>CAJHNH020008257.1:160000-377561 GCA_905116865.2 Candidula unifasciata | reverse complement strand
CTCTTAAAAGACAATCCAGCAAGGATCATCGTTTATTTTTGTATCTTGAATAATCTAAGATCATTTCTGATTGTTTATTATGGGGAGAAGAAGGGGAAGGGGGGGGGGGGGAGGGGTTTGACATACCGCTAAGAATCAAGTCACTATTATATAATTTCATCCATTTATATTCCTCTACAGCTGAGGTATAATTATATATATATATATTTTTTTTTAATTGACAGCACAAATTTGTAAACGTACTGTTAACTGTTCTCACACGAATTGTTTGTAATATAAAATGGTGTACGCATATGATTGTCATTGTTGATGTGACTGTTATAGTTGTGATAATTGTTGCATGTTTTAGTATTGAAAGAAGCATCAATTTATCTTGTCTGTGTGCACAGATCATGGAGCTGGTTGAGGACGAGGATGACCAGGACAGACCCAAACCTCCAAAGAAACAGGTCAACTTTCGAAAGGAAATGCTTCGTTACCAGAGTTTGAAGTGAGTAAGATTGTGCTATGTTCCCCAGTGGGTTCCAGGTCCCAATTTCGTAGAATATAGACCCACTGTCACACCCCACACCTTACTGCCCCACACCCCACACCTTACAGCCCCACACCTTACTGCCCCACACCCCACTGCCCCACACCTTACTGCCCCACACCCTGCCCCACACCTTGCTGCCCCACACCTCACTGCCCCACACCTTACTGCCCCACACCTTACTGCCCCACACCTGACTGCACCACTCCCCACACCTTACTGTCCCATACTCCACTGCCCCACACCTTACTGCCCCACACCTTACTGCCCTACACCCCACAACTTACTGCCCCACACCCCACTGCCCCACACCTTACTGCCCCACACCTTACTGGCCCACACCCCACACCCCAATGCCCTACGCCCCACACCTTACTGCCCTACATCCCACTGCCCTACACCCCACTGCCCTACACCCCACGCCCTACACCCCACGCCCTACACCTTACGCACTACACACCACGCCCTACACCCCACTGCCCTACACCCCACTGCCTTACACCCCACTGCCCTACACCCCACTGCCTTACACCCCACGCCCTACACCCCACTGCCCTACACCCCACTGCCTTACACCCAACTGCCCCACGCCCCACTGCCTTACACCCCACTGCCTTACACCCCACTGCCTTACACCCCACTGCCTTACACCCCACGCCCTACACCCCACGCCCTACACCCCACTGCCTTACACCCCACTGCCTTACACCCCACTGCCTTACACCCCACTGCCTTACACCCCACTGCCTTACACCCCACTGCCTTACACCCCACTGCCTTACACCCCACTGCCTTACACCCCACTGCCTTACACCCCACTGCCTTACACCCCACTGCCTTACACCCCACTGCCTTACACCTAACTGCCTTACACCCCACTGCCTTACACCCCACTGCCTTACACCCCACTGCCTTACACCCCACTGCCCTACACCCCACGCCCTACACCCCACTTCTGCTTACACCCCACTGCCTTACACCCCACTGCCCCACGCCCCACTGCCCTTACACCCCACTGCCTTACACCCACTGCCCCCACCCCACTGCCTTACACCCCACTGCCTTACACCCCACGCCCTACACCCCACTGCCTTACACCCCACTGCCCTACACCCCACTGCCTTACACACCCACTGGCCTTACACCCCACTGCCTTACACCACACTGCCTTACACCCACTGCCCTACACCCCCCACTGCCTTACACCCCACTGCCTTACACCCCACTGCCCTTACACCCCACTGCCTTACACCCCACTGCCTTACACCCCACTGCCTTACACCCCACTGCCTTACACCCCACTGCCTACACCCCACTGCCTTACACCCCACTGCCTTACACCCCACTGCCTTACACCCCACTGCCCTACACCCCACTGCCCTACACCCCACTGCCTTACACCCCACTGCCTTACACCCCACCCCTACTGCCCTTACACCCCACTGCCTTACACCCCACTGCCTTACACCCCACCCTGCCTTACACCCCACCTACACCCCACTGCCTACACCCCACGCCCTACACCCCACTGCCTTACACCCCACTGCCCTACACCCCACTGCCCCACGCCCCACTGCCACCCCACTGCCCTACACCCCACTGCCCTACACCCCACGCCCTACCCCCACTGCCTTACACCCCACTGCCCTACACCCCACTGCCTTACCCCACTGCCCACACCCGCCTTACCCCACTACACCCCACTGCCTTACACCCCACTGCCCTTACACCCCACTGCCTTACACCCCACTGCCCTACACCCCACTGCCCTACACGCCCACTGCCTTACACCCCACTGCCTTACACCCCACTGCCCTACACCCCACTGCCCTTACACCCCCACTGCCTTACTGCCCCACACCCCACTGCCCCCCACACCTTACTGCCCCACACCCCACTGCCTTACCCCACGCCCTTACACCCCACTGCCTTACACCCTTACTGCCCCACACCCCACTGCCCCACACCCCACTGCCCCACCCCACTGCCCTACACCCCACTGCCCTACACCCCACTGCCCTACACCCCACTGCCCTACACCCCACTGCCCTACACCCCACTGCCTTACACCCCACTGCACCAAAAAGCATGTCGTAGGATACGGCTAACTGAGGGTGTTCGCTTCAAGTTTGTCTGACTGAGAGACAAGGAAACAACAATCTGCACACAGATAAAGTCATATCTGTAAAGCGGACGTGCGCGCACAAGTCAACTTCTGGAGCGAGAAGTGAACTAACACCCAGAACTTTCCGATTGAGTTTACAGCTGGGAATTGTGTATAAGAAGAATAAAAAGAAGTACTGGTTGCGCCTGTCTATATGCCTTCTATATGCTTGTCTGTTGTATGCCTTCTCTATATGCTTGTCTGTTGTATGCCTTCTCTATATGCTTGTCTGTTGTATGCCTTCTCTATATGCTTGTCTGTTGTATGCCTTCTCTATATGCTTGTCTGTTGTATGCCTTCTCTATGCCTTGCTATATGCTTGTCTGTTGTATGCCTTCTCTATATGCTTGTCTGTTGTATGCCTTCTCTATATGCTTGTCTGTTGAATGCCTTCTCTATATGCTTGTCTGTTGTATGCCTTCTCTATATGCTTGTCTGTTGTATGCCTTCTATATGCTTGTCTGTTGTATGCCTTCTTCTATATGCTTGTCTGTTGTATGCCTTCTATATGCTTGTCTGTTGTATGCCTTCTCTATATGCTTGTCTGTTGTATGCCTTCTATATGCTTGTCTGTTGTATGCCTTCTCTATATGCTTGTCTGTTGAATGCCTTCTATATGCTTGTCTGTTGTATGCCTTCTCTATATGCTTGTCTGTTGTATGCCTTCTCTATATGCTTGTCTGTTGTATGCCTTCTCTATATGCTTGTCTGTTGTATGCCTTCTCTACATGCGTGTCTGTATCTTTTTCATTTACACTATATGGCTGCTCTTCTGGCAGTTCTCAGCATTATATACCGTTAAGGTATTTTGTTTCCTGATTTGATTTGGGTCGTTGCACCAGATAGTTCCCCAGCTTCTATTCTTCTTTGTGCCAACCATATATCGATTGAGGTTTTTTGCACTTGGGGTTAGCTTTATTGCCTGTTGGTGGTGTGAAACAGAAAGCAGAAAAACGTTATTTGACACTGTGATTTATGTGGGAAATTGTCTACATCTTAACTTTTTAATCACGTAATTTTTTTTTTAAATTGGCGGAGGAAAATGGGAAGGGAGGGGTGGGGGGAACAAAGGGGCGGGGGCGGGGGGTCCTTAGTATATATATTAAAGGGATGCCAGGTGAAACACATCGGCCACCGGGTCGACCATTGGCTAACCGGTAGACGATTTTGTCGCCGGTCGGGACAGTATGGAGGTTTGAGTTCCCTTGATCTCGTCAACACTGCCGGCGTTCTTTTTCATGTCTCTTGGCGTGCAATGCTTAGCTATTTTTTGTGTGTGTGTGGCGCACATAATCTAGTCACAATTATAACCTTAAGCTTCCCCCTTTGGGGTTGATGGTTGAACGTGACGATTTGTTTCTTTTCGTCAAGCAACGGAAGGACGGTGAAACTTACTGAAAACTATTCTGGAGACAAGACCATCTTGGGCTGTCTTGCAAGTTACCTCTCCTTTCCTTGCCTGCATCATCCAATCTGTCCCACCAAATTGACAAATACCAATCTGCTCGCATCGATCACCCGCATTTCATTTGTATTTGTTAAACTACTAAAAAAATTGTGGAAATAAAGAAGGAGAAAAAAAAAGTCGAAACAAGATAAAAAAAAAGACCAGATAATTAATTTCAATCATTTAGAGACTTGAACCATTTGGACAGACTCAAAAAGTAACGGTCCTTTAAAACGTCGTAAGAGAATAATTTGCACGTTGCCGCAATCCAAGTCACAGAATGAGAAGTTTTCAGCAATGGAATTAAATGAAAAGCTTAATTAAAAAAAAGTACTCTGTGTGTGTGTGTGTGGGGGGGGGGGGGGTGGGGGGAGTAGAATAAGAGAACGTGGTTACAGATGATGGTGTAATAAATACAGGGTCATCGAGATTGTTTGTCGGCTTAATTGAATACGGGATAGTCTATGTTGGAGAGGTGTCGCGTTGTCTTGGCGCCAGTTGCATCAGCGCCGATGTCGCGGACTACATGACGTCACAGCTTTTAACGAGACCAGAACATCTAGAACATCTACAACCTCAGCCTAAGTCCCACGAGAGAATCCAGAGCACATCCCGTGGTTTGAGAATTGTTAACATTTTCCACTCCTGCCTAAAAACCCGTTTTGCTGCAGAAAAGCAACTCTCTTCTCCTCGTCGCTCGTCAGCGCTGACAGTCGACCTAAATTCATGCCGTACCTGAAGCCGGTAATATACTCTATCTCGCCGCCCGCTCGAAACCACCAGTAAAACACACTGCGTAGTTCCCCCTCCCTCCCTATATACGCACCATATAAAATACAAGACATTGTGTCACCCCTCTAACATAGACTAGCCTGCGTCACAGGTGACAAGCAGGAATAAAAGCCCAATTACGCTTTTTGGGCCGGAAAACGTAAATATGACTTTATAAACTGCTATAATAAAATACATATATAATGGTTGGCCACTTTCATTTAAGCTCACCCCAAACACGGGAAACTCCGGAATTTCAGGGAAAGCCCAATATTATAGGGGTGTTAGGATTAAGGTTTGCTTTAGGGTTCGTCGGTGTCCATTTCACACCACATCACTCCGATAATGTAGGACTTACCAGAGAATTCAGGGGTTTTGGGGTGACCTAAAATGAAAGTAGCTTTTAACCGACTCACATGTGCGGTGTCTTAATATGTTTAGAAAATGTTTAGACTTACCGTACTGCACTTCGTTATGGGCAACATTTGTAGCTCTCGTGATGTCTAGAAAATATTCAATCTCCTGGAACGTATTCTCTGTCGTGTCCACCGTTATAGTTGCAATTGCTGCAGCGACCCTCTGTTTCACGAGCTTGATGTTGCCTATGTTCCCTCTGTGGGTTCCAAGGCTCCATCGTAGGGAAAACATGAACAGACCCACTTCCTCTCCAAAAAACCATGTCGAAAGCGTCGAATAATTGGGAGCTTCCCTTGAAGTCACAGTGCATCTGCCCGAGCGGCAAGGAACTACCAACTGCACACAAATAAGCTAGTGAAACGGATGTACACGCAAAGCTCAGGCCCTGTTACAAAGCCAGGTCTAAACGGACGAGCAGCTATGATTGTCAGCCAGGGCTGACAGCCGGTCAACGAAGCAGTAGAGGTAGAAGATGAAGTAGTAGTAGTAGTATTAGTAGTAGTAGTCGTCGTCGTCGTCGGCGCAGTCAGTCAGTCAGTCAGTCAGTCAGTCAGTCAGTATTAGTAGTAGTAGTTAATAGTTAAAAGATTATCCTCACTGCAGCATCGGACAAGTCCACAACCGTCGGATCCCATCTTTTTACATTACATTAGTAGTAATTAGTAGTAGCAGAAGTGGTAAGTAGTACTAGTGGTAAGTAGTAGTAGTAGCGGTAGTAAATAGTATTAGTAGTAGTAGTGGTAAGTAGTAGTAGTAGTGGTAGTAAAAGTATTAGTAGTAGTAGGTAGTGAGTAGTAGTAGGAGCAGCAGTAGTAGTAGAGCAGCAGCATCAGCAGTAAGAAGTACTAATAGTGTTAATTGGTAGTAGTCAGTAGCATGTCTTTTTTGCAGAGCCTTGCTCCTATAATAACCATGCGGAAAACTTGTCGATCTTATGCAATATGTCCCGCGTCCGATACACCCATCTGGAGATCATCCGCTACACCCTACACCCATCTTCTCTTTGGCATTCTTCTTCCTCTCTTTCGAGGCATATACCCCTGCCTTATTGTTCTCTCTTAACTTTCGTGACGTTTCAGGTGACCAAAAATATTTCATTGTTCTGTATTTTATTGACTTCAATGTTCATCTTTCTTCAGTACTCGGTTCTTGAAGTATAAATGCATTTGCTCCTCGTTTTGTCCGTGATATTCTGAGAACTCGTCAATAACATTTGTATTCAAAGGCATTTATGCGCTGTTCAGCTTGCTTAGTAAGTGTCCAGGTCTCACAGGCGTATGTTGCAATAGGAAAGACGCATGCTCTTAGAAATCTAATTTTTGTAGTTCTGCCTGTCCCACTCAATAATTTATTCAGTTGTTTAAGTCTTTGAAGAGCAACTGATAGTCGTCGTTGAATTTCTTTCATTGTGTCACCATTGTTGGTAATCAATGACCCAAGATTTTCAAAATTTTCCACAACCTCCAATCTTTCCTCATTAACATATATTTCTTTCTCCATAGAAGTTTTATCTGTATCCATTATCTTTGTTTTTGCTTTGTTACGATATAAATTGTGATTTGCACTGTTTATTTATGTTGAGGTTATTAAGTTTTCTATACCTGCCTGTAACGTGGATACCAATAGTGAATCATCGGCATATTGGATCACTCGTTGTTTGGTATTATAAGTAAATTAAAGGACCCCTTTCCACGCCTTTATGTGTGAAGGGACATATAGGGCTAGACCTATATTTTATAGACCAACGGAACAAGCCGCCTTTACTTCCCGGGACTGCACCCGGTACCCACTCAAGGCTAGGTCGACGACGTGCGAGCCAAGGTCATTTTTGAAGGAAAAGTCCGGCTCCGCCAGGGAGCGAACCCACGATCTTCCGATCCGCGGCGCGCGTCTAACCGCTCTGCCAAGGCGACTTCCGTTTGGTATTGTAACATGAATGAATGCATGTCATCATCATCATGTGCCCTGCCAACTGGCGTAGGCGCTCATGCGTCTCCACAGATCACGATCTCTAGTTGCCTGGAACAGCTTTCTTGATGATATCCCCCATGCCATCGTTTCAGCCCATCCAGCATCATCTCTCTTGGTCTGCCTCTACTAACCCTTTTTCCATTGATCTGTCCATGTCATCATTATCATCAGGTGCCTTGCCGACTGGCGTGGGCGATCATGCCTCTCCACAATCTGCGATCTCCTGCAGCATGTATCAGTTCGTGTGCCGACACACCTCCATGCCATGCAACAAAACTGTCAAGCATCTTCTCTCGTTGTCTTCCTCAATCTCTCCTTCCACATATCTTTCCAGTGGTCACAACATGTTCTATTTTCCCTCTTCTCATAACATGTCCATGTATCAGAAATAATTAACAGATCATGGACAATCCCAGTGACCTGTGCCAAACGGGATATATTTTATCGACATGATGGATAGATAGATAATTAATTAAATCATTAATTAATTGAATAATATCTACACATCTCTCTAAAAAAACTGGTTGATGTTTCATTTGAGCATTTGGAGATTTTTTGTTTTCTTGAACAATTGAGATCCTGCATGCAATTTCATTGACGCTAATTAGATAGCAAATTCCCGATAGAATGCGCAGGCTTCTTTCATGTGTCCATTGGCTCTCCGTCAAAGATATAACAGCTTCTATAGTTGCGCCATTTCAGAACAGCGCGATTCGATTCATTGTAGACGTTCTGAGAGATTAGTTGATGCCTTTGTTTCTGTTGATGTTATATTGCTCCGGACAAGTATGTGCGTGGTCAGTTTCGACAAGCAAATGTTGATGCCATTTGGATGGGGAAGGCGCGGGGAATAAGATCTAAATCCCCCTCCCCCGCCAACCTTAAAAAAAAGAGACTTATTAAGGGTCTTTCTTTCAAAGTTTGAATATTTCAACCTGAGAGGTAAGTAGTCAACATTCTGCATACAAATAATTCAGGTCTAACACAGATGTGCAGGCAAATCCCAAGTACTGGAACATGTCTAAAGTCTAGAAGTAGACGAACAACTATAACTTAAAGCCGGAGTTAACAGCCGGTAAAAAGGAAGAAGAAGAAATGAAGAAACCCTCTAGCTTTTCTGAGAGCCACCGTAGTCTAGCGGCCAGAAGCTCGCCTGCGGATCGGAGGGTCGTAGGTTTGGTTCCTGACGGGGTTCGGGTTTTTTTTCAAAAAAATTTCCTTGGTTCCTAGCCTTGAGTGAGGACCAGGCACAGTCCTGGGAAGTAAAGTTGGCCGGTATAATGCTGACCACATTACCCACCAAATACCGTTTTGTCTGTAAAATATAGGTCTAGCCCTATATACCCAATGCTCCTGACAGGCGTGAAAAATGGTTTCCCCCTTTTTTTTTTTAACTTACTCTTGCTTTTCCAGCACAAAGACTTTGTATGCTTGGGTTCGCTTTTCATCTTGTTTGTTGTCTTCTTATGTCAGCATCATGTCTTTGCAGCTTAACTGATGATGATTGGTCGACCCACGGCCCCCTCAGTTGCCTTGTAGGCGGTAATATTATGCAGTCTTCACCTGTCAGTGATTCCCTCAGTCCACGAACTGATAGGTCCGCCTCTTTTTATCTTGATGTTCTCTTTTCCTTGTTGTGCACTTTCGTTGCCGGCAACGTTAGGTTCATTTTCACTCATGTCTCAGATAATTATTAGCTTATCTCATCTTTCCTTTGCTTAAATTAACAGTTTCTTTTGACTCCCACTGATCTGTACATTATGTCTCGTTGTTGTATACAGTATGCTGAGAAATTAGTGGAATGACCGAACCATTGCTATTATTTTCTAATGAAATCCAGCTATGCTATTTGTTCGACTTTCTCTTATTTAACCCTGTATGGTCATCTGTCTTTATGATTTCATAATTTCTAATCTTTTCTCTTTCTACATCATTTCTAATCTTCTCTCTTTCTACACCATTTCTAATCTTCTCTCTTTCTACACCATTTCTAATCTTCTTACACCTAATCTTCTCTCTTTCTAATCTTCTCTCTTTCTACACCATTACTAATCTAATCTTCTCTTTCTACACCATTAATCTTCTCTCTTTCTACACCATTACTAAACCTCTCTCTTTCTACACCATTACTAATCTTCTCTCTTTCTACACCATTACTAATCTTCTCTCTTTCTACACCATTACTAAACCTCTCTCTTTCTACACCATTACTAATTTTCTCTCTTTCTACACCATTACTAATCTTCTCTCTTTCTACACCATTACTAAACCTCTCTCTTTCTACACCATTACTAATCTTCTCTCTTTCTACACCATTACTAATCTTCTCTCTTTCTACACCATTACTAAACCTCTCTCTTTCTACACCATTACTAATCTTCTCTCTTTCTACACCATTACTAAACCTCTCTCTTTCTACACCATTAATCTTCTCTCTCTTACTAAACCTCTCTCTTTCTACACCATTACTAATCATTACACCTACTAAACCTCTCTTTCTTTACTAATCTTCTCTCTTTCTACACCATTACTAATCTTCTCTCTTTCTACACCATTACTAAACCTCTCTCTTTCTACACCATTACTAATCTTCTCTCTTTCTACACCATTACTAAACCTCTCTCTTTCTACACCATTACTAATCTACACCATTACTAATCTTCTCTCTTTCTACACCATTCTAAACCTCTCTCTTTCTTTACTATCTTCTCTCTTTCTACACCATTACTAATCTTCTCTCTCTTTCTACACCATACTACTCTAACCTCTCTCTTTCTACACCATTACTAATCTTCTCTTTTCTACACCATTACTAAACCTCTCTCTTTCTACACCATTACTAAAACCATTACTCTCTCTCTTTTCTACTAAACCTCTCTCTTTCTACACCATACTACTAATTACTAAACCTCTCTCTTTCTACACCATTACTAATCTTCTCCTCTTCTTTCTACACCATTACTATTCTTCTCTCTTTCTTTCTACCATTACTAATCTTCTCTCTTTCTACACCATACTACTAACTCTTCTCTCTTTCTACACCATTACTATCTTCTCTCTTTCTCTTCTCTCTTTCTACACCATTACTAAACCTCTCTCTTTCTCTACACCATTACTAATTTTCTCTCTTTTACTCTCTCTTTCTACACCATTACTCTCTCTCTCTTTCTTCTACTCTCTCTTTCCATTACTAATCTTCTCTCTTTCTAAACACCATTACTAATCTTCTCTCTTTTACACCATTACTAAACTCTCTTTCTACATTACTAATCTTCTCTCTTTCTACACCATTACTAAATCTCTCTTTCTACACCATTACTTCTTCTCTCTTTCTACACCATTACTAATCTTCTCTCTTTCTACACCATTACTAATCTTCTCTCTTTCTACACCATTACTAATCTTCTCTCTTTCTACACCATTACTAATCTTCTATTTCTGTTGTCACCATGTTCGATCGTTCTTTATGATTTCACGAGGTTGAATCTTCTTTCTTTCTGATATCAACATGTTTGATCTTTTCTTGTGATTTCTATATAAATGCACATATTCTTGTGATAATAAATCAGACTGTATAAACATTTCCTGATGCCCCCGTAACAAAATGCACATATTCTCATGATAATAAATCAGACTGTATGTACATTTTGGGATACCCCTGTATGTTAAATGCACATATTCTCATGATAATAAATCAGACTGTATATACATTTCGGGATACCCCTGTATGTTAAATGCACATATTCTCATGATAATAAATCAGACTGCATATACATTTCCGGATACCCCTGTATGTTAAATGCACATATTCTCATGATAATAAAATGATACCCCTGTATGTTAAATCATATTCTCATGATAAGAAATCAGACTGTATGTACATTTTGGGATACCCCTGTATGTTGAAAAGCACCAATTCTCATGATAATAAATCAAAGTGTATGTACATTTCCGGATACCAAAATGTTGTAGGCAGCAGCTCTGGTGTAGCGGGAATGCGCTCGCCTGCGTGTGGGAATGTTGTCGGCTCGGGTGCTGACAGAGTCATTTTTTTTTAAATGTCCTTGACTCCTATGTCGATACTGCATTGAGTGAGTACTACGTAAAGTTCGGGAAGTAAAGGCGGTCAGTGTGATGTTGACTAACTCATCGACTGGTCTATAAATTTTAGAAGTAGCCATAAATACCCAAAATACGCTCGGAGTCGCGGGAAATTGTCCTTAACCTTACTTACCAAGTGTTACGGCTGTTTGCATTCCTGGGCTGTTCAAGTCTTGGACCACACGTCTCTTTATTCCACTGTCAGGACATCAACGTTGTTGCTTGGAGATACGTGAGGTAAGTGATTTATTGAATTCGTGTAGTTTTGTTTGATCTATGAATGTGCTGATGAAGACTGTTTTGCCGCAACGTTCACTTTGCCTTTGTGTTTGTTATATTGTTAAGCTCGATGGTCTACGTTTCGTTCCGTTATAAAACTGTCTATGATATTAGTAAGTGTTAAAACCACATATTCTCTTCATCTTCAGTTTCAGGACGCACATCAACGAGTCGCAGTTTCTAGCCACGGAAGAGGAAGACTTCGAAGACAAGGACAGCAACATCTGGAGGAACTTTGTCTCTCAGTGCTCCGCGACTTTTCTGGCTGTGTTTGCTGTCATACCTTCCAGGTGAGCGGTGCCTTTTTGTTTCTTACTTGATTCACCATAGATCTAGCCCTATATTCCCCGATACGCCGAAAGGCGTGGAAAAAAAAGTCCTTTACTTTACTTATCTCCCCTGAAGTATCACTCCTAACTCATAATTACATAAAAGTGAGCTCATGGTTTTAAATTATTCTTTGTCCCCGCGTGGGTTCCGGGGCCCTATTGTGGAAAAAAGAGGGGGGGGGGGTGGGGGGGGGGGGGGGGCAAGAATATATCCATTGCCTCCCCAGCAAGCATAGCGGAATAGTCGACTAATTGGGGACTTCATTCGAAATCGGATTGCATCTGTCTGAGAGACAAGGCACCAACAATCTAAATATAGTTATGTCAGATCTGTGAACGTAACACTCTGAAACAGGACTAAAATCTTGAGGTGGACAAACAACCAGAACTTTCTGCCGGAATTTTCTTCCGGTGAACGCGAAGAAGAAGAAGAATTTATCTTTTTAACTCACCCATTTTGCTCAGATTTGTTACATATTCCGTTTGTTACTCATCCTACTAATTCGACCAACTCATCAAATCATCTTTTAACTCATCATTTTAACTCAACCAGTTATCAACTCATCCTCTTAATTAATCTCACCACTTCATCCTTTCATCTCATCTTATCAACTCGTCCTCGACTTATCCTTTTAGGTCATCTTGTTAGCTTATCCTTTCCGCTCATCCGATTACAAAGTAGTACTTAGATTAACGCTCAAGTTAATTTATAATTTTGTTTTCTTTGGAAGATCAGCGGTTCTCATACTGGGTGCCGCGAGTGTATGGCAGGGGTGCCACGGCACACATGGGTGCCGCGAGTGTATGTCAGGGGTGCTGCGAGTGTATGGCAGGGGTGCCACGGCACACATGGGTGCCGCGAGTGTATGTCAGGGGTGCTGCGAGTGTATGGCAGGGGTGCCACGGCACACATGGGTGCCGCGAGTGTATGGCAGGGGTGCTGCGAGTGTATGGCAGGGGTGCCACGAGTGTATGGCAGGGGTGCCGAGGCATACGTGGGTGCCGCGAGTGTATGGCAGGGGTGCTGCGGCACACATGGGTGCCGCGAGTGTATGGCAGGGGTGTCACGGCACACATGGGTGCCGCGAGTGTATGGCAGGGGTGTCACGGCACACATGGGTGCCGCGTGTGTATGGCAGGGGTGTCACGGCACACATGGGTGCCGCGAGTGTATGGCAGGGGTGTCACGGCACACATGGGTGCCGCGAGTGTATGGCAGGGGTGTCACGGCACACATGGGTGCCGCGAGTGTATGGCAGGGGTGTCACGGCACACATGGGTGCCACGAGTGTATGGCAGGGGTGTCACGGCACACAAGGGTGCCGCGAGTGTATGGCAGGGGTGTCACGGCACACATGGGTGCCGCGAGTGTATGGCAGGGGTGCCGCGGCACACATGGGTGCCGCGAGTGTATGGCAGGGGTGCCGCGGCACACATGGGTGTCGCGAGTGTATGTCAATAGTGCCACGGCAGTAATGAAGAAGTTTTCAAAATCTGCTTGTCATCAGTGTGTAATCTGCTTGTCATCAGTGAAGACAGCATTTTAAAACATAAATACCATGAAGGTAGCCAAGAAGAGTTCTGGATGCAGGTGTATTTAGAAAACAATGCTGATGGAAAGGCTGCAGTGCATTCTCAACGTACGGTTACATTAAAAACAAGAAATAGGAGCAACCTTCAAGAGGTTAGAGGGCACAGTTAACTAAACCTGGCATAAACATGTTGGAAATAATGAAACATTCTTCCAAACAGTTTCATTCGTCGCATTAAAGACAACTGAACATTACATTTTCACTGTTATTTTCTTCTTTTTCTAAATGTTCAAACTGCTTCAAGGGTTGGTATGCTGAAAAAAAAATTGCCTGACACGGGTGCCAGAGCGAAACAAGTTTGAGAAACGCTGCAAGAGATAATGGGCAGGAGATAATGTTGTCAAACCATGAATGCGTCAGACAACTCATTAATGAAATGACTACCCCATCAAGCTGTCAGCTTTTAAAATTAATTCTCGTAACTAAATCAGATAATTAAGTAACTCACATAACTAACTCACGCAATTAAAAGGTAACTGGTTTACCTAAGTTTAAACCTGTTATGTCAGTTTGTTCAGTCGGTTACCTTAAGTTAAGTGGAGGGACCAAGATGAAAATCTTAATATTAACCAGTTTAACTTTGCAAGTGTTGTTGCCTCGATTTGTAACCGCGTTACCTAAATTAAACTCTTTCAACTGTTACCCTAATTTGTTAACTATGTTGTTACCTTAGTTTGCTAACTCTGTTATCTTGATTTGTGAACTCTAATCACAAGTTATTTATTAACACAATGTATTAACTCACAAAAAGCCGTCGTATTATTTATTTACTAATGGCTATTGTGATTGTATTGTGATTGTATGTGTTGCCGTTTGCTTTGCTGCATGGATTGTCCCCATATCTGTGCGGATTGTCACTGTGTGTGTGTGGATTGTCACTGTTTGTGTGTGTGTGGATGGTCACTGTGTGTGTGGATTGTCACTGTGTGTGGATTGTCAGTGTGTGTGTGGATTGTCCCCGTGTCTGTGTGGACTGTCCCTGTATCTGCGTTTTTATCCCCGTATCTGTGGGATTGCCCTGTGGTTATGAGAATTGTTCCTGTGCATCTATGGATTATCTCCATGTTTATGTGGATTGACCCCATGTATGTGTGAATGGTCCCCATGTCTGTGAGGATTGTCCCTGTGTCTGTGTAGATTGTCCCTATGTCTGTGTCCTGTGTTCCTATGTATGTGCGAATTGTCCCCATGTCTGTGAGGATTGTCCCTATGTCTGTGTAGATTGTCCCTATGTCTGTGTCATGTGTACCTATGTATGTGCGAATTGTCCCTATGTCTGTCTTGATTGTACCTATGTCTGTGTAGATGGTCTCTATGTCTGTGTGACTTGTTCCTATGTCTGTGTTGATTGTCCCTGTGTCTGTGTGATTTGTTCCTATGTCTGTATGAATTGTTCCTGTGTGTGTGTGTTGATCGTTCCTACATGATTGTGTGAATTGTCCCCGTGACCGCGTTATTATCCTCCTGTCTGAGTGGATTGTCCCCCCTGGCTGTGAAAAAATATCACATATGCATCTGTGGATTGTCTTCATCTCTGTGTGGATTGTCCCCATGTCTGAGAGGATTGTCATTATGTCTGTGTGATTTGTCCCGATGTATGTGTGGATTGTCCCTATGTCTGTGTAGATTGTCCCTATGTCTGTGTCAAGTGTACCTATGTATGTGCGAATTGTCCCTATGTCTGTCTTGATTGTACCTATGTCTGTGTAGATGGTCTCTATGTCTGTGTGACTTGTTCCTATGTCTGTGTGAATTGTTCCTATGTGTGTGTTGATCGTTCCTATATGTCTGTGTGAATTATCCCTATGTCTGTGTTATTTGTCCCTATGTCCGTGTGATTTGTCCCTATGTCTGTGTTGATTGTCCCTGTGTCTGTGTGATTTGTTCCTATGTCTGTATGAATTGTTCCTGTGTGTGTGTGTTGATCGTTCCTACATGATTGTGTGAATTGTCCCCGTGACCGCGTTATTATCCTCCTGTCTGCGTGGATTGTCCCCCCTGGCTGTGAAAAAATATCACATATGCATCTGTGGATTGTCTTCATCTCTGTGTGGATTGTCCCCATGTCTGAGAGGATTGTCATTATGTCTGTGTGATTTGTCCCGATGTATGTGTGGATTGTCCCTATGTCTGTGTAGATTGTTCTTATGCCTGTGTATATTATTTCCGTGATTGCGTAATTGTTCCCGTGTCTGCGTTATTATCCCCATGGCTGTGCAGATTTCCCCCGTGTCTACGTTATTATTCACGTGGCTATGTGGATTGCCCCCTTGTCTGCGTGGATTGTCCCTGTGTCTGTGGCAATATGTCTGTGAGAATTTTACCTGTGCATCTCTGGTGGATTATCCCTATGGCTCTGGATTGTCCCTGTACATCTGTGGGTTGTCCCTGTGCCATTGTGGATTGTACCACTTTCTGTTTGGGCTGTACTGTACCCGTTTATGTATGGGTTGTACCATGGCTGTGTGGGTTGTACTCGTAAATGTGTGGACCGTACCCGAAGCTGTGTAGACTGTACTCGTGTGGGGCATCCTGGTGTCCCTGTTGACTGTATACATTGTTAATAGTCCTGAGGGTGAAACCAAAAGTTCTTGTGTTCCAGAAATCTGCAGACGAGCATCCACGAGCCTGACCAGTTGGGCAAGATCTCGCTCGTGTGTATGTACACCTCCTACATCGTTGGTTGTCTCCTGACCGCGCTCATCCTGAGGAAGATCAAAGCCAAAACATTACTCCTCTCCTCCTTGTTTTTCCACATCCTGTACTCAGTCTCCAACGTCATCCCTTCAGCCTACACCCTGCTGCCATCGTCATGTCTGGTAGGCTTGTGCCAGCCAGCATTCTGGGCGGTACAGGATATGCTGCTTCTCAATTACGGGTTGAAATACTCAACGCTGACCCGGATGGCACCGCAGAAATCGCTGCGACTCTTTCAGACAGTTACCATCATCACCATCCACTCGGCGCAGATCTTCGGCAATCTCCTGAGTTCCGGTCTCATTTCGGTGTCCCAATTTCATTGTAGCGAGGAGTGGGCGATCATCAATAAAGCTTCCAACTCATCTTCCTCAAAATCCAGTTCGGAAAAGCTGATGAGGAGCACCAAGTGGACGTACACGCTGCCGTTTATCCCGCTTCAGGCGCCAAGGTCAGCAGAACCCTCGCCTCCTGTCAACTTCTACCAGTTGCTGACGTTGATCTATCTCTGCCTGAGCGTCGTTGCGATGGGAGCTGTGCTGATCTTCTTTGAAAGTCCTGACACCTACCTGCAGCGAAAGGTGGTCACCTGGAGGGAGCGGTTCAAGGAGATTAAGCAGTGCGTCACCGATCCTCGCTGGATTCTGGCATGGTGTGCTGCCATTTATGTGGGACTGGCCCAGGGTATTATCATGTGTGACATCACCAAGGTAAGACTTGTGTTGTCTTCGAATGTAATCATCCATCAAACAAGATTTAGATCCTATATATGGTGCTCGCTGTCTTTGCTATGTTGTGTTGAGTTATCATAATCAACATGACTGTACATTGGACCATACCTGCTCAGTCCTCCGACGTAGCAGCCACTCCAAGATACTTCTATTAATTGTTCCTGTGAGAATTTGGTGTCTCCTATGTCGGCCTCGAAGGTGGCATAGACGTGCTTCACCATGCCGCCTGCCGTCTCACGCAATTGTGTTAGTAGCGGGGATTGCCATTATCTGTGTAATTTAGTGAGCGAAATTATTGAAACTGAATAGAAGAATACCTTAGGATTCAACCACGGTCGACTCTATTTATACGCCAACTGGGTCAACGGGAATTCCCGTTCTTGTGCAAGTCGAGAGACTGGTATGTGGTCATTATTTTTATTAAGTAGATTTATACACAGATTAAACGACAGTTTCTGGAGAAGGCAGTGGATTTAAACAATAATTTTACAGGTTTTTGTTGTTGTTGCATGCTGGTCATTGATAGCTTTTATGCAACAAGTTTTCCCGTCATCTTATAAAAACGCAATCTCCAATCACTGTCCATTTCTTTCTTTTTTCTTTCTTTTCTTTCTTTCTTTTCTTTCTTTCTTTCTTTCTTTCTTTCTTTCTTTCTTTCTTTCTTTCTTTCTTTCTTTCTTTCTTTCTTTCTTTCTTTCTTTCTTTCTTTCTTTCTTTCTTTCTTTCTTTCTTTCTTTCTTCTCTTCTTTTTTCTTTCTTTCTTTCTTTCTTTCTTTCTTTCTTTCTTTCTTTTCTTTCTTTCTTTCTTTTTTCTTTCTTTCATTTCTTTCTTTCTTTCTTTCTTTCTTTCTTTCTTTCTTTCTTTCTTTCTTTCTTTCTTTCTTTTCTTTCTTTCTTTCTTTCTTTCTTTCTTTCTTTCTTTCTTTCTTTCTTTCTTTCTTTCTTTCTTTCTTTCTTTCTTTCTTTCTTTCTTTCTTTCTTTCTTTCTTTTTTTCTCTATTTCTTTCTTTCTTATTATTTTTAACACTATAGCTGTTTATTCTTCTTCTGCACTAATTAGTGCAGCCAATTGTGATCCCGAAAGCTGTAACAGACCTAAACTCCCCCACCCGACCACATATTCAAGTTTTGTAAAGTATTTGTATTTTTCACTTTTTCGGATATATTATATTTATTTGCCATTTAGGGCGTTATACGACAGCAGGTCGCGTTGCGCTGATCTCGCCACTTGATCTCTGTAGGGTCTATTTTATTTTTCTCATCCGTAAAATCAACACTTTTTTTGATAGTGTGCCTTGGAAAGCCTCCATGGTAACAACTACTCTACTATACCCAAGTATGTGGTGGTTATCGATGCACCCAGGACCGTCTTCACGCATGGGCTCGCTGGGAACTTGCTAGGGGGCCCACCAGCATCGGGACGCGAAGATGATCTGTGAATGTTAATTTACTTGCCATACAAAAAGTTCGTAGTAATTTCATACTGTGCCGTCTAATCTGTGTGTCTGCTTTAGCACCAGTTTTGTTAAAGTGCCAGTAAAATATTTACACCTCATTCCTGTGAGAGGTTTTTTTTTTATAGGGGTCTGCCCACCCTGGCTTGCACAGGGGCCACAGCACATTGGTTGGCCTGAGGCCCATAATGCCGTTAAGACGGCCCTGACAGCACCACTGAGTGGTGACTTGATACATGACAACTAGAGGAAATCAAGGACCTTTGAGAGCAAGTCAACAATACAGAAGCATGGATAATCATTACGAGAGTCGGCACATAAGCAATACTGTGTAGGCAGACAACCAGTCCAATGGTTTAGCTATCTAAGAAGATTTGCACATCTCAGGGCACCACAAGGAACAATATTATACAGATACAGCAGTAACAGAACCAGAGATCGACCACGTAGAAGATGGACAGCAGAAATATCAGAGACACTAAAAAGTACTTTATACGAAGCTAACTGAAGGGCCTGTTCTACAGATCTCTTCCTGTCCTGAAGCAGCGAGACATTCCGGGAGTAGAGAAAATCGGAAGAAGACGCTGTGTGGAATGACCTGGAGATCTGACCCACACTCTACACTCAGAGGAAAGACAAGACTGATACATCATCGAAACTTCTACTGGTACCATGAGAACGGGAATTCTTTTATGGCTTATTTTTGATGTTAATTTAAAGATAATCTTTATCGCACATCCGGCATGACCATGACTACTCCGATCTCCTCCTAAGTGTTTTAAAGCTAACTCCCATTCTGTTCCGGCTGATGTAACGACAGGATGCCCCCCCCCCCCCACGTCTTCCTGTCTCGCAGCTCCAATTAGTACACCCAAGGTATACAGTCTATTCACTTAAAAATCATTTTCCACGAAACTGAAAGCCTCACAGCTTTTAGTCTCTCGCATGGCATTGATGATGTCTCGCTTCTGAAGATGAGGAAGACAGCATACGAATGACCCGAGTGCTGTGCTGTTGTTCCTTGACTCGACCCAACCAAGTGAGAAACGAAACTGTTGGGTTGTGTGAAGATCACTTTGTGATAAATGCATTAACAAACCTCACAGTGACATCTGGGCATCTGGTTAGAATGTGGCAGTCTAAATTATCACGATGTTTCTGCATCTAAGAAGATGCAAAAGCCAGAGGGCATCCAAAGAGATTGATGATGCTAAGGACATTATTTATACACATGGAATGCCAGTGACCAGTACAACCCAGCAAGCATTGGATCATAATTAATCTTAACGGTGAGAATGGCAGATGATGATGACATTGTGGGGAGCTTTACGCGCAATAAACAAATGAATCGATGGCGAGAGAGAGAAAAAAGGAGGGGGGGGGGGTGGGGAGGGGGGGGGGGGTTGACAACTATAAAAGCGATCTTTATTTCAGAAGGGTTATATCTTGGCAGATCTACTTGTCTTACGTTATGTTTAGAGAGAGACAGAGAAAGAGAGAGAGGGAGGGAGGGAGTTAGAGAAAGATAGAGAGAGGGAATGAGGGAGAGAGAGAGAGAGAGGGAGAGAGAGAGAAAAGAGATAGAGAGAGAGAGAGAGAGAGAGAGAGAGAGAGAGAGAGAGAGAGAGAGAGAGAGAGAGAGGAGAGGCAGAGAGAGCAAGCAAGGTGCAGAGTGTTAATAATATTAGTAAGAAAACAAAACGAATCTAATATTCAGCCCGAAAATGGCTAAAATTCGAGCAACAGCTGTATATAATTAAAGTAGCCAGAGATTCACGTGACCTGCTGGCATGCCAGGATTGGGCCTTGTTGTAAGGGAGCGAGGAGTAGCTTAGCGTTTCAGGGATTTAGTGTAATCTGCGAAAGATAATCCTTTATTGTGGAGATTTTGGAACAGCCCGGCTACAGAGTATCGACTTGTTTCTGTGAAAGACGCGCAGATGGATCATTACAGTCTGAAGAGAATGGAGCCGCGGGGAGTTAGCAGGGGATGTGGCCGAGGATCAGGGAAAGGATGAGACGGGTATACAGTGGAACCTCGCTTAACGAGCATAATTCGTTCCAGAATCATACTATACTAGTAAAGCGAAACACTCGTTATGCGAAACAATTTTTCTTATATAAATTAATGTAAAATACGATAATGCGTTCCATGTCGAAAAAATACACACAAAATGTTAAGTATAACGTTTATTCAAAGAAAATTATATACATATTGTTAAAATCATCTTTATCTTTTGTTCCACCGCGGAACGAATCCACATGGAATGCTAATTTGAAACAAAAATCAAAATAATTATGATACTTGGCTAATTATTTTTTACTAAAAAGATGTCCAGAAACATTTGTTTTTGCCGACGCTTCAAAATGTGGCGAAAATGCGACACAGCATTATCATTAAATAAATTTAAAGCTCGCATAGCCACTTCCTTATTAGGGTGATGCTTCTTAATCTAAGATGCAACAGTTTCCCATGTTTTCAGTATTTCTCTTATTTCGCCAGAAGATTGTTGCTTTTCTGTTACCTCCTCCTTCTATGACAAACTTTCCTCCAAAACTTCTTGTTGTGAAACACAATGCAACTCCATAAGCTCTTCGGTGGTCAGCTCTTGACTGTGGTCTTCCACAAGCTCTTCGATATTACTGTTATCCATCTCCAATCCCATGCTAGTGGCCAAAGACACAATCTCGTTGACTACAGGTTCTACAGGTACTGTCTCGAACCCCTCAAAGTCACATTCGACAACGCTCTCTGGCCAAAGCTTCTTCCAAGCAGAAGTTAGGGTTCTCTTGATAACCCCTTCCCCCGCCGTGTCGATCATCTTGAGGCAGGCAGCGATGTGGAAGTGATTTTTTTTAAAAACTCTTTGAGAGTGAGATTGGTCCATTCAGTCACCTGAAAACAATGCTCGAAGGAGTGCTTTAGTGTAGAGCTTTTTAAAGTTAGAAATAACTTGCTGGTCCATGGGCTGGATTAACAGAGTGGTGTTGGGAGGCAGAAACTTGATCGTGATGAACTTAAATTCTTCAGGGAGGTCATCTTGTAGGCATGGAGGATTCATGTACATATATCACTATATAACACAAGTTTGAGAAAATGTGTGATCACAAGCGACACTACGATGCTACTGGAACGAGTGCTAAACACAGACTGATGTAACATGCGCACAATGCGGGATTTCCCCTCTCCTCGCCACTCGTTATGCGAAACGTCGCTCGTTAGGCAAGTCATTCTTTTAAAAATTATTTTCTCGTTATGCGAATAACTCGTTATGAGAGGTGCTTGTTAAGCGAGGTTCTACTGTACAATCAGACGGCTACTGGTGCAATCGGAATTGGAACTCTTCGCTTGCTGCTGAAGATGGGGACGGAGCACTTATGAGAGTTTGCCGAGTGCTGTGATGTCGATTCCTAATTCGGCATTTAACAACGTTCTGTAGAAGATTATATATTTTTGGAAGGGAGACGGGCGATCAAGCAAGAGTAAAAGAAATTAAGGAAAGTAGTAGTAGTAACAGCAGCTGCAGCAGCAGCAGCAGCAGAGTTCCTGTTGTGTGTGTGTGTGTTTTTTTTAAATCACATCTTGGCGAATCCGAGAGTTCCAGGGGAAAGTCTAAAATGATAATGTTGACACGGCGTGGAATGAACACTAACTCCATCCCTTGCTCCCGTAATATATTGGACTATCTCCTACAACTATTAGAAAAAATAACCAGTAGTAGTAGTAGCAGCAGCAGCAGCAGTAGCAGCAGCAGCAGCAGCAGCAGCAGCAATAGTAGTAGTAGTAGTAGTAGTAATAGTAGTAGTAGTAGTAGTAGTAGTAGTAGTAGTAGTAGTAGTAGTAGTAGGAGGAGGAGGAGGAGGAGGAGGAAGAAGATTATAGTAGTATAGTAGTAGCATAGTAGTAGTATAGTAGTAGTGTAGTAGTATAGTAGTAGTAGTATAGTAGTAGTATAGTAGTAGTGTAGTAGTATAGTAGTAGTAGTGTAGTAGTATAGTAGTATTATAGTAGTATAGTAGTAGTAGTGTAGTAGTATAGTAGTAGTAGTGTAGTAGTATAGTAGTAGTAGTGTAGTAGTATAGTAGTAGTATAGTAGTATAGTAGTAGTAGTGTAGTAGTATAGTAGTATTATAGTAGTATAGTAGTAGTAGTGTAGTAGTATAGTAGTAGTAGTGTAGTAGTATAGTAGTAGTAGTGTAGTAGTATAGTAGTAGTATAGTAGTATAGTAGTAGTAGTGTAGTAGTATAGTAGTAGTAGTGTAGTAGTATAGTAGTAGTAGTGTAGTAGTATAGTAGTAGTAGTGTAGTAGTATAGTAGTAGTAGTGTAGTAGTATAGTAGTAGTATAGTAGTATAGTAGTAGTAGTGTAGTAGTATAGTAGTAGTATAGTAGTATAGTAGTAGTAGTGTAGTAGTATAGTAGTAGTAGTATAGTAGTATAGTAGTAGTATAGTAGTATAGTAGTAGTAGTGTAGTAGTATAGTAGTAGTATAGTAGTATAGTAGTAGTAGTGTAGTAGTAGTGTAGTAGTATAGTAGTAGTAGTGTAGTAGTATAGTAGTAGTAGTGTAGTAGTATAGTAGTAGTAGTGTAGTAGTATAGTAGTAGTATAGTAGTATAGTAGTAGTAGTGTAGTAGTATAGTAGTAGTAGTGTAGTAGTATAGTAGTAGTAGTGTAGTAGTATAGTAGTAGTAGTGTAGTAGTATAGTAGTAGTAGTGTAGTAGTATAGTAGTAGTAGTGTAGTAGTATAGTAGTAGTAGTGTAGTAGTATAGTAGTAGTAGTGTAGTAGTATAGTAGTAGTAGTGTAGTAGTATAGTAGTAGTAGTGTAGTAGTATAGTAGTAGTAGTGTAGTAGTATAGTAGTAGTAGTGTAGTAGTATAGTAGTAGTAGTGTAGTAGTATAGTAGTAGTAGTGTAGTAGTATAGTAGTAGTAGTGTAGTAGTATAGTAGTAGTAGTGTAGTAGTATAGTAGTAGTAGTGTAGTAGTATAGTAGTAGTATAGTAGTATAGTAGTAGTAGTATAGTAGTATAGTAGTAGTAGTGTAGTAGTATAGTAGTAGTAGTGTAGTAGTATAGTAGTAGTAGTGTAGTAGTATAGTAGTAGTATAGTAGTAGTATAGTAGTAGTATAGTAGTAGTTTAGTACTAGTAGTAGTAGTGGTAGCAGTAGCAGTGTTGGTTGTAGTGGTGGCCGCGGCGGTGATGGTGGTGGTGGTTGAGTAGGTAAGTAAGGGACTAGTAGTAAATAAGCTAGTAGTACTACTACCGATGGTAGTTGCTGTAGTAGTGGAAGCAGGGCTAGTAATAGAAGGGTGGCGGCGATGTTCCCTGCTGAAGTAGATGTTGCAGCTGTGGTTGTTGTCATAGCAGCGGTTGTCGTTGCAGCGGTAGTTGTAGCAGTGGCTGTTTTTGTTGTAGTGGTGATGGTATATTTGTTTGTTGTAGCAAAGGTGTTTGCAGCGATCACATTGATAAATGGACACTTAAATACCCGTTGCTGGTGAATTTTAAATGCTATTTGACACTTTGTTTTATGTGGATGTTTTTCTCCAAGTTCTGTTTTATAGTAAGCAAAGAAACAGACCCTTTTCCAAGCCTTTAGGCGTTTAGGGCATATAGGGCTAGACCTATATTTTTATAGACCAATCAGCATAAGATGGGTGATGTGGTCAGTATCACACCGGCCGCCTTTACTTTTCCAGGACTGCACCCGGTACCCACTCAAGACTGGGTTGACCTGGGAACCAAGGTCATTTTTGAAAAAAGCGAACCCACTGTCACATACCGCTCCGGTCACGTGCCTGATTTAAGGATTTCTCCTTAAGAACCAACAGCACTCTGAAATAATTATGTTGAGTCGTTGGCTCGTATTGGTCTAAGGGATATCCCGTGGCCAATATACGCTCAACTTATTTCAGGAGTAGGGCAACTCAAGCTTTGGCACTACAAAATATATAATACTTGGCACACTTGGCTGGACACTCCCACTACTATAAAAAGGTAACCCCCAGGTTATGATAGTATACTATCATAGCCATGTTAACACAGATGACACTTATTTCTCACACAAACATAACAGCTGGACAGTTAGAATGGTGAAACAGGGACACCCAAGTCAGCCATGAAAATTTCTGCATGTAATACGTTCAATATATATACATATATTAATGAATAGATAAACAAGAATGGTCAGTGAATGGAGCTCAGGAATCAATGACACAACCCAGATACTGAACCAGCCAGATATAGTCTTGAGCTTTACATGAGTTCATCATTGGAATCACAAGGTACTGTGGGAAGAGAGCATGTAAATGAATAGGAGATCACTTATCCCAGTTCGTAGGTCAATGCTCCCCTCAGTCCATGGTGATTCGGCTGTAGTTGACTCAATATGCTATGCATCGATTTGATCTGGTACAAGCTGACTGTCTCATAAGCGAGGACACAGGAACTGCATAGGAACCCAACAAAGCTCTTGGAGACTGGTGCGCGCTGACTGTCTCACAGGTGAGGACACAAGAACTGCATAAGAGCCGATCAAAGCTCTTGGAGACTGGTTCTCTGGATTGATGACATAGGTGTCTGCAATTGTCCACTAGTCCCACAACTCACAAACAAGCTCTTGCCATGTTGAGGTAGTGGCACAATAGGCAGGACTTTTGGGTATGCTTGGTGCCCATAATGGTATAGGTTGGTGGTCGTTGGCTGGACTGTGATTCGTCTGCCTGATCTCTAAGGAGGTATCATCCTGTCAGGAAAGAACTCAGAAATAGTAATCAACCTTATTCACACACCAGCTCACCCCACACTTTGCTACCCTTCTCTAATCCTCAGAGTGTAACTCTCAAGAACAGGAGACAATGTCTCCTTTCATTTATCTGTCTGTAAATTCGTGCAACAGGTAGAAAACAAGGTATATATTGGAGATAGATAGACACTACCACACATATGTCATCCTCTCTCCACCCTCACATCTGCACTCGCAGACATTCAAAGTATACGGTTAGTACCTATATAAATTTCACGTCTCCACAGGCTGTCCACTACACATCGACTGAATCTGTGTCAAACACACTTTTGACTCAGAGCGTCTAGCTCTGACTCACAGCAGTCAACTTAAAAGATGACCCAGTTTCCATATCTCTGCTAGGAGGCACAAAACTTCGTTTGTCTGGTCAGAGAATAATTACTTGTAGGGTTTAATATCTTTACAAATGGTGTGGGTTATGTAGAGCACAAACTATTTAGTCTGCACATGGAAAGGTTTAATGTTCAGAGCCTGATCTCTGGACATCAAGAACGGCCCAACTCTGTGCGATCACACAGCTGAATCTTCCCTCTCTGCAGCAGTGGCCAACTTTAAAAAGACATATATTATATTACTCGTAAACTATAATCAACTTACCCAAGCTTAGGAATTCTTCCAATATAGAACTGGCACTTTGAATTCGCCAATTTTCTACATAGACTGTACACACGTCTTGACACTTAGGAATCAGGCGAGAGAATGCCGCTCAAACCTAAACTCGGCGTCTCTAGGAAAGAAGTGCCCTGTATTCATGCCTAAGGAGTAAACTGGTTTACAGGAATTTCTGAATTAAACACCAGAAATCTTCAACCTACAGTTGCAAGTTTGAAAATGAAGATTTATCAAAGCAACTAGAGGGTCTAGAAATGAATATATTACCAGATAAAGGTATATATCATTATAAGGGACTATATACCCATCCGGACGGGTTTAAGTTTGAAATGTGACTGCCCGCTTAGGGAAGTCAGAGTAACGACTCGACCATCGTGCAGGGTTGGCTGCTCACTTCACGACACCCACGACCCTTCGATCTGCGGCGAGCGTCTAGCCGGCTCGGCCACGGCTACTCCCTGTTTTATAGTCCTGGGACATTTTCTATCCTCTTGTTGTTCTTATATTTTTTTCGATTGGTTTGGGAGGGGAAGGATGAACGGAGAGTTCTATCATATATACACAGGGGTGCCGTCTGAAAAATGTTGAACACCACTACTTTAGTGGGATATTGAAAAAAAATAGGTTATATGCGTTTCCAAATGCGTGCCGTCACACTTAAACCAATATCTCGTAAACTTCTGTACGGATCAACACGAATAGTTGTTGCATGTGACGTTAGATTTTCCAATGTCCTTATGATTTTGTAATTTACATTTGCACAGGTGCTGCTGTTTTCTTAGAGCGGCGAATTTATGTGATCTTTGACTTATAATTTTCGTAAAATCATAAGTAATTGCCACACGCGGGGAGATTTTTTGGGAATCAGTTGAGATACGCAGCGATGCATAGTGATTATTCTAATAGCCTATCCCATATACAATAAAAACACAATATGCCACGGGAGACTGATACTATAAATTACCTCCAGAGAGTGAAATAATATATATATATATATATAAATAAAATGCGTGCAGTATGATGTTTTGAAAAGCTTCCGTTACACACTTAGCAGTGAGCATGTTGATTGTTTGCTGTGAGTCGGTATCTGTTTTTCCCCTCTCCATCTGACGCAAATAAAGCAAAATAAAATAAAAAAATAGGTTTGTTTACATTAAACAAAAAATATATCTTTCAAGGACATGCAGCGTCTGTGGCTTGGGCGTTGCGAGTTTCCAGAAACCATGAGTTGTTAATGTTGACCCTTTGGCTCGCTACTATGAATATGGCAACCCTTCGGCCTTCATTCTATGACAGGTGCCGTAAATCTGGGAGAAATGTAGGTTTTCTGCCTACCCCAGGGCGTAAACCCGGACCACAAGGAGTTTGTCATCTGGGAACTGCGAAGTCAGGTTTAACCAACTACGCTAGCGAGAGGGACTGTCGTTACCAGTACATATAAAAGAACTCTCAGGAGTAACTTTACCGCCTACATAAAAATATTGACGTGTTTGTGTGCGCGTGAAGTAGAAGATCCTGTTCAGTTTGGGCATTGACCGCTTCGATCCACGGGCGATTAATGGTTGAGCGAGCATCAAAGGTTTAGCGAAGGTGAGAAATTAGGCCACTCCTGAAACAACACCGCGCGGCATAGTGTGGCTGGTTGCAGGGCACTTAATGAAGTGTTTCCCAAACATGTCTTAGTCGCCGCACCTTTTTAAAATTAAATATTTTCCACGGCGCCCTAACCTAAGTGAAAGTATGACTTCGTATGTAAGAAAGAAAGAAAACAAATTTCGTGTATCTTCGAAAATTTCGCGGCGACCCTGTGAAGAGGTCACGGCTCCCCCGGACGCCGCGGCGCACAGTTTGGGGATCCCTGACTTAAGGCTAGGCTAGAAACATTTCATGCTTTGATGTTGCGTTGTTTTATTGATGTGGTGTTGTTGGTCATGTGTGTTTATAGGAAACAAGCGTCAACTTGCATGCATGGAGGTTGAGATTGATTTAGATTAGTATTCACCAAAGTAGAAAGATATAAAGTGAAGTAAAACAAAAGTTAAGGACCCTTTTCCACGCCTTGGGCGTATAGGGCATATAGGGCTAAACCTATACTTTTAAAGACTAATCGGCACAAGGTGGGTGATGTGGTCAGCATCACGCCGACCGCCTCTACCTCCCAGGACTGCACCCGGTACCCACTCAAGGCTGTGTCGATCTGAAGGTCAAGGTCACTTTTAAAAAAAGTCCGGCTTCACCAGGGAGCGTACTCACGACTTTCCGATCCGTGGCGAGAGTCTAGCCGCTTCGCCACGGTAACTCCCAGAAAGATATAAAACCAAACGAAAACTACATCAGCGAGCTTCACAATATAACAAACACATACACAACCTGAACGTTGCGGAGTTCGTCAGCACATATATAATTCAAATAAAACCACACGAAAACCCACAATCACTTAACTTACATATTGAGATGCAGCCGCATTAATGTCTTGCCAGTGCAATGAGAATTATTTTCTAAAGTAAGCGCTTAACCCCCCGCCCCCCCCCACCCTCCTCCACCCAGGCCAGAGATCGGTAGCAGCTTCAAATGTAGGTGGGACCTTTTGAATGAAACAAAGACAACAGTAGAGAGAGAGAGAGAGAGAGAGAGAGAGAGAGAGAGAGACAGACAGACAGACAGAGAGACAGAGAGAGACAGAGAGAGACAGAGAGAGAGAGACAGAGAGAGAGAGTGAGAGAGAGAGAGCATATTGATGAACTGTTTGTACCTTTCTCAGTATACTGTAACATATTAAAATCATAGTTATTTGCTTAGTTTTTCAAAATTAACCAGCAAATTATGTCATCACCAATCAGATTCATCCTCGTTAAAGAATATGTTCGCCTCGACGCCACCGCCCAAGCTTAAAGCTAACTAACACCCCTAGAATATTTTACTTTACCGGGGACTCCCGGTTCTTCTTTGGGGGTGAATAAAATTGAAGTACCGGGATCTTTATTTCACTTTTATGGACAGTATGCATATTGATAATTTAATGGCCAGATGAAAGAAAACATCATGCCAGGCTTCAGTATCGACTGCTTTCAAACACGCCAGCCGCAGGCGATTAATGGTTGAATGAGCTGCAGGAGTCTAGTGAAGCTGAGAAATTAGGGCTCTCCTGAAACAAACATCACACGCCATGGCAGGATTGTTTGGAGCCCTTATTGTTACAAGGCCGGGCCGGACGCATTTGATCCTTTGATGTTACGTGTTATTAATGGATGGGGTAGAGCGGTGTTTGTTCCGTAAAACGAGTGAACTAAAAGGTACCAATTCTGAGATTTACATAAGTTGTGTCTTGATTGACTGTCGGCTCTTTGGCTAAGTCGACGCGAACGCTTCGTTATGCCGGGATGCCGGGTTCGATTCCAGCTGCGGACCATGCGTCTTGCGTTGGTTTCGAAAGTGGTATCAAGAAAGCCGACCGTCCAGGGGCAATGGCAAACTACTGGACGTAAATTTGCCTAGAAAAATCACACAACAGCCAGGGACTGTTGGGGTTGGTTCTGCAACGTCCTGTAAAAGATACGCAACTAACCTTGATTGACAACTGGTGTTGTCGTTCTTGGCCGCATAGACCTGCAGATTTGTACAGTTAAGTTCGCAACCTCAGCCCTATCAGGAAGCCACCGTTGTGAAGCAGATAGACGCTCACCAGCCGGTCTGAAGGTTGTGGGTTCGGGACCTGAAGGAACCTGACTTTTCTCAAACATCACTATGACTCCCAGGTCGACCAAGCCTTAAGGAAGTGCCAGGAAGAGTCCTAGGAAGTAAAGGCGACCAGCAGGATGTTAACCACATCATCCACCGTGTACCAAATGGGCTATAAAATATAGGTCTAGCCTTTTGTGCCCAAAACGCATAAAAGCGTGAATAGGGTCCTTCATTTAAAGTTTGCGCCTTAAACGTTAACTAGGGGGGTGTGGTGGGTTCTTCTTTCAGTCTTATACTGGACATTTGCAGTCCCAGTTTGGACACTTACAGTCCCAGGTTGGACACTTACATTCCCAGGTTGGACACTTGCAGTCCCAGGTTGGACACTTACAGTCCCAGGTTGGACACTTACAGTCCCAGGTTGGACACTTACAGTCCCAGGTTGGACACTTGCAGTCCCAGGTTGAACATTTGCAGTCCTAGGTTGGACACTTACAGTCCCAGGTTGGACACTTGCAGTCCCAGGTTGAACACTTACAGTCCCAGGTTGGACACTTACAGTCCCAGGTTGGACATTTGCAGTCCTAGGTTGGACACTTACAGTCCCAGGTTGGACACTTGCAGTCCCAGGTTGAACACTTGCAGTCCTAGGTTGGACACTTACAGTCCCAGGTTGGACACTTGCAGTCCCAGGTTGGACACTTACAGTCCTAGGTTGGACACTTACAGTCCCAGGTTGAACACTTGCAGTCCCAGGTTGAACACTTGCAGTCCCAGGTTGGACACTTGCAGTCCCAGGTTGGACACTTGCAGTCCCAGGTTGAACACTTGCAGTCCCAGGTTGAACACTTGCAGTCCCAGGTTGAACACTTGCAGTCCCAGGTTGAACACTTGCAGTCCCAGGTTGAACACTTGCAGTCCCAGGTTGGACACTTGCAGTCCCAGGTTGGACACTTGCAGTCCCAGGTTGGACACTTACAGTCCCAGGTTGGACACTTGCAGTCCCAGGTTGGACACTTACAGTCATAGACTGAACACTTGCAGTCCCAGGTTGGACACTTACAGTCCCAGACTGAACACTTGCAGTCCCAGGTTGGACACTTACAGTCCCAGGTTGGACACTTGCAGTCCCAGGCTGGACACTTACAGTCCCAGGTTGGACACTTGCAGTCCCAGGTTGGACACTTACAGTCCCAGACTGAACACTTGCAGTCCCAGGTTGGACACTTACAGTCCCAGGTTGGACACTTACAGTCCCAGGTTGGACACTTACAGTCCCAGGTTGGACACTTGCAGTCCCAGGTTGGACACTTACAGTCCCAGGTTGGACACTTGCAGTCCCAGGTTGGACACTTACAGTCCCAGACTGAACATTTGCAGTCCCAGGTTGGACACTTACAGTCCCAGGTTGGACACTTGCAGTCCCAGGTTGGACACTTGCAGTCCCAGGTTGAACATTTGCAGTCCTAGGTTGGACACTTACAGTCTCAGGTTGGACACTTGCAGTCCCAGGTTGAACATTTGCAGTCCTAGGTTGGACACTTACAGTCCCAGGTTGGACACTTACAGTCCCAGGTTGGACATTTGCAGTCCTAGGTTGGACACTTACAGTCCCAGGTTGGACACTTGCAGTCCCAGGTTGAACACTTGCAGTCCTAGGTTGAACACTTACAGTCCCAGGTTGGACACTTGCAGTCCCAGGTTGGACACTTACAGTCCCAGGTTGGACACTTACAGTCCCAGGTTGAACACTTGCAGTCCCAGGTTGAACACTTGCAGTCCCAGGTTGGACACTTGCAGTCCCAGGTTGGACACTTACAGTCCCAGGTTGAACACTTGCAGTCCCAGGTTAAACACTTGCAGTCCCAGGTTGAACACCTGCAGTCCCAGGTTGAACACTTGCAGTCCCAGGTTGAACACTTGCAGTCCCAGGTTGGACACTTGCAGTCCCAGGTTGGACACTTGCAGTCCCAGGTTGGACACTTACAGTCCCAGGTTGGACACTTGCAGTCCCAGGTTGGACACTTACAGTCCCAGGTTGGACACTTGCAGTCCCAGGTTGGACACTTACAGTCCCAGACTGAACACTTGCAGTCCCAGGTTGGACACTTACAGTCCCAGGTTGGACACTTACAGTCCTAGGTTGGACACTTACAGTCCCAGGTTGGACACTTACAGTCCCAGGTTGGACACTTGCAGTCCCAGGTTGGACACTTACAGTCCCAGACTGAACACTTGCAGTCCCAGGTTGGACACTTACAGTCCCAGGTTGGACACTTGCAGTCCCAGGTTGGACACTTACAGTCCCAGGTTGGAAACTTGCAGTCCCAGGTTGGACACTTCCAGTCCCAGACTAAACACTTGCAGTCCCAGGTTGGACACTTACAGTCCCAGGTTGGACACTTACAGTCCTAGGTTGGACACTTACAGTCCCAGGTTGGACACTTACAGTCCCAGGTTGGACACTTGCAGTCCCAGGTTGGACACTTACAGTCCCAGGTTGGACACTTACAGTCCCAGGTTGGACACTTGCAGTCCTAGGTTGGACACTTGCAGTCCTAGGTTGGACACTTACAGTCCCAGGTTGGACACTTACAGTCCCAGGTTGGACACTTACAGTCCCAGGTTGGACACTTACAGTCCCAGGTTGGACACTAACAGTCCCAGTTTGGACACTTACAGTCCCAGGTTGGATACTTACAGTCCTAGATTGGACACTTGTAGTCCCAGGTTGGACACTTGCATTCCCAGTCTGGACACTTGCAAACCCAGGTTTGACACCTGCAGTCCCCGGTTTGATACTTGCAGTCAAAGCCTGAACACTTGCAGTCCCAGGGTGGACACTTGCAGTCCCAGGCTGGACACTTGCAGTCCCAGGGTGGACACTTGCAGTTCAAGACTGAACACTTGCAGTCCCAGGCTGAACACTTGCAGTCCCAGACTGAACACTAGCAGTCCCAGGTTTGGTACTTGCGGTCCCAGGCTGGACACTTGCAATCCCAGACTGGACACTTGCAGTCCCAGACTGGACACTTGCAATCCCAGACTGGACACTTGCAGTCCCAGACTGGACACTTGCAATCTCAGACTGGACACTTGCAGTCCCAGACTGGACACTTGCAGTTCAGACTGGACACTTGCTGTCCCAGACTGGACACCTGCTGTCCCAGGCTGAACACTTGCAGTCCCAGGCTGAACACTTGCAGTCCCAGGCTGAACACTTTCAGTCCCAGGCTGGACATTTGCAGTCCCAGACTGGACACTAGCAGTCCCAGGCTGGACACTCACAGTCCCAGGCTGGACACTTGCAGTCCCAGGCTGGACACTAGCAGTCCCAGACTGGACACTTGCAGTCCCAGATTGGACACTTGCAGTCCCAGACTGGTTTTACTTTCCACTTATTGTACCTATAGATATTGTACTAATTACACTTTGTATTATTCCAGGGGCCTCATTTTGAGGTGGAGAGAAAAATAATAGGCCAACTGTCCTCCTACGAAGCATGTCGTAAAAGACGACAAATTAGGGACGCTTCTTTTTGAAGTCGGAATGCATCTATCGAGGGGCGAGGTACCAAAAGTTTGCATTCAAATAAGCCCTATCAATACACACAATAGATCCACAACAAGAGCAAAGTTCAAATATTGACAAAAAACCAGAACTAAGCGGTTTACAACCGGGCGAAAGCTATGAAGAAGGAGAAGAAACTAATGAATGCTTGTGCCTCTTCTTGTTCTTCATTCGTTTGCTTGAAATAAACTATCTATGTCTGCAGTGCTGTCTCTAGTATAAAGTTCACTGTCTTTTGTAATTCGTTTGGCGGCCCGTAAAGTTTGGCTTCCACCTGTGTCTCTCTTGGCCAGACGTTCGGCCTGGCATGTGCCTAATTAAGTTGGGATGGTACAGCAGAAGAGTTAAAGTGACATTGGGGTGGGAGCCGGCAGAATGAGTTATTGAGGCACGCGGAGAACTGAGAACAATAGTTCATGCCAGTTGAATTTAACAAACGCATGACGAGGTCTTGATACCGAAATAGGTAATAACCGTCTTGCTTTCAGTTCAAGAGATTGATGTGGAGCTTTCGAAAAAATCGGAGTGCATCTGCCTGAAAGGCAAGTATACAACAGTCTGCGTGAAGATGAGTCAGACATGTAAAACAGATGTACACGCAGAGTTTCTGGAACAGGACTAGGGTCCAGAAAGTGGGCCAACAACCATAACTTTTTGCCGGAGTTTGAGGCCGGTGGACAAGAAGAAGAGGAAGTTCAAGCGTTCATATGAAAGACAAAAGACCCAGCTCCCACTTTCCTTTGCATATATCGATAGCCATCAATTTGTTTTTCAGACGCAGTTTTATATGGGATCGCTCGAAAATGCTATAATGGATTCGATGTTAAATGACAATAAATGTGTACATTGTTTAGTGCTAGATAAACACATCGCTGGGGGGAGACTTTGTGGTTGTCGTCAATGGACAAACTGATGCATGAAAAAGTAATGATTGTGGTTGTTGTCAATGGACAAACTGATGCATGAAAAATTAATGATTGTGGTTGTTGTCAATGGACAAACTGATGCATGAAAAAGTAATGATTGTGGTTGTTGTCAATGGACAAACTGATGCATGAAAAAGTAATAATTGTGGTTGTTGTCAATGGACAAACTGGTACATGAAAAATTAATGATTGTGGTTGTTGTCAGTGGACAAACTGGTGCATGAAAAAGTAATGATTGTGGTTGTTGTCAGTGGACAAACTGATGCATGAAAGAGTAATGAGTAATGTCTCTCTCTACCTGTGTGTATGTCTGTGTTTTTCTCCCTTATGACCGTAATATCCAGTTGTAGATAAAAAGCAATTCTTGTTTGGAAATGAGTTAAATCTAAAGCAGACATGTATGGTTAGTTTGTTACTTTTTTACGGAAGGGTGGGTTGGCTGGGGTGTTCATAATTAAGCTATCGTTCTTTCTTTCTTTCTTTCTTTCTTTCTTTCTTTCTTTCTTTCTTTCTTTCTTTCTTTCTTTCTTTCTTTCTTTCTTTCTTTCTTTCTTTATTTCTTTCTTTCTTTCTTTCTGTATTTTCTTTCTTTCTTTCTTTCTTTCTTTCTTTCTTTCTTTCTTTCTTTCTTTCTTTCTTTCTTTCTTTCTTTCTTTCTTTCGTTTTCTTTTCTTTCTTTCTTTCTTTTTCTTTCTTTCGTTCTTTCTTTCTTTCTTTTCTTTCTTTCGTTGGCAAATTTCTTTCTTTTCTTTCTTTCTTTTTCTTTCTTTCTTTCTTTTTCTTTCTTTCTTTCTTTCTTTGACGCTTTCTTTCTTTCTTTCTTTCTGTTTTCTTATTTTCCTTTTTTTTCGTCTCAGTTGCTCGTTATTTCTCTGGTTTTCTTTCTCTGGATGTTTTTCAAATTTCCCCTTTTCTTTCTCTCTTTCGTTCTCTCTTCCCCATAAGCTGTCTTCCCTTACAACTTGTTTATCACTCCTGTTTCCCTTCCCACAACACGCTTAGAGAATTAGGATTATTATTCTCCACATTTAATACTGCAATCATTCTCTCTTGCTTTTTTTTTTAAGGCCATTACCCGGTTGAGGTTTCCCGCGCTAATTGGTTAAAAAACGACAACACATACTAGAACTTGCACGGAAAAAAAACAGAATTGTTACAGCTCAATTGCATTATCATTACCCCACCCCCGACAATTTTCAGATAGCACGGAAACTTTTATTTTAGTGGTTTGTTGATTTGATATGCCTATAGGCAGTGTATACGCAACTAACTTGTGTCGGTGTCTGTGCTTAGGCGTTGCAAACGCGCTTCGTAATGCCAGGGTGCCGGGTTCGATCCCAGCTGCGGGCCTGGCGCCGGTTTCGACAGTGGTATCGAGAAGCCGACCATCCGGAAAGCAAAGGCAAACTACTGGACGTAAACTTGCCGAGAAAAACCAAAATAGCCAAAACATGCTGGGGTTGGGTCTGCAACGTCCTGTAAAGGCAACTAACATAGGCCGTGTGTCCTAGGTTCGGTTCTAGTTGTATGGTTTGTTACTCATCGCTTTGTACATCATCGACTGTGTGACTAACGTATTCTTCAGACAGAATCTGTCAATGGCTATATGTTATTTAGTTTTCTGTTGGTTGTGTGCCTGTCTGTCTGTCAATATTTAGCACAGTAATTCCCAAACTGTGCGCCGCGGCGCCTCCAGAAGCCGCCACCTCTTCACATGGGCGTCGTGAAATGCCTCGTGCATCTATTTCAGCATCTCTGTCTTGGCTGCGTTAGATTAGCAGTACACAACAGGTTATTCAAAATGTCCTGTCATAATTTACAACTTTAACCTAAGCTTTTTCCCCTAAAATAAAAGGTGCTCCACATATTCTAAAGTCTCGTCCTGGGCCCTATTATAGGGAAAACGAGAACAGTCATACTGCCTACCCAAAAGCATGCCGTAATAGTCGACTTATTACGAGTTTTCTTCGAAGTCGGAGTACATCGGCAGGAAAGGCAACAGTTGCATATAAATAAGTCAGATCTTTAAATCGGATGCGCATGCATCACTCGGGTTCTAGAACAGATCTACCATCCAAGTGAACGAGCAACCACAAGTTTCCGCCGAAGTTTAAAGCCAGTGAACGCGAATAAGAAGACAAAGAAAACCATGTGCCTAAAGCAACGGCTCTCAACCTGCTGTCCGCGGCCCTTTTTTGTATGTGGGTCAAACGACCTTTTCATATGGGTCACCTAAGAAAACACATATTTTCTGAAATTATAAAGGAAAATAATTGTTTTGGGGTTGCCACAACATGAGTTGGGTCGAACGACCCTTTCACGGGGGTCGCTTAAGACCTACGGAAAAAACATTCATTGAAGTTAAAAAGGAAAATAATTGTCTGGGGGTTGCCACAACATGAGGGAACTGTATCAAAGGGTCGCCACAACATGAGGGAACTGTATCAAAGAGTCGCCACAACATGAGGGAACTATATCAAAGGGTCGCCACAACATAAGTGAACTGTATTAAAGGGTCGCGGCAATTAGAAGGTTGAGGGCCACATGTCTAAAATGTCCACACAGCGCAAAAAGAAAGAAAAAAGGATCACTTGATTAAAAAAAAATATCGTTGCGTACCATGGTTGGAAAAAAGAGGGGGGACAAAAAAAAAAAGGGGGGGGGGGGTTGGCGAGGAAGAAGCTCTGCCTACCAATACACTCATTTCTGACTTAGAAGCTCTGCCTACCAATACACTCATTTCTGACTTAGAAGCTCTGCCTACCAATACACTCATTTCTGACTTAGAAGCTCTGCCTACCAATACACTCATTTCTGACTTAGAAGCTCTGCCTACCAATACACTCATTTCTGACTTAGAAGCTCTGCCTACAAATACACTCATTTCTGACTTAGTAAGGCTTACAGGTCCTCCAGTATGCTTGACCTTATTCTCAAGTCTTCCTTTAGATTACAAACGTAACGCACGAGCACACAGACGCGCACATACAGGCGCGCGCACACAGGCGCACAAATGTAGGCGCGCACAGACACACATGAGGACCCTCTGTTTTGGTTCGAATGACGCTTACAGCTTATTCAGTATGTCTACTATTATTCCCTAGCCCCTTTCCCTGTCAGATCTCTCTACATCTTTTTTCTAGCCCGCGACCCGACGCTCGTTTAAGTGCCATCTAGACATCAATGCCTGCCACACGGGCTGACAGTTTTCTCAGTGAACCTCTGTGTTAATATAGAATGTGGGAACATCACGTTCTAGAAATTGAAGAATATAAATTGCTATATATGACTGACATCTATGACCAATTGAGATGGGACTGAATTGTGAATAGCGGATGATTGGAGGGTGATATTAACTCTTTAGTTCGTCGCAAATTGTTGGTGTAAATTCTTCCGCAAACTTTCTGTAAAGTCATGAAGAGAAATGATTGCCTGCATTAGACAGCGCAGTGTACATTCTTTGGTCATGTGATGAGGAGGAGATAACTGGATTACATCAAAACATTGGAAAAGCTGGAAGAGCAGGAGGGGAGGACCGAGAGAACAGATGCCTTGCAGTTTGACATCATGGCATGGAGGATCATTTGTGTGTCAGAGTTGATTGAAAGTACACGAGACAGAAAGTTGTGGATAGGCATGACTACCAACACGACTCGGCATGGAGTTTAAAAAGAGTCTAAGTGCTCCAGCCTGTCATAGAAGGCAACCGTTGACGACTGGCCAGACTTATTAACTTATGCACTTACATTCCGTGTGCGAGGTTTATATTTTGATAGGACTTATATATTTTTCACTAGCTGTTCAGATGGATAGTCAATGACAACTTTTGATTTCCATTGATTCAGAATCAGAGCAAATTCGAAGCGACTCGTCTGCTATTATGTCCAAGCCATCTCCATCTTTATCCTTTGATACAGTTTGCCTATGCTGATCATTTTGTTTTCCTTCCTGTTATTCATTTATGAAGTCAAGTGAGTGACAGTAGAGTTCCTGCGACAGTAGAGTTCCTGCGACAGTAGAGTTCCTGTGACAGTAGAGTTCCTGCGACAGTAGAGTTCCTGCGACAGTAGAGTTCTTGCGACAGTAGAGTTCCTACCGTAGTAGAGTTCCTGCGACAGTAGATTTCCTACCGTAGTAGAGTTAATGCGGCAGTAGAGTTCCTACCGTAGTAGAGTTCTTGCGACAGTAGAGTTCCTACCGTAGTAGAGTTAATGCGGCAGTAGGCCGATATGTCCCCGATTGTGAGTTCCTGCGACAGTAGAGTTCCTGCGACAGTAGAGTTCTTGCGACAGTAGAGTTCCTGCGACAGTAGAGTTTCTGCGACAGTAGAGTTCCTGCGACAGTAGATTTCCTACCGTAGTAGAGTTCTTGCGACAGTAGAGTTCCTACCGTAGTAGAGTTCCTGCGACAGTAGATTTCCTACCGTAGTAGAGTTCCTGCGACAGTAGATTTCCTACCGTAGTAGAGTTAATGCGGCAGTAGAGTTCCTACCGTAGTAGAGTTAATGCGCAGTAGGCCGATATGTCCCGCGGTTGTGAGTTCCTGCGACAGTAGAGTTCCTGTGACAGTAGAGTTCCTGCGACAGTAGAGTTCCTGCGACAGTAGAGTTCCTGCGACAGTAGATTTCCTAACGTAGTAGAGTTAATGCGGCAGTAGACCCATATGTCCTGCGGCTGTGAGTTCCTTCTGCAGTAAATTCCCTGCGACATATTTCCTGCTGTAGTAGACTACCTGTGGCAGTGGAATTCTTGCTGCAGTAGATTTCCTGCGGTAGTAGACTACCTGTGGCAGTGGAATTCTTGCTGCAGTAGATTTCCTGCGGTAGTAGACTACCTGTGGCAGTGGAATTCTTGCTGCAGTAGATTTCCTGCGGTAGTAGACTACCTGTGGCAGTGGAATTCTTGCTGCAGTAGATTTCCTGCCGTAGTAGAGTTCTTCCCTTCAGCAGTGAAACTCCTGCGGTTGTGTTATTCCTGCGACATTAGAGTTCATGCGGTTGTCGAATTACTGCGGTTGTGTTATTCCTGCGACATTAGAGTTCATGCGGTTGTCGAATTACTGCGGTTGTGTTATTCCTGCGACATTAGAGTTCATGCGGTTGTCGAATTACTGCGGTTGTGTTATTCCTGCGACATTAGAGTTCATGCGGTTGTCGAATTACTGCGGTTGTGTTATTCCCTGCGACATTAGAGTTCATGCGGTTGTCGAATTACTGCGGTTGTGTTATTCCTGCGACATTAGAGTTCATGCGGTTGTCGAATTACTGCGGTTGTGTTATTCCTGCGACATTAGAGTTCATGCGGTTGTCGAATTACTGCGGTTGTGTTATTCCTGCGACATTAGAGTTCATGCGGTTGTCGAATTACTGCGGTTGTGTTATTCCTGCGACATTAGAGTTCATGCGGTTGTCGAATTACTGCGGTTGTGTTATTCCTGCGACATTAGAGTTCATGCGGTTGTCGAATTACTGCGGTTGTGTTATTCCTGCGACATTAGAGTTCATGCGGTTGTCGAATTTACTGCGGTTGTGTTATTCCTGCGACATTAGAGTTCATGCGGTTGTCGAATTACTGCGGTTGTGTTATTCCTGCGACATTAGAGTTCATGCGGTTTGTCGAATTACTGCGGTTGTGTTATTCCTGCGACATTAGAGTTCATGCGGTTGTCGAATTACTGCGGTTGTGTTATTCCTGCGACATTAGAGTTCATGCGGTTGTCGAATTACTGCGGTTGTGTTATTCCTGCGACATTAGAGTTCATGCGGTTGTCGAATTACTGCGGTTGTGTTATTCCTGCGACATTAGAGTTAATGCGGTTGTCGAATTACTGCGGTTGTGTTATTCCTGCGACATTAGAGTTCATGCGGTTGTCGAATTACTGCGGTTGTGTTATTCCTGCGACATTAGAGTTCATGCGGTTGTCGAATTACTGCGGTTGTGTTATTCTTGCGACATTAGAGTTCATGCGGTTGTCGAATTACTGCGGTTGTGTTATTCCTGCGACATTAGAGTTCATGCGGTTGTCGAATTACTGCGGTTGTGTTATTCCTGCGACATTAGAGTTCATGCGGTTGTCGAATTACTGCGGTTGTGTTATTCCTGCGACATTAGAGTTCATGCGGTTGTCGAATTACTGCGGCTGTGTTATTCCTGCGACATTAGAGTTCATGCGGTTGTCGAATTACTGCGGTTGTGTTATTCCTGCGACATTAGAGTTCATGCGGTTGTCGAATTACTGCGGTTGTGTTATTCCTGCGACATTAGAGTTCATGCGGTTGTCGAATTACTGCGGTTGTGTTATTCCTGCGACATTAGAGTTCATGCGGTTGTCGAATTACTGCGGTTGTGTTATTCCTGCGACATTAGAGTTCATGTGGTTGTCGAATTACTGCGGTTGTGTTATTCCTGCGACATTAGAGTTCATGCGGTTGTCGAATTACTGCGGTTGTGTTATTCCTGCGACATTAGAGTTCATGCGGTTGTCGAATTACTGCGGTTGTGTTATTCCTGCGACATTAGAGTTCATGCGGTTGTCGAATTACTGCGGTTGTGTTATTCCTGCGACATTAGAGTTCATGCGGTTGTCGAATTACTGCGGTTGTGTTATTCCCTGCGACATTAGAGTTCATGCGGTTGTCGAATTACTGCGGTTGTGTTATTCCTGCGACATTAGAGTTCATGCGGTTGTCAAATTACTGCGGTTGTGTTATTCCTGCGACATTAGAGTTCATGCGGTTGTCGAATTACTGCGGTTGTGTTATTCCTGCGACATTAGAGTTCATGCGGTTGTCGAATTACTGCGGTTGTGTTATTCCTGCGACATTAGAGTTCATGCGGTTGTCGAATTACTGCGGTTGTGGAGTTCCCGCTGTTGTGGAGTACCTGCGGCAGTTGAGTTTCTGCGGCAGTAGATTTCATGTGGAGTTCCTGCTGCAGTAGAGTGCCTGAGGTTGCCGAGTTACTGCGGCTGTAGCATCTTGTGGCAGCGTAGAATGTGTGTAAATAGAGAATCCCATGGCAGTGTAGAGGTGTGAGTAAATAGACAATCCTCTGGCAGTTTAGAGATGTCAGTAGATAGAAAATCCTATGGTAGTTTAGAGATGTGAATAAATAGAGAATTCTATGGCAATGTAGAGGTGTGAGTAAATAGACAATCCTCTGGAAGTTTAGAGATGTCAGTAGATAGAGAATCCTATTGTAGTTTAGAGATGTGAGTAAATAGAGAATTAAATGAGAGTTTAGAGATGTGAGTAAATAAAGAATTATATGAGAGTTTAGAGATGTGAGTAAATAAAGAATTATATGAGAGTTTAGAAATGTGAGTAAATAAAGAATTATATGAGAGTTTAGAGATGTGAGTAAATAAAGAATTATATGAGAGTTTAGAGATGTGAATAAATAGACAATTCTATGACAGTGTAGAGGTATAAACGAGTCTTGACTAAAATCTGGTGAAGCAGCATGAGCACTGATAGTATTCTAGGCCTGTGTTTTTTTTTTTCTTTCCTCTATGTTCCTGTCTATTCTCATTACCTCCGTTTTCGCGGTGTTAATTCTCGTTCCGTTTTCGCGGTGTTAATTCTCGTTCCGTTTTCGCGGTGTTAATTCTCGTATGTAACGTTTTGCAGATTTGATGCGAGGAGTCTTCTTCTTTCTTTTTTGTTCAAGGCTGTAAGCTCCGGTGGCAAGTCCTGGTTTGTTCAAGGCTGTAAGCTCCGGTGGAAAGTCCTGGTTTGTTCAAGGCTGTAAGCTCCGGTGGAAGGTCCTGGTTTGTTCAAGGCTGTAAGCTCCGGTGGAAAGTCCTGGTTTGTTCAAGGCAGTAAGCTCCGGTGGAAAGTCCTGGTTTGTTCAAGCCAGTAAGCTCCGGTGGAAAGTCCTGGTTTGTTCAAGGCAGTAAGCTCCGGTGGAAAGTCCTGGTTTGTTCAAGGCAGTAAGCTCCGGTGGAAAGTCCTGGTTTGTTCAAGGCAGTAAGCTCCGGTGGAAAGTCCTGGTTTGTTCAAGGCTGTAAGCTCCAGTGCAAAGTGCTGGTTTGTTCAAGGCAGTAAGCTCCAGTGGAAAGTGCTGGTTTGTTTAAGGCTGTAAGCTCCAGTGGAAAGTCCTGGTTTGTTCAAGGCAGTACGCTTCAGTGGAAAGTCCTGGTTTGTTCAAGGCTATAAGCTCCAGTGGAAAGTTCTGGTTTGTTCAAGGCAGTAAGCTCCGGTGGAAAGTCCTGGTTTGTTCAAGGCAGTAAGCTCCGGTGGAAAGTCCTGGTTTGTTTAAGGCTGTGAGATCCGGTAGAAAGTCATGGTTTGTTAGTCTATTTGGACTTTGGCCATGTGTGTGCCAGGGGCTGAGTTTGTCATGTACATCTGTTTTACTGACTTAATTGTGTGTAGTTGGTTGTTCACTGTCGCACGGGCAGATGCATTCTGACTTCGAAGAAAGCCGCCAATTAGTCGACTTTTACGACATGCTTGTGAGAAAGGCATTGGATTTGGTATTGTTTTCTCCACAATTTGCTTAAAAAAGCCATAAAAGCAACAAACAAACAAAATCCTGGCGTTGGTTCTGCAACGTCCTGTAAAGGATACAGAACTAAGTATTGAAAATAAAACAACCCTTTCCCCATTTCCCCTCAGCCAGACTTTAGTTTTACTCTCCGAATCACATACTTCTGAAGTTAGTTTTACTCTCTGAATCATATACTTCTGAAGATAAGATCACCGCCTGCCCTAGGTCCCCACAGACATCAACATTACTACATCATTAGACAGTTGTTTGTCTTTCCTCTTAGGCCACACGGTACCCCACCTTACAACACACGAGTGCCACTCCATCAGTTGGTTTCCAGACTACAAGAATTTCACCTTTACTAGTGGTTTTCAAACTTGTACCAGGAGGCGACCTCTTGAATATATCACAAGACGACCCCCTTACCCCATCCCACCAACCGACCACGCAAAGAAAAATTCGCAGCTCTCCTAAAAGGAAATTGGATGAAAACAGGCAAATCAGTCAAATTAGATTTTTAAAAAAACAGCAGTCGCCAACAACTAATAATTTCGTATCCAGATACTGTATGAATACGATGCGTGACAATACTTTGTCTTGAAGATACGTTGCGATTTTTGATCTGATTTTAAGCAAGACGCAACGGAGATCACTTTCCACATCAAGCTAGAAAGCTTTAAAGACAATTAGAATCGGGAAAATCCGGATTCACAAAAGTAAATTGAGAGAAAGGACAGTAGTTCTAAAACAGTTATTACAAGTGAGGGGCCCCCAGTTTCACTTGCTTGGCATTGGCTTTTGAGTTCTGGGACTCCAATGTAATTGGTTGGGAGGACACAGAACAGAACCGTTGCCCTTACCAATAAGCGTGTCGTAAGAGTCTACTAATTAGGGATTTTCCTTTCGAAATCAGAGTGCATCAGTCTAAGATGCAAGGAACCAACAGTCTGCATACAAATAAACCAGATTTGAAAAAAAAACAACTTAGGTTTCAAAGTAAGATTAAAGCCCAGAAGTGGACGAACAACTAGAACTTTCCGCTGGAGTTTGCAACCGGTGAAGACAAAGAAGAAGAAAAAGAATGAGAAGAATTTCTTAACATCACTCTTGAACCACCCCCTCCTCCCTTCCTTCCCCTTCCCCAGGATTCAAACTTTCCATGTTGAAAATCACAGGGTTATACCGAGTTTAATAAACATAATTTTGTGGATGTGTTTTGTGTTTATGTGTGTTTGTTTAATATTTTCGTATATCCGACTCCTTACAAAAAAAAAAAAAAAACCCAAAGATTGGTGCAAGTTAAATATATGAAATCTCGAGATTGGGAATTGATCGGACATTGGTGCATGTTTAATATCTGGGACACGGAGATTGCGATTTGATACAAGTGTATAGAATGTACCAGCGGGGATTAATGTGGCCAAAAATATAACGTTGTTTCCATATTTGGCTCACACTGGGCGTAATCGACCGCGAACAAATGTCGGTATTATCTGTCTTTGTGGCGACTTATCTCGTTCTTATAGTGCAAAATTGAAGTTCTCTTTTTCACGCCTGCAGACATAAAAAGCGTATCGCGGTAGATCTGTATTACGATTAGAATTTACTTAACTGCACTCTGGATATTTCCATACGTGCTCTGTACCCTTCTTCAGCAGCCAACAAGGAGTACACATTCCAACAGTTGGAACCTGCTTAAAAAAACCGCGTGTATCCCCATCAGTGTTGAATATCTTCTAGAACCTCTAACATCCATACGAACCAGATTGTGACCGGTACCATCAAAACTAGAGCTCTGCGCTGGCTGCTGAAGATGAGGACGAAGCATTCTGTTATGTCATTTCTGGGCTCAACTTAACTCAACCCCCGTACGAACAAGAAGCAGCAAGATAAGCTTGTGTCCACAGAGGTTTTGGAGAGATCTCAATTATACTGTAATCTCACAGACGTCCAGTGTCTGTCCGAAATCCTGATAGGTGGCGCTATTCTTGGGCGCACAGCTCTGTTGCTATCTAACTCATTGTTGTCCTTCGTTTCCGGAGCCCGCATTAGGAAGGATCTACGGGTTATAACCAGGAGATGCTAGGGAGTGGAAGGTTAACGATGTCTGACGTGAAATAACCCGATTATGGAGGGTGATTAGCAAGGCGAGGAGGGTTTAGGTCCAGTAAACTCGGGGAATGTTTGACTATCAGTTTGTTTAGAGCAGAATGTTTGACTGTCAGTTTGTTTAGAGCAGAATGTTTGACTGTCAGTTTGTTTAGAGCAGAATGTTTGACTGTCAGTTTGTTTAGAGCAGAATGTTTGACTGTCAGTTTGTTTAGAGCAGAATGTTTGACTGTCAGTTTGTTTAGAGCAGAATGTTTGACTGTCAGTTTGTTTAGAGCAGAATGTTTGACTGTCAGTTTGTTTAGAGCAGAATGTTTGACTGTCAGTTTGTTTAGAGCAGAATGTTTGGAACCTTAGTGTTGAGCAACGTTAAAATAAAGGTTATGTGATAAGAAGGAGAAAACTGTAATACATCGTGACAGTAGAAAAGTTTGATGCCGGACAGTCTGACATCCTGGCATAGAGGCTCATCTGTGTCAGAGTTAAATAGTTTAACTTTGCATAGCTTAGCCTATCTTAGCCTATCTTAGCCTATCTTAGCCTAGCCTATCTTAGCCTATCTTAACCTAACTTAACTAAGCCTAGCTTAGCCTTATTATTTCTGAGCTTAGCTTAGCTTAGCCTAGCTTAGCCTAGCTTAGCTTAGACTAGCTTAGCCTACCTTAGCCTAGCCTAGCCTAGCTCAGCCTATCTTAGCCAATCTTAGCCTAGCCAAGCTCAGCCTAGCCTACCTTAGCTTAGCCTAGCCTAGCTTTGCCTAGCCTAGGTTCGCTTAGCCTAGCCTAGCTTGACCTAGCCTAGCATAGTTTAGTCTAGCTTAGCTTTGCGTAGCGTAGCTTAGCTTAGCCTAGCGTAGCTTAGCTTAGCCTATCTTAGCCTAGTCTAGCTTAGCCTAGCCTAGCTTAGCGTATCTTAGCCTAGCTTAGCTTAGCCTAGCTTAGCCTACCCTAGTTTAGCCTAGCCTAGCTTAACTTAGCTTAACTAGCTTAGCTTATCTTAGCCTATCTTAGGCTATCTCAGATTATCTCATTAGCCTTTTTTAGCCTTTTTTAGCATATCTTAACCTAGCCTAGCTTAGCCTAGACTAGCCTAGCTTTGCCTATCTTGTCCTATCTTAGCCTATCGGCCTATCTTAGCCTATCAGCCTATCTTAGCCTAGCATAGCTTAGCCTAGCCTAGCTTAGCGTATCTTAGCCTAGCCTAGCATAGCTTAGCATAGCTTAGCCTACTCTAGTTTAGTCTAGCCTAGCTTAACTTTGCCTAGGTTAGCCTATCTTAGCCAATCTTAGCCTTTTTTAGCCTTTTTTAGCATATCTTAACCTAGCCTAGCTTAGCCTAGACTAGCCTAGCTTTGCCTAGCTCTGCCTATCTTGTCCTATCTTAACCTATCTTGGCCTATGTTAGCCTATCAGCCTATCTTAGCCTAGCCTATTTTAGCCTAGCCTAGCTTAGCCTAGCCTAGCTTATCCTAGCCTAGCTTAACCTAGCCTAGCTTAACCTAGCCTAGCTTAACCTAGCCTATCTTAGGTTATCTTAGCCAATCTTAGCCTATATTGGCCAATCTTGGCCTATCTTGGCCTCTCTTGGCCTCTCTTAGCCTATCCTAGTCTATCTTAGCCTAGCCTAGCTTAGCCTAGCCTAGCTTAGCCTAGCCTAGCATCGCCTAGCTCAGCATACCTAGTCTAGCCTAGCCTAGACTAGCTTAGCCTAGCTTAGCTTAGCCTAGCCTAGCCTAGCCTAGCTTAGTCTAGCCTAGCTTAGCTTAGCCTAGCCTACCCTAGCTTAGCCTAGCTCGTCTTAGCCTATTATAGCCTATCTCAGCCTAGCCTAGCCTAGCTTAGCCTACCCTAGCTTAGCCTAGCCTATCTTAGCTCGTCTTAGCCTATTATAGCCTATCTCAGCCTAGCCTAGCCTAGCTTAGCCTAGCCTTGCTGAGCCTAGCCTAGCTTAGCCTACAGAGATCCTGAGATGCAGTGGCTGCATGGGCTGATAAATTATGCCTAGCCTAGCTTAGCATAATTTAGCCTAGCCTATCTTAGCCCAGCCTGACCTAGCTTAGCCTATCTTAGCCTAGCGTAGCCTAGCTTAGCTTAGCCTAGCCTAGCTTAGTCTAGCCTAGCTTAGCTTAGCCTAGCCTAGCCTAGTTTAGCTTAGCCTAGCCTATCTTAGCTTATCTTAGCCTATTATAGCCTATCAGCCTAGCCTAGCTTAGCCTAGTCATGTTTAGCCTAGCCTATCTTAGCCTAGCTTAGCCTAGTCTAGCTTAGCCTAAAGAGATCCTGAGATGCAGTGGCTGCAAGGGCTGATAAATTATGAATCAGCATCAACACAGGTAAATATAGCACTACCCTCTTCATTTAGCCTATCTTAGCATAGTTTAGCCTAGCCTGACCTAGCTTAGCCTATCTTAGCCTATCTTAGCCTTGCCTAGCTTAGCCTATCTTAGCCTAGCCTAGCTTAGCCTAGCTTAGCTTAGCCTAGCTTAGCCTAGCTTAGCCTAGCTTAGCCTATCTTAGCCTCGCTTATCCTATCTTAGCCTATCTTAACCTAGCTTAGCCTAGCTTAGCTTAGCCTAGCCTAGCTTAGCCTATCTTAGCCTATCTTAGCATAGCCTAGCTTAGCCTAGCTTAGCCTAGCTTAGCCTAGCTTAGCCTAGCTTAGCCTAGCTTAGCCTAGCCTAGCTTAGCCTAGCCTTTCGCAGCTTATCTTAGCCTATCTTAGCCTAGCCTAGCCTAGCTTAGCATAGCCTAGCTTAGCCTAGCCTAGCCTAGCTTAGCCTAGCCTAACTTAGCCGAGCATGGCCTAGCTTAGCCTATCTTAGCCTAGCTTAGCCTAGCTTAGCTTACCTTAGCCTAGCCTAGCCTAGCTTAGCTTAGCCTAGCCTGTCTTAGCCTAGCCTAGCTTAGCCTAGCTTTGTTTAGCCTAGCCTGTCTTAGCCTAGCTTAGCCTAGCCTAGCTTAGTCTACAGAGATCCTGAGATGCAGTGGCTGCATGGGCTGATAAATTATGTATCAGCATCAACACAGGTAAACATAGCACCACCCTCTTCACCCTCTCTCAGAAATAAAAATCAGGCGTCATTCACATAAATAAAGTACCTCTGAGAGAAAATAAGGAGCCTACATACGGAGTCACGGTTCACTGTAGGTTAACATGGAGAAAACACATCAACAAAGCAACAGCAGAATCCAGAAAAAGAGTTATCATCCTGAGAAAACTAAGTGGAACCACGTAGGGTGCTAGTGGGAAAATATTTAGGAAAGTTTACCCTCAAGGTGTATGACAACTTGAACACAGGCCAACTGCATTGAGCTTAGCATAAAAAACCTGACTAATAATACCAGGCATACAATCAAGTTACTAACAGGAAAGCATTGTCACAACTACGATTCAGAAGTTCAAGCCATCAAGTTAGCAACATAAAATATAATAAATGCCCGGTATATTTCACAACCAGTGGTATTCCTGACAGATGCAAAAACGGTACTTCAGACACTTCAGTCTGTAAATTACCAGGTATACGGACAATACTCTTTGAACTCGGCAGCAGGTATAAAGTAGCTATGCAATGGATACCATCCCACTGTGGAGTCCCTGGAAGAGCTGATAAACTAGCTATGGAAGGTGCAACTGAAGAACAACCTGACGTAACAGTCTCTCGTTGTTGTAAGGAGACATAACCATTGATCTTTTTTGGGACTATGGAGGCGGTGCTAAATGGCAACACATAATTGCCCAAGCTTCTAAACTAGCGGTCCTCATTCAACCTGGGTGACGCAAGGGGGTTCCAAGGCTCAGGGAATTTTTAAAGTAATACCAGATATACAGCCAAAATACCTATAGGAAAGCACTGTCACAACTATGATGCAGAAGTTCAAGCCGTCAAAGTAGCAGCATAGAAATTGTTTAATATACGTTATATGCCACAACCAGTGGTATTTCTGACAGACACAAGAGCGGTGCTTCAGACACTGAAATCTGGAAAACTGGTATACGAACACTTTTCTTCTTCTTCTTTCGTTTGCCTGAAATAAGTTGTCTATATCAGCAGTTTTGTCTCTTGTATAAATTTTACTGTCGTTGTTAGTTCATTCAGTGGTCCATAGAGTTTACGTTCCACTGTTGTTCTTTCTGGTCAAAAGGTTTGCCTTAATGTGTCAAAATCGGTGCAGTCCTGGAGTACATGCTCTGCGGTCTGGGGCACATTTCCACAGGTGCACATAGCTGATACACCTATCTTGAATTTTGTGTACATGTGGTTACGTAATCGGTTGTGCCCTGTTCTGAGGCGGAGGATAATGACTTGTTCTGGTCTGTCCATAATAAAATAGTCGTCTTGTGCTGGGGCTGGTGGTTTCCTGATCGATTTAATGATTCTTTTCTTTTGGTGGTATGTGACTGGTACATCCGGCTGCTCTTTTGTCGCACCTTCCCCTGCCAGTTGATCAGCTTTCTCATTTCCAGGCACTCCACAATGAGACGGTATCCACTGCATTACGACTCTTCGCTGAACGCTGAGTTGTGTCAGCAGTGTTTGCAATTCTGGTAGTTTCCTAGACTGGAGTGCTTCAAGTACTGATTTAGCATCTGTCAGCATTACCACATACTGTGAGCCAAGGTTGGTATTTAGCAGTTTCTCTGTAGTTATCTTGATAGCCTGGGTTTCTGCATCGTAGTTATGGCAGTACTTCCCGGTTGGTACGCTGGACTTATCCCTAGTACCATCTGGGAATTCGATGTACACTCCAGCGCAACCATTTCTAACTGCACTTTCTGCGGACCCATCTGTTAGACTCTGACTCATTGTTCTTGTGGGTATTCTTCATCAATATAACTGAGGGTGGCCATTCTGCGTTGTACACTATCTTGCTCTTTCTTGTCAAATATCCCTTTAACATTTGTCTGGATTTGTACCGTTAGTTTACATTTTTCTCTCCATGGGGTTTGTTCCGGAATACTTTTAAGTGGGCAACCAATTTCTGGAAGGTCAGGAGTTTGTCTACATATTCTTTTTGCTTGGTGTATAAAGCTGCTTCTTTTTAACCGTCCCAAGGCTAGGTTCTTAAATCTATTTTCCATCGGGTGATCTGGCATAGAACACTACTCTCTAGACTAAGGTAACCATGCATTGGATACCTTCCCACTGTGGGGTTCCTGGAAATGAAAGACCTGATAAACTAGCCAAGGAAGGTGCAAATGAAGAACAACCTGGCGTACCAGTCTCTTATCAACAAAAGAACAGAATATACAAATCAATCAGAAAGCCACCAGAACCGGCATAAGACTGCAAATATAATAGACAGACAAGAGCAAGTCGTTATCCTTCGGCTTATAACAGGAGACAATCGACTTCACAGAAACATGTACACATAATTTAGGATTGGCGGATCAGCCATATACACATGTGGACTAGCTACTTGAGACAACAGATCACATCCTTCAAAACTGTCCCAAATACGACATTTCTAGGCAAACCTTTTGGCCAAGAGAGACACTAGTGGGTGCCAAACTTTACGTGCCCTAAGTGAATTACAAAAGACACTGAAGTTCATACTAGAGACAGCATTGTAGATATAGATCATTTATTTTAAGCGAGCGAGAGAACAAAAAGAAGAAGACATTTCTCTGGAAACTTGTAGCCCAAGTACATCTCCAGAGACTGTTCTATTGTATGGTTGCCTGTTGTTGTCCAATTGACTGCACAATACAGCAGGTAAGGTTCTGGTAAGTACAGGTCTTTGGTGTGCTTTGACCACATCAACCACTGAGTGCCGATTGGTCTGTACAAAATAGGTCTATCCCTATGTGCCCAATACCCCTGAAAGCGTTAACAGGGGTCATTTAATTGTTATGTGTTGGACATCTCTCTAGCCTCGAGTCTTTAGCAGCAGTTAATGTTGTTTTCCAACTGTAATTCCCTGACTGTTCAATGTTTCTGCGTTTTCGCGATGCCATGTTAAAAATAACATACATGGTCCGACAATGAGGTCATGAGACTAATTACAAAAAGAAAATTAAAATAATCAACAGCTGAAGATATAACCTGTATTTTATTCAAAGTAAGTCCCTTGTGCATTGACACAGCAAGTGGCACGATATAACAAGCACTGGAACGACCTCTGAAGTTCTTCTGTTGTTATGATCCTTAAAGTCGATGTTGCGACCCTTTGGTTGTCATCAAAATCATTAAAAAAGCGTCGTTTAAATCGAAACTTTAATTTTGGGAATAGAAAATAATAACAGGGAGGCAAATCTGGGAAATGGGGGGGGGGGGGGGGGAGGCTGAGAACACACACTCTTTTGGGGGCCTAAAATTCTTGTTTTTATGATGTCTCTTGGATACTCAACCCGCTGATGTTTTTGGTCATCAAATAACGCATGTGGTACAAACCGGCAAGGAACTTTTTTTTTGTTGCCAAAATCTTCTACTAAAATTGTATGAATGGTCTCTCTATTACCACCAGATTAATCTGCCATCATCTTAACAGTAAAACAATGATCTTTTTGTATCCGTTCTTTGACTTTTGCCATGTTCATCATTACGAACAGAAATTTGACATCCCGGTCTACGTGCATTATTAATAATTTCTACACCACTTTTGAATCGTGAATACCACCTGAAAATTTGTGCACACATAAACAATTATCCCCATAAACTTGTTTAATCCAATTAACAGTTTCAATGGCACTTTTTTCTGAGTTTTAAAAAGAATTTAATGTTAGATTTTTGCGCCAATACGTAACAATGCGTCTCTGACCAGGTCAAAAAAAATGGCAGCTTATTGTTTTGTGCTTATCGAGCGTTGATAAAAAGTTTTTAGATCATAGATGAATGTTGTCTCTTTAGATTCTATGCTTTGCTTTATATATGGCATTTTTATCTTAGCCGTAATAAAATCAGTCTCATTTCTTATTTGTCGGACCTTGTAATTAAACCAATGCTTGTCTGTCAGCTCTTTTAATTGCTGCCAACTGATTGGTCATCGATAACCACCATTAAGAGACTCTGCTTGAAAAAATAATTCTGGAATGTGTAATATGGTCAAACGGTACACCGTCATGCAATACGACAAGATTCTGTGCCTTCGTTTGATCTCGACATTGTCTGTGCAGTAATCGTTTGTACCGGTCCGCTGAGTTTAATCTACATCAAGATAGAGAACCAAACTAGGAATCGAATAGAAGCAGACGGAGCGTAAACAACAATAACTGAGAGTTGCGTAAAATACACGCCGGCCTTCGCGAGAAATACATAGAAATTCTGTTATGGCTGTTGGGGTGAAATATTTTCCGAATTGTTCCTTTCACATTCTATTTATGCCTTTGGAAATACTGTTATTTCGTTTGTGTGTGGATGAGTGCTTGCGTGCGTGCGTACCTGCATTGTGTGTGAAATTTTAATTAGATTTTACCCTTGCTTATTTCGGCTATTGATAGCTTGAATTGTTTGACCAAGCAGAATATAATTCTCCTGTATGATTGAAAGCAGGCGGTAAATGATAGATTTAACACATTCTGGGTTTGACAGAATGAAAAACAGACAACAACGCGAATGTTCAATTGGAAAAATCAAATAAATTGAAGACGGGGCAAATATGGTTTTAGGAGCATGTCAGAGTACAGGAGAAATCCGGATTTGAATCTTTGGCAGCTTATGTGCGTTGTTACCCATCTACCCCCGATCTCCCCCCCCCCCCACCCCTTCCCTTTTTTTTGGTCCCTACGTTGGAGGCAAACACACAAATTACCGTTTAAACCTGCACACTACGTGACGGCTGTTCTAGACCATGCTGCTCTTTGCTCCCTTTACGTAGTCGTTAATTCATCGTTAGTTAATTGATAGGTAGTCCTTAATTCGTCGCTGGTTAGTTGTTAACTAGTTGCTGGTTAGTTGTTAGGTGGGTGTTAGTTAGTCCCACACTCGTCGTTAGTTAGTAGGTGGATAGTCGTTAGTTAGTCCTTCATTCGTCGTTAATTCATCGTTAGTTAGTTGTTAGGTATTTGTTAATTCGTCGTTAGTTGTTAGGTAGTCGCTGGTTAGTCGTTTGCTAATCATTATCTAGTTGTTATCTACCATCTAGTCGTTACTTAGTCGTTAACTGCTTATTAGTTTGTCGTTAACTAGTTGTTAGTTAGTCGTTAGCTATTCGTTATCTAGTCGATAACAAGTCGTTTTTTAGTCCTTTGTCGTTATCAAGTCGCTAAGTAGTCATTAGTTAGTAGTTAGTTAGTCGAGATCCCAACTGGTCGACCCACAGCTGACCCGTTACTGTGCCAGTGGAAATCGCCCAAAATGCCTCCCACTTTCGTTTTTTGAATTCTTCTTCGATCTTTTGTTAGAAGGCCGGTAGCCTTTGTGAAAGCTATCGCGCAGTCTATGTCTTCTCGTGTACCATAAAGCTTTGTCTTTACTGTCGTTAGTTAGTCGTCAACTAGTCGTGAGTTTGTCGCTAACTATTTGTTAGTTGGTCGTTAACTAGTAGTTGTTTAGTCGTTAACTAGTCTTTAGTTAGTGGTTGATTAGTCGTTAGTCGTCAAATAGTTAGTCAACTAGTCGTAAATCGATAGTTGTTAGTAGTTAACTAGTCTTTAGTTAGTTGTTAACTGGTCTTTATCTAATTGTTAGTTAGTCGTTAACTAGTTGTTTTCTGTTCGTTAGTTAGTCGTTATCTAGTCGTTAGCTAGTCGTTATGTAATCGTTAGTCGTTAACTAGTCGTTATGTGTTCGTTAGTTAGTCGTTATCTAGTCGTTAGTTAGTCGTTAACTAGTGGTGGGGCATAGGCTCCCACGTTAGGAAACACTGGTTTAACACTTCACGTCTGCGCGACACATTTTCACACTGCTGTCGAAAGTTCCAAAGGCTCTCTGGTCGACTCGCTCTACCACTGCAACTTGCATTGCAAACAGTATCATCACATTGGTACTGGGCTGTCCACTGGCTTGCCGGTAGACGACTTTGATGCCGCTTGGAAGAGTTTTTAGGTCTGTCTCCTTTGATTTTATCAACACTGTAGGATTCCTTTTCATGGTCCTCTGGCTTGCTGTGCTAAGCCGTTTTATGTTGCGCACATAGGCTAGTCACAGTTATAACCTAACCCCTCCCCCCCCCCCCCCCCACCCCACCTTTCAGAAACGCTGGTTGAAGGAGACGATTTTGTAAGCAACGCATTATTTCTGCAAATAGAATAAAAGGTTAAAAGGTCCCTTTTCCACGCCTTTAGGCGTATTGGGAATATATGGCTGCACTTGTAATTTTATAGACCAATCGGCACTTGGTGGGTGATGAGGTCAGCATCACACCGGCCGCCTTTACATCCCAGGTCTGCACCAGGTACCCACTCAAGGCTGGGTCGACCTGGGAGTGAGTCAAGGTCAATTTTGATTCAAAAAAGTCTGTCCCCATCAGGCTGCGAACCCACGACCTTGTGATCCGCACGCAGGAGTCTAGCCGCCAACGCCATGGCGACTCCCCAACAGTAGATTGTGAGTTTATACTATATACTCAAGGGTTGTGACAGAGATAAACTTGGAATTATGTTACATTTTGCACTACACCGTGCTTATGCATCACACCAACTGTAGAGACGGCGGGATTATGTGAAATTTGATTTGGACGCCGAAAGTGCTTTCGACAATCTCTCTCGCGGCGCAGAAGGCAAAAAATGTGGGCTTTTAGCGGAGTCGCCTGGACTGGTGTGAGGGCTGATTGTATTAGTTGCATCATTGCATTAGAGTGGATGGAGGGTTGACAGGCTGACTTCGTTACCTTGCTCTGTTGTTGTTGTGTTGATTTTTGCTTGTTTGTCTGTTGATGTGCAGTCTTGTGCTGTGCTGTTATTTTCTCTTTCTCTCTCTGTCTCTCTCTTTCTCTCTATCTCTTTCTCTCTCTCTCTCTTTCTCTCTCTCTCTCTCTTTCTCTCTCTCTCTCGCTTTCTCTCTCTCTCTTTCTCTGGTTATCTCTCTGTTTTCTCTTAGCTGTTTTTATTTCATGTTTTCTCTCGCTTTCGTTTTTTTTTCTCCACTAGTTATCTTTCGCTTGCTCTCTTCAAATGTCTCGTTTCGTATTTAATCTACTTTCTCTCTCTCTCTCTCTCTCTCTCTCTCTCTCTCTCTCTCTCTCTCTCTCTCTCTTGTCTCGCTGTTTTTCTCATGTCTTACTTATCTATTTCTCCCCTATGTTGCCTCTTTCTCACCTGTTTTGTCTGTCTCGTATGTCTTATCTTTTCTTGCCTGGTTCTCCACTGTCTAGTCACCTCTCACCAATCTTTTCGCTTTCTCGTATGTCTTGTTTCTTTATCCTGTCTCTTCGTCTTCACTCCTTTATCTATTGTGTATCTGTTTTCTGTTTCTTCTATATTTTACTGTCACTCTCTATTTCCCTCTGTTTCTCTATTTCTCTCTCTCTCTCTCTTTCTCTCTCTCTCTCTCTCTCTCTCTCTCTCTCTCTCTCTCTCTCTCTCGTTCCCCATTCAGACTCCTCCCCACTCATCTCCTCACTGACTGTCACTATGAATGCAAAGTTGTTCGAAAAGAAACCCATTCAGCTGAACCGTCCATTTATGAAGTCATTTCACCGACTACCCAGTCAATCTCCATTCACCCTGCCCTTCATTTACTGGCGAAATTCCTGGACGCCAACGAACAGTCCTGTCAGACATTTGTTTCGCTTCCCTTCGATTTCTTCAGGAGGTTAAACGAATATTATTCCGTTGATAATAATGTCATTTGACACTTGAAGCAGGGGCAATAAAATAGTCATGTTGACTTATTCTCTACGTTCTGGTCTATATCGCCCTTGGAACACAACTCCACAACCAACTCACTCACAAGAAGTGGTTCTCAAACTTTCTTATACCGCCACCCTTTAGTACGGTTCCTCGTGTTTTTTGTTTTTGTTTATTTTGATGACCCTAACCTTACAATTATTTTCTTTGCTACTTAATTACTTCAGTAAATATTTGTTTTTCGATGGTCTTGTGCGACCCCTGTGACAGGGTCGTTTGACCCACAAAGGGAACGCAACCAGCAAGTTGAGAACCGCCGCTCCAAAGGATGGTAAACCTTTAAGTAGTCGCTAGGAGACCACAGACCGATCAATTCTTTTTTTCTTTTAAATCTCCAACAGTTTAAAATGTCTCGGCCTAAACTATTGTTCTATTTACTTCTGTTTTCTATATTATTAGGTTTACTTCTAACTTATCTGTAAATTTTATTTTGAAGTTTTTACCTGATTTATGTGTATTTTTTTTTTAGATTTTATTTTGCTCTTGATTTGTTATGTTGACTCAACCGTTACGCAAGGATGTACACCATAGTCCGTTCCAGAAATTGTGACAAGCTTTCAAAATTTGTAGCGTTTCAGTGCAAGTCGCTGACATGCAACCGTTTGACAATCCTGTCCGTAATGAAAATGTTTTTTAAATATAAACAAACATCTAGTTTTCATTTTGCCTTATTTCCGGTAAGTCTCTGTCTGTCTGTCTGTCTGTCTGTCTGTCTGTCTGTCTGTCTGTCTGTCTGTCTGTCTGTCTGTCTGTCTGTCTGTCTGTCTGTCTGTCTGTCTGTCTGTCTGTCTGTCTGTCTGTCTGTCTGTCTGTCTGTCTGTCTGTCTGTCTGTCTGTCTGTCTGTCTGTCTGTCTGTCGGTCGGTCGGTCGGTCTGTCTGTCTGTCTGTCTGTCTGTCTGTCTGTCTGTCTGTCTGTCTGTCTGTCTGTCTGTCTGTCTGTCTGTCTGTCTGTCTGTCTGTCTGTCTGTCTGTCTGTCTGTCCGCCTCTGTCTGTCCGTCTCTGTCTGTCTGTCTGTCTGTCTGTCTGTCTGTCTGTCTGTCTGTCTGTCTGTCTGTCTGTCTGTCTGTCTGTCTGTCTGTCGGTCGGTCGGCCGGCCGGCGGGCCGGCCTGTCTGTCTGTCTGTCTGTCTGTCTGTCTGTCTGTCTGTCTGTCTGTCTGTCTGTCTGTCTGTCTGTCTGTCTGTCTGTCTGTCTGTCTGTCTGTCTGTCTGTATGTCTGTCTGTCTGTCTGTCTGTGTCTGTCTGTCTGTCTTTCTGTCTGTCCGTCTCTGTCTGTCTGTCTGTCTGTCTGTCTGTCTGTCTGTCTGTCTGTCTGTCTGTCTGTCTGTCTGTCTGTCTGTCTGTCTGTCTGTCTGTCTGTCTGTCTGTCTGTCTGTCTGTCTGTCTGTCTGTCTGTCTGTCTGTCGATCTGTCTGTCTGTCGATCTGTCTGTCTGTCGATCTGTCTGTCTGTCTGTGAACAGACACTGAGGTAAAGCAAACAGTTAGCATGCGTATAGTTAACTGAGTCAGGCACAGGAAGGGAGCAACTCTGGGGTGACCCGTTTGCTGCCAGGCTGGAACTGTGTTTTCCTGATTACATAATTTACTAATGAAGTGAAAATAAAATAACCTTGAGAAAGAAAGCACTCAAAATGTAATCTGCGATTCATCATCATCATGTGCCCTGCTAACTGGCATAGGCGCTCATGCATGTCCACAGATCACTGGTTGCCTGTAACAGCTCTCTTGATGATATCCTTCCATGCCACCGTTGAAAAAAAAAAAAACGGTAGCCTATAGAAATAGCACAGAGAAGATAGCTCTCATTTCTTACTGTTGAAAAGACAACGCACAGTATCTTGTAAAATCTAACCATTAGCTGCAGACAAGAAAGTCAAGCATTGTTTCATTTATTTACATCGACAATTAAAGGTTAGTTATAACAGAAAAATAAACACGCAGACGATATTAAAGACACGCTAGCGAAATCTAAACCCCGGTGTAATCGGAAAATAAGCCAGTGTTTTTGAAGATTCTGGGATGTTGTGTGGACACGGAATCCGCTGGGCAAGGAACTGACAGCCGAATCATTAAGGGAAATGCAAATAAAAAAACAAATGGGGGGAAAGCGCAGGTTTAATTTCGGCGATGTCGATGAAATCTCTGGCTGCCAAGAGCAGGGAGAGGTGGCTAAAGAAAATGTCTTTCTCAAATAATGAACGCGTAGGAAAATAATAACGGACATCAGGAAAAGACGGTGGTTGCTAGAACAGAAATGAGGATCCTTCGGATGCGTTGATCAAAAGATTTAATTGATGAGATTAAATCTGGAATGTGCGAAATGGGAGTCTAGATTCCTAAATAATCTAATGCTTCTTCTTCTTCTTCTTCTTCTTCTTCTTCTTCTTCTTCTTCTTCTTCTTCTTCTTCTTCTTCTTCTTCTTCTTCTTCTTCTTCTTCTTCTTCTTCTTCTTCTTCTTCTTCTTCTTCTTCTTCTTCTTCTTCTTCTTCTTCTTCTTCTTCTTCTTCTTCTTCTTCTTCTTCTTCTTCTTCTTCTTCTTCTTCTTCTTCTTCTTCTTCTTCTTCTTCTTCCTTCTTCTTCTTCTTCTTCTTCTTCTTCTTCTTCTTCTTCTTCTTCTTCTTCTTCTTCTTCTTCTTCTTCTTCTCATCCTCCATCTCCTCGTCCACCCTCTTCTTCATTTTCTTTTTTCATCCTCTACCTCTTCTTTCTCCTCCTCCTTTTCTACTTGTTCTTCTTGTTGTACTTGTTCTTTTTCTTCTTCGTCTTGGCTCACCGGCTATAAGCTTCGGTGCAAAGTCCTGGTTATTCGCCGATTTAGACTTTGGCAATGTGCCAGGACCTGAGTTTTGCGTGTACATCCTTTTACTAGCAGCTTATTTGTGTTCAGTTGGTTGTTTCTTGCAGCTCGGGCATGAGCACTCTGACTTCAAAGGAAGTTTCCAGTTAGTCGACTCCTACACATGCTTAGGAAGGCATTGGGTCTGCCCCCTCCCCCTTTTTTTCCCCCCTCTTTTCCAATAAGGCCCCGGAAACCACACGAGACAAATCATATAATAAATTAAAATTAAATATTTTCTTCCCCATGTGAAATAACATCGTCACCCAGATCAAGCCTGCCTTAAATGAGTACCAGGTACAAAGTCATGGGCACTAAGGGCGACCGGTGTGATTCTGGCCAAATCAACCCCGAAAGTGTCGATTGATATATAAAATATAGGCCTAACCCTATATGCCCAATACAACTAAAGGGCCTTTACTTTCCCGCGTGGGTGTCGTTGGCGAAGAAAGGTGCTGGGGGGGGGGGGGACATACCTATTGCCCCCCCCCCACAAGCATGTCAAATAAGGCAATTAATTGGCTGCTTTTATTTTTTTCCTTCAAAGTGGGCTTGTGTCTACATGATAGCTAAGAGACCAACACTTTGTATTTTAGGGGAAATTTTAGATTTGTAAAACGGGTGTGCACGCAAGATCTGAAACAAGACCAAAGTCTAGAAGTGGACGAACAACCAGAACTTTACTTCAGAGTTTATAGCCAGTGTAGAAAAAAAAAATATAAATTTCCTTCTGAAAAAAAAAAAAAAAATTTTTTCTGAAAAAAAAAATAAAAGGAAGATTTTAAAGATGCGAGTTTACGTAAATGTGAAGCCAGTTTCAACGTTTTCCCAGTACAAAGGTTTTTGTAAATAGGATACATGAAATAAAGATGTAGAAATAAGGTAAGCTTACAACCATCCCATTGGTGTCAACGTTTATATGTCCGAGAAGATGTTCCTGATTGCGTATATTTTGAGAAGATGCCAGCAGAGAATCAGCAAACAGGCATTCCAGTCATCATTTATTTATTAAAAACAAAACAAAATATTGACCACTTCCAACTTATGGCGAGCAGTTATCATCATTATCATAAACCACTTTTGCTGTTAAGCTGCGGGGGGGAGAAATAATTTCCAATCCACTGCACGCTGGCTGCCACTGGCTATTGTCATGCGGTGAGTGCGTAGAGTGTCTTTAATGTTGTCGATCCATTTTTTCGCTGCCGCCCTCTTGCAGTTTTTGCTGTTATTGTGGTCTTGCTACTTTGTACCAGTTATGTTCTCTAAAAAATATTAATTGCACCAAAACTTGTTGGTTTTGACCGGTACTCTCAGGGTTGTTGGGGAGGGCTGGTATACACTATGCATCATCAGGTGCCTTGCTGAATGGCCTGCGCGAATAATGCCTTTCCACAGTCTGCGATCCGCAGCTGCATGGATCAATTCGTGTGTTGACACCCCACCATGCCATGACAAAAGGCCATTAAGAATCTAATCGCTTTGTCTTGCTCTGTCTCTCTTTCCACAGATTTTTCCAATTGTCACAACATGCTCCATTTTCCTTCTTCTCATAATAACATGACCCACACAAAAAAAAAATGATGTCTTTTTCCGATGTTTGTGAAAAATTGTTTCCGAACACTCGCTTTTTTCAAAACATCTGGGTTGCTCTTCTTAGCTTTCCAAGGAATTCTAAGGATTTTTCTCTGTTCATATTATATAAAATATACATAAAGTTAGTTACATATCCTTTACAGGAAGTTGCCGAACCAACCCCTGCATTGTTTGACTGTTGTGATTTTCTAGGCAGATTTACGTCCAGTAGTTTGCCATTGCTTTTTAGATGATCGGCTTCCCGATACCACTGTCGAACCCGACACCCCGGCATTACGAAGCGAGTTCGGAACGCCTAAACCACAGACGCGGAAACAATATACATACCCACACATAATTATAGACTTACATATACAATTACATCTATATACATAACATACACGTTTGCATGCTCACGTGGGAATGCACTTTTACATGCTTGCGTACATACATTTGCATATGTGTATAAACACGTACATTCAAGTGAGCCGACGTGGTATAGCGGCAAGAAACTCGCCCGGTGGATAGGAAGACTATGGGTTCAGATCCCGACAGAGCCAGACTTTATTTTTATTTTTTTAAATGACCCCAGCTCCCATGTGGCGTTGGAATTGGAAACAAATGGATAGAGAAGCTAGAACGTCGAGGAGAAGGCCCTAAAGACGAAATAGGACACACATGTTGGACTGGATTATTTCCATGGATTCGAAAGGATTTAAAACTTAAGATCATGACAAACAGTCCAAACCAACAACCAGTGACCATAAATAACTAAACAACTTGAAAATGTAGAACATTTCACATATATTGGCAGGTGGTGTCCCTACTGGGAGGGACAGACGAAGACATACAGTCACGTCTGAACAAAGCTAGAGCTGCTTTTGGAAGGATGAGGCAAATCTGGAAATCCAACAGTTACTGCAGAGGAACAAAACTCCGACTCTACAAGAATATCATTTTGTCAGTTTTTTTTGTATGGAGCAGAATGCTGCAGAATGACCAAAAAGGATGCACACAAGCTGTCCGCTTTTCACCACACACGTCTACGTAGAATAATCAAGCTTTTCTGGCCAGATACACTCTCAGTCAGTAAACTACTCCAAGTCCGTGCAGTGGTTAACAGTAATTTTCATATGCTCAGCTGATGATAACTGGGGATTTACAGCCTAATCCATGTGGACGTGCGCTACAGAATACTGAACATTACCTACAGACATGCTCTTTACATGCACTGCAGAGATCCCAGGTTTGGTCGGTTGGATTACAATGGAAACCCAGTTGTATGGAACAGTAGAAGACATACCTCGCCCCACAGATTTCATGGAGGCATGTGACCTAATACATCTGAAAAACTACTGGCAGGAGAACGAAAACAAGGGGAACATTTCTGCCCCACTTGTAATCTTCTTTACCAGTAGATGAATAGTTAGTACATCAGATCAGACTCGTAGATGAGTGGATAGTAAGTACATCAGATCAGACTCGTAGATGAGTGGGTAGTACATCAGATCAGACTCGTAGATGAGTGGATAGTACATCAAATCAGACCAGTAGATGAGTGGATAATACATCAAATCAGACCAGTAGAGGAATGAATATTACATCAGATCAGACTCGTAGATGAATGGATAGTACATCAGATCAGACTCGTAGATGAATGGATAGTACATCAGATCAGACTCGTAGATGAATGGATAGTACATCAGATTAGACTCGTAGATGAGAGTATAGTACATCTGTAATAAACCTTGGCTTGACTTGGATTGCACTTTGGCTTACTACCTATTGGCTTTAGCCACGGCTCACTCTCTGGATGTTACTGCTACACAACTTGCACTACTCTAACGTCTAGGGTTGACAACACGAACGCCGCTCAGCTTCTTTGTACGTTCTATCAGTTTATTCTAGTCCATTTATTTCACATGTTCAAACATTATTCACACTTTATCACTCGCGACATATTCGAACATTCACCATTTGCGCAACATAAAGACGACATCTTCAAATACTACAACCGTCTTCTCTGACTTCTGATGATCGACTGACCACTAGGCTAGCTCGGGCTTTCCCTCGCTTCCTCGACTAGGCACAAGTATCTCGTGCTGTCCCTTGTTGCACGGACTTTCTGCTTGCCACTATGTAATCGTGAGGACCATGCAAAGCAGGGTCATTACAACATCAGATCAGACTCGTAGATGAATGGATAGTACATCAGAACAGACTCGTAGATGAGAGTATAGTACATCAGATCAGACTCGTAGATGAATGGATAATACATCAGAACAGACTCGTAGATGAGAGTATAGTACATCAGATCAGACTCGTAGATGAATGGATAGTACATCAGATCCGACTCGTAGATAAGTGTATAGTACATCAGACTCGTAGATGAGTGTATAGTACATCAGATCAGACACGTAGATGAGTGGATAGTACATCAGATCAGACTCGTAGATGAGTGTATAGTACATCAGATCAGACTCGTAGATGAGTGTATAGTACATCAGATCAGACTCGCAGATATGTGGATAGTACATAAGATCAGACTCGTAGATTTGTGGATAGTACATAAGATCAGACTCGTAGATGAGTGTATAGTACATCAGATCAGACTCGTAGATGAGTGGATAGTACATAAGATCAGACTCGTAGATATGTGGATAGTACATCAGATCAGACTCGTAGATGAGTGTATAGTACATCAGACTCGTAGATGAGTGGATAGTACATCAGACTCGTAGATGAGTGGATAGTACATCAGACTCGTAGATGAGTGGATAGTACATCAGACTCGTAGATGAGTGTATAGTACATCAGTCTCGTAGATGAGTGGATAGTATATCAGACTCGTAGATGAGTGTATAGTACATCAGATCAGACTCGTAGATGAGTGGATAGTACATCAGACTCGTAGATGAGTGGATAGTACATCAGACTCGTAGATGAGTGTATAGTACATCAGATCAGACTCGTAGATGAGTGGATAGTACATCAGACTCGTAGATGAGTGTATAGTACAACAGATCAGACTCGTAGATGAGTGGATAGTACATCAGACTCGTAGATGAGTGGATAGTACATCAGACTCGTAGATGAGTGTATAGTACAACAGACTCGTAGATGAGTGTATAGTACAACAGACTCGTAGATGAGTGTATAGTACATGAGACTCGTAGATGAGTGTATAGTACATCAGACTCGTAGATTAGTGTATAGTACATCAGACTCGTACATGAGTGTATAGTACATCAGACTCGTAGATGAGTGGATAGTACAACAGATCAGACTCGTAGATGAGTGGATAGTACATCAGACTCGTAGATGAGTGGATAGTACAACAGATCAGACTCGTAGATGAGTGTATAGTACAACAGACTCGTAGATGAGTGTATAGTACATCAGACTCGTAGATGAGTGTATAGTACATCAGACTCGTAGATGAGTGGAAAGTACAACAGATCAGACTCGTAGATGAGTGGATAGTACAACAGATCAGACTCGTAGATGAGTGGATAGTACATCAGACTCGTAGATGAGTGGATAGTACAACAGATCAGACTCGTAGATGAGTGGATAGTATATCAGATCAGACTCGTAGATAAGTGGATAGTAAGTACATCAGATCAGACTCGTAGATGAGTGGATAGTACAACAGATCAGACCCGTAGATGAATGGATAGTACAACAGATCAGACCCGTAGATGAATGGATAGTACAACAGATCAGACTCGTAGATGAGTGGATAGTACAACAGATCAGACCCGTAGACGAGTGAATAGTGCATCAGATAAGACTCGTAGATGAATGGATAGTACAACAGATCAGACTCGTAGATGAATGGATAGTACAACAGATCAGACTCGTAGATGAATTGATAGTACATCAGATCAGACTCGTAGATGAATGAATAGTGCATCAGATCAGACTCGTAGATAAGTGGATAGTGCATCAGATCAGACCAGTAGAGGAATGGATAGTACATCAGATCAGACTCGTAGATAAGTGGATAGTAAGTACATCAGATCAGACTCGTAGATAAGTGGATAGTAAGTACATGAGATCAGACCCGTAGATGAATGGATAGTACATCAGATCAGACCCGTAGTGGAGTGGATAGTACATCAGATCAGACTCGTAGATGAGTGGATAGTACATAAGATCAGACTCGTAGATGAGTGGATAGTACATCAGATCAGACTCGTAGATGAGTGGATAGTACATCAGATCAGACTCGTAGATGAGTGGATAGTACATCAGATCAGACTCGTAGATGCGTGGATAGTACAACAGATCAGACTCGTAGATGAGTGGATAGTACATCAGATCAGACTCGTAGATGAGTGGATAGTACATCAGATCAGACTCGTAGATGCGTGGATAGTACATCAGATCAGACTCGTAGAGGAGTGGATATTACATCAAATCAGTACTTGATATAGCCGTTATATGTGTCTTAAGTAATATAATAGACATCACCGCAGGGAGGCCTTTTTTAAGCGCTTTGTCCCACCGTCTTTGGCAGCCAGCTCAGTTCCGATTCCGATGGTTCGCAGTGGCGAGTCGTGGTCAGTCAGAATGTGTGATGGAGACGTAAACCGAGTGACGTATCTGTGATAATAGTGGACATGAAATGTAAGATGCAGTTTTCTTTGGTAACAGAACATGTAGGCGCTGACTGCAGTCGTTACATGCACACATTGCCACAGGTGGTGCAGGTTGCAGCCTGGTTACTTGCCCGTCCTGCTTGTCCTCTGACTGTTGTGAGTCAGCAAGATCCCCTGGTCAGTGTCGGCCAGATCTCCTGGTCAGTGTCGACCAGATATCCTGGTCTTTGTCGGTCAGATCTCCTGGTTTTTGTCGGTCAGATCTCCTGGTCAGTGACGGTCAGATCTCCTGGTCTGTTTGAGCCAGATATCCTGGTCTTTGTCGGTCAGATCTCCTGGTTTGTGTCGGTCAGATCTCCTGGTCAGTGTCGGTCAGATCTCCTGGTCTGTGTCGGTCAGATCTCCTGGTCTGTGTCGGTCAGACCTCCTGGTCTGTGCCGGTCAGATCCAATGGTCAGTGTCGACCAGATCTCCTGGTCAGTGTCGGTCAGATCCCCTGGTCAGTGTCGACCAGATCTCCTGGTCTGTGTCGGTCAGATATCCTGGTCTGTGTCGGTCAGATCTCCAGGTCTGTGTCGGTCAGATCTCCTGGTCTGTGTCGGTCAGATCTCCTGGTCTGTGTCGGTCAGATCTCTTGTTCTGTGTCGACCAGATCTCCTGGTCTGTGTCGGTCAGATCTCCTGGTCTGTGTCGGTCAGATCTCCTGGTCTGTGTCGGTCAGATCTCTTGTTCTGTGTTGACCAGATCTCCTGGTCTGTGTCGGTCAGATCTCTTGTTCTGTGTCGGTCAGATCTCCCGATCTGTGTCGGTCAGATCTCCTGGTCTGTGTCGGTCAGATCTCCTGGTCAGTGTCGGCACACACAGACGCGCGCGCACACACACACATACAAACACACAGAGACACACACAGCCACGTACAAACACATACACACACAAACACACATGCAAACACGCATACGCAGACACATAGAACAAGGAACGTCGAGGAAGGTAAAGAGCAGATACAGAGGCAGCTATAGAGGTATACTTCATACCTACGAAATAAGTTAGTTAAATATCCTATATAGGACGTTAGAAATCAACATTATCATATTTTGACAGTTTGTAAATTCACTAGGTAATTTTACAATCAATAATTTGTTATTCCCCTGTACTACCGGCAGTCAATACTGCTACCAACACCAACGCAAGGAGGTCTGTAGGTAAATTGCCAGCAGCTGTTATCAAACCAGACTCGTCAGAATTACTAAGCACTTTCGCAGTGCCTTACCAAGACAACAATTTAGACAAACACGAACGTTCAAACATGCATGAACGCAATGTGAGAACTCGACAAAACAAAAGCTGTGAATACAAATACAGGAAAACTGTTTGCGCATTAATACAAGGAAAATATTCAAATGATCACTCGATATTTTGTCCGTGTAGCTTGCATACAGCACCCGAATTATGTGATCCGAAATCACCCCTCCCCTCTCTTCATCTTTCCCCGTCTCTTCTATTATCTCATTTTCCTGTATTCCCCATAAAACACCCTTTTCCCCCCAGCTCCAAATTAAAAGCAACAGGCCCTACTCTAATCGCTACCCAACATCTATATATTCTGCCTCCGTATATTCTGTCTCCGTATATTCTTCCTTCATGTATTCATCCTCCATATATTCTGCCTCCATATATTCTGCCTCCATGTATCCATCCTCCATATATTCTGCATGCATATATTCTGTCTCCATATATTCTGCCTCCATGTATTCACCCTCCATATATTCTGCATGCATATATTCTGCCTCCATATATTCTGCCTCTATGTATTCATCCTCCATATATTCTGCATGCATATATTCTGCATCCCTATATTCTGCCTCCATATATTCTGCCTCCATAAATTCTGCTTTCGTATATGTATCCTCCATATATTCTGCCTCCATGTATTCATCCTCCATATATTCTGCCTCCATATATTCTGCCTTCATATATTCTGCCTCCTTATATTCTGCTGGAATATATTGTCTCCATATATTCATCCTTCATATATTCTGCCTCTATGTATTCATCCTTCATATATTCTGCCTCCATATATTCTGCCTCCATATATTCTGCCTAAATATATATTCTGTCTCCATATATTCATCCTTCATATATTCTGCCTCTATGTATTCATCCTCCATATAATCATCCTCCATATATTCATCCTCCATATATTCTGCCTCCATATATTCTGCCTCCATATATTCTGCGTCCATATATTCTGCCTCCATATATTCTGCTTCCATATATTCTGCCTTTATATATTCTGCCTCCATTTATTCTGCCTTCAAATATTCTGCCTCCATATTTTCTGTCTTTATAAACTCTGCCTCCATATATTCTGTCTCCGAATATTCTACATGCATTTATTATGCCTCTGGGTATCCTGCCCGCTCTATATATTCTGCTCTATGTATTTTGCCTCCATATATTCTGCCTCAATATATCAATGCTCCATATATTCTGCCTCCATATATTCATCCTCCATATATTCATCCTCCAAGTATTCTGCCTCCATATATATTCTGCCTACAAATTTTCTGCCTACATATATTCTGCCTACATTTATTCTGCCTTTATATATTCTGCCTTCATATATTTATCCTCCATATATTCTGCCTTTATATATTTATCCTCCATATATTCTGTCTCTATATATTCATCCTGCATATATTCTGCCTCTATATATTCTGCCTCCATATATTTTCCTCCATATATTCTGCCTCAATATATTTATCCTCCATATATTCTGCCTCCATATATTCTACCTCCATATATTCTACCACCATATATTCTGCCTCCATATATTCAGCCTTTATATATTCTGTCTTTAAATATTCTGCCTCCATATATTCTGCCTCCATATATTCTGCCTTTAAATATTCTGCCTTCATATATTTATCCTCCGTATATTCTGCCTTTATATATTTATCCTCCATATATTCTGTCTCTATATATTCATCCTGCATATATTCTGCCTCTATATATTCTGCCTCCATATATTTTCCTCCATATATTCTGCCTCCATATATTCTACCTCCATATATTCTACCTCCATATATTCTGCCTCCATATATACTGCCTTTATATATTCTGCCTACAAATTTTCTGCCTACATATATTCTGCCTACATTTATTCTGCCTTTATATATTCTGCCTTCATATATTTATCCTACATATATTCTGCCTTTATATATTTATCCTCCATATATTCTGTCTCTATATATTCATCCTGCAAATATTCTGCCTCTATATATTCTGCCTCCATATATTTTCCTCCATATATTCTGCCTCCATATATTTATCCTCCATATATTCTGCCTCCATATATTCTACCTCCATATATTCTACCTCCATATATTCTGCCTCTATATATTCTGCCTTTATATATTCTGTCTTTAAATTTTCTGCCTCCATATATTCTGCCTCCATATATTCTGCCTTTAAATATTCTGCCTTCATATATTCATCATCCATATATTATGCCTTCATATGTTCTGCCTTAATTTATTCTGGCTCTATATATTCATCCCCCATATATTCATCCCCCATATATTCATACCCCGTATATTCTGCCTCCATATATTCTGCCTCCATATATTCTGCCTCCATATATTCTGCCTCCATATATTCTGCCTCCATATATACGCACTACTTCGCGCGATCGCCTGTGGTTTACAGTTACCTTGCTATTGCTTGAAAAGAAGATATGTTAAAGAAATGTATGCTTGAGGTTTAAAAACTTAATAGGCGTCGCAAGGGGTTGTGTGGGCGGGGGGGGGGGATGGTGACAAAAAATATTTAATATATGCAAAACAGCAGAACTCTTTAAAAAGTCTACAGATACAACCATTTTTGAACAGTCGAATATTTTTTTGCAAAATGTTGCAATGATCAGGATGATGATGATGATGCACACGCAAAATTCAAGTTCTGCAACAAGACAAAACTCCAGAAAAAGAAGAAAAATCGCAATTTCATTGGAGCCTGCCACCAGTGAACGCTAAGAAAGAAAAAACCTGGCTCCTACGGTTTTATTGTGAAATTACCCAGTCAGTAGTTTGCCACTGCGTCTAAACGGTAGAAGTCTCATACCACTGCAGTTGGAGAGGGCTGCACAGAAAATAACTACATGTAAAATGCGCTGTCTCCGGAAAGTCACTAACAACACTAGACGAGACAGGATTACGAATACCAGCATTAGAGAAAAAATTTGAATAAGACCATGACAAGATTATACTGACAGACAAGGAATGAAATGATTCAGCAATCTATCGACAATGCAGCCAGACCAGACTATAGGAAGACTGTATATGAGCTTTTTACAGTAGGAGATCTGGGAGGAAAACGAGAGGAAGACCTAGAAAAGAGATCAATAGTGTAGATAAAACCTTCAAAAAGATGAAAAAGGCATCACCCAAGCTTGCCCTAAAGCGCATGACAAGTAAATGAAACCACGATATTGGGCTACAAACTGGAACCAGTGAGATGACAACAGAAGAAGATTATTTCAATACAATTTGTAAAGGCCATACGCTGATGAATGTTTCCTATACAGATCTTGTCAGCCGTCGACGTGTCTTGTCTACACAACAGCACTTTGCGTTAGAATTAACTAGACTAAGTTTAATACAAGACTGAATTTAATCCCCTCTGACACAAGTAATAGCACTGTAAGTATACTATTCTCGTACTCAGTACTCGCCACCTCAAGCGATAAATCTTACACTTGATTTTAATTTCAACAAACACAGACATTTGCCGCATTCAAAGTTGCTTCTGTTACCCACTCCATTTCCCAAGATACATATTGGGCGAGCAGACAAGAAAGCTTTTTTCCAAGGGATCATTGAAAATCAAGAAAACAGAAACGGATGCGCGTTTCCCAAGCCTTCTACTGGCCATTAGCCCCTATTATCTTAGGTTTTTTTCCTCTTGATAATGTAATCATGCGTCTAAGCCGTGCTAATTCTCTGTAAACAGAAAGGGAACGGGAAAAAGCTAAGACGGGCACACGATGTGGGAAAACAAGGAAATAAAATATTTAGGAAATAGGACCTCCAGTTTTGGGCGCTGGAAACGGAACACGGAGGACGTGAAAGTGCTGGGGTGGGGGTGGGGGGGTGGGGGGGGGGGGGTGGGGGGTGGGGGGTGGGGGTGGGGGGGAGTATGTAGGGCCTGTTGCTTAGGCTCTAGAAACTAAAAAAGATAGGACGTGGAAGGGGGAAGAAAAATTAAACCTCAAACCCACTTATCAGTAAGGCAACCACTGTATTGTTACAAATACAAATTATTGTTACTTAATTTAGCGAAGTCGATTTCAGTTAATATGCAAGAGATCTCACAGGAGACCACTTTCCAACTGCAATGGTTTGAGGTTTGGGGTTTGAACAACGGATCAACATCATGGCATACCGGTAGTAACCCATAAGTGCTCCGTTCTTTTTCTAACTCAAGTCTAAGTCCGAAGAAGCTCAACACAGTGCTCAGGCTCTTTAGCACCGGCGAGGATCCTGAAATACTTTGGGAATATTTGTTTAACTCTATATGTTGCCCGGGCAGCGCTGTTAGGTTACTCTTTTCGATTTTCAACTGCCAAGTGATTATTTACGTACGAAACAATGCACACGGTCGTCCGATCTTACTACACAGAGACCGGGGGAATTACTAGAAGTCCAGGTACACGTGAACAAAATCCCAGCCCTTACGGGGATTGAACCCGGAACCTCTAGCACACGAGGGGGACACCATGTCTCGCGACCACGCCGCCCCCTTAAACCTAAGATCAACTGGGACCTAGTGTACCACGCCGCCCCCTTAAACCTAAGATCAACTGGGACCTAGTGTACCACGCCGCCCCCTTAAAGCTAAGATCAACAGGGACCTAGTGTACCACGCCGCCCCCTTAAAGCTAAGATCAACAGGGACCTAGTGTACCACGCCGCCCCCTTAAACCTAAGATCAACAGAGACCTAGTGTACCACGCCGCCCCCTTAAAGCTAAGATCAACAGGGACCTAGTGTACCACGCCTCCCCCTTAAAGCTAAGATCAACAGGGACCTAGTGTACCACGCCGCCCCCTTAAAGCTAAGATCAACAGGGACCTAGTGTACCACGCCGCCCCCTTAAACCTAAGAACAACTGGGACCTAGTGTACCACGCCGCCCCCTTAAACCTAAGAACAACTGGGACCTAGTGTACCACGCCGCCCCCTTAAACCGCGCCTGTAAATCATGAAATAGTTAGATTCTAATGAGCTTTGTTTTTTTTTTTTATGTAACTTTCCAATTTAGTTCTTGCAGACTACGAAGGCTCCTAATCTAGCACAAGGAAAAGGGTAGCACTGCAACACAATCCCCGCGGAACACTCGATACTGAATTAGCAGCAACGTTTCTACAGCGACATCCTCAGGGAATACAATACCAATCTTTATAGAAAACGTGACATAATTGGCTGTGTCAGCCTGCAGAAGCTGGTCATAAATTACTGATGATCTGTGAACTTTGCCAGTGTTTTAGTTGTAAGTAAAAGTAAAGGCGTGTAGGGCTAGACTTGTATTTTATAGACCAACTAGCTGTACCCGGCCACGCGTTGCTGTGGCATAGTTTGGCTGAATTGAAAAGAAAGAAAATAGAAATCTTGCTTCGTACATCGAAGTAGTCGGAAAAATTACCCAAGTGAAAAGCTATGAAAACAGGAAAAATACACAATAATTACGAAATGATTGCTTTGGTAAACTGTACCAAGCGCGCGTTGCTACGCCTCTAATAGAAATTCAATTGAAAGGAAAGTCGATATAACATTATGTAGTATTTATTTCGGATCATTGTGCTGTTTACAAATCCTTAGGAAAAAACAGACAATTTAAAATGTAATTGTTCTTAGTTTTTCCGCCTGGTGCGTACACAAATAAATCAGTAGGTTTTCCGACGCTTGAACAGGCCACATATGGCAGTCCATGTGAAAAGCATGGATGTTCCAAATGTAGTCCACACAATTGTTCTGACTGTCCCTGTGATTTGTTGATGGTCATTGCTAAGGTGAGTCGCACCAGAAACTGCAAGCATCTGAAGTTGAATGGCATGTCTGTTGGAATTGCGTTGCAATAGTATATCCTGGCCCTTAAATGTTTATGTAAAATTGTACTTACGTTGATATTGGGCACCATCTTTTTCACTGAAAGCCTGGTACCACTGCAAAGATGTGGCGGATTGATGTTTCTGAGAAGAATAACAGGCACGCCAACTTTCAAGGTTAAAACATGGGGTGGCATGCCTGGCCAATAAAGCGAATTAAAGAACTCATTTGGATAATTGACAACCTCGTAGCTACCAACTTCTGCTACCAACATTAACGCTTTTTCCTAGCTGTACCCGGCCATGCGTTGCTGTGGCGTAATTTGGCAACATGGAAAATAGAGACTTTGAAGGTTAAAACATGGGGTGGCATGCCTGGCAAATAAAGCGAATTAAAGAACTCAGTTGGATAATTGACAACCTCGTAGCTACCAACTTCTGCTACCAACATTATCGCTTTTTCCTAGATGTACCCGGCCACGCGTTGCTGTGGCGTAATTTGGCTACATGGAAAATAGAGAACATAGAAATGTGTCTTCGCTTCACGCTAGCGATGTACAGTGCAACAGCTAAACCACAGCTAATAAAACTTTGAGTGGGTAAGGCAGTTACTGTAACTTAAATCTATCTCAGTAAACAGTTTATTGTAACCACCCATCCCCCAGTTCACATACTACTTTCTCCTTCATCGAAGCAGTTGGAAAAATTACCCTAGTGAAAAGCAATGAAAAGAGGAAAAATACACCATAATTACGAAATGAGCACATTTGCTAATTGCTGTAAACAACCCTGCACGCGTTGCTATAATAGAAAGTGAATTGAAAGGAAAATCGCTTTAACAAAATGTAATGATATTGGATCATTGTGCCGGTAATTTAACATTAAAAATGTGTTTACTGAAGTGCTTTTGGGTAAACAATGTTCTTTGTTCTTCCGTCTGGTGCGTACACAAATAAATTAGAAGGTTTTCCGACGCGTGAACAGGCCACATATAGCTGCCATTGTAAAAGCATGGATGTTCAAAACGTAGTCCACACACTTGTAGGGATTGTCCCTGTGATTTGTTTATGGTCATTACAAAGGCGAGTCGCACCGGAAACTGCAAGCGTCTAAAGTCAAATGGCATGTCTGTTGGAATCATTGGGATGCGTGGCAAAAGTATATTCTCGCCCTTAAATTTCCCATTTAAAATTGTACCTTCGATGATATTGAGCATCAGCCTTTTCAATGAAAGCCTGGTTCCATTGCAAAGACGTGGCGGATTGATGTTTCTGAGAAGAATGATGGGCTTGCCAATTTTCACGGATAAAATGTGGGGTGGCATCCCTGGCAAATCAAGAGAATTTAAGAACTCAGTTGGATAATTAACACTTTCGTCCTGATTCATTACAGTATCGATAGACTTATACGTTGTCACACCGCCTGGTAATTTGTCTTAGATGTTCGGATTCATGGCAACTCACGATCGAAAAGGTTGTTTGCAGATTGTTCTGGTGGAGCCAGTCCCATCTGAACCAGTGCTTTGTTAGTTATTGTCAAACATATGTCCTCAATGCAAACAAATGCCTCATTATATACATTTGGTATGAATTGAAGGTCCTGATCATGCTTCGTTTCACGCCAGGATGTCTTCACTCATGTAGTCTTTGTATTTTTCCCAAAGCTCTTTTGGAATGAATGGGAAGCAAGTTGTTAATATTATTGCAAATAATGTGCGTATTTGCTGTGGTCGAGCAGTATTCGAAGCATCAGCGAGTGAAGTGATCCAATGTGCATCATGTTCAAGAAGATTTAATTCTTGGCAACCTTCACGGTAAGCAGCGCATACTTTACCATAAACTGTTCTCAAGTCCTGGAAGGATGCCGGTCCCCGTTTGTTGATTAAAAGTAATCGCAAGTAAAAGCAATCTGCATTTTTGGGATGAACAGTGTACACACGGCCTAAAATATCAGTAGAATATAAATTAAGATGTCCGTCAACCGCTTGACCTTGCTTGCAACGTTGAAACTTTTTAGCTGATGCATTCCATGTGTAGTATATTGGCAGGTGAGAGTAAAGCAGTGTCTTTGCAAACATATCTCTACACAATGAGAAAAATCAGTTAACGTGGTTGGCGGTGGTAACAATGCTCGTGCATGTGCATTCTCTGTAGTGAAGTACACGCGCTGTCCATTGTCAAGGTGCACTGCCAAATAAACAACTGCTGGATGTCATTCATGAATTGGAAATGAGAAAATGTGCCATACCGCTTCATTGCTACTAATGTAGCGCCCCAGCTGATATTGCTTGATTTCATCGATAGATGCAGCTGCATGTCCCACTCCAAAGACTGCCATATCGCCTCCTTTGTTGACATATTGGCAAATGTACTTATGTTTGCCAAGAAATGTGTCGACTGGCCTGTGTCACCTACTACCAATGATGATAATGGTTCGGGTGGTGAATGTAATACTGGCCATTTAACTTTTCCACCAGCGCAGCACATACCCGGCATGTCATTCTTAAATTTGAAGGCACTGCAATGTACACACAATTTATCCATTTTGCCAATAAGTGAGAGTGGATGAAGACCAATCATAATTGCTGTTTGTAATGGAATGCACCAAGATTCAAATCAACATGCAGTGTTCGCCTGGATAAAGTAGTGCGCATTTGAACGTTTTCGAGTCTTGCTTTCCGTTGCTGGTCTGATTGAGATGAACGGGCTTCAGCAGTGCGCACTCGAATGGTTTCCAGTCTTACCTCACGTTGCTCGTCTGGTTTTGAAGCAATTAATGCCCTCCTCTTGCGTGTTTTAGGTGTAGATGAGCGCTGATCATCAGTAGCTTGTTCATCCTCATGATGAAAGTTGACTTGAAGTATCGCTGAAATAAATGAAAATATGAGCATGAGATAACAATCTATTTTGACTCAAGAGGAAATGCATAGAAACTGGGCAGCAAATAGTAAGAAAAGGCGGTATATAAGACAATATGAAAAAGCCAACAGATAATGTGCATACATTTATCATTGTGGGATTTAAGGAGTGGTCCACACATGTATTGTCTTCCCCACAATGGGACCCCGGAACCCACACGGGGAATAATGATAATGTGTATATATTTATCAATGCGGGATTTAAGAAGTGGTGCACACTTGTTTGAAGTAAACAAAAAAAAAACATGTACATACTGGTTTGCAGTCAGTCTCACCTCACGTTGCTCGTCTGTTTCTTACGACATGCACGATAATAGTTAATGATAATGTGTATATATTTTTTATTGCGGGATTTAAGAAGTGGTCCACATTTGTTTAAAATTAAACAAAAATGATAATGTGTATACATTTATCATTGCGGAATTTAAGAAGTGGTCCACATTTGTTTAAAATTAAACAAAAAACATGTACATACTGACTAATGTTACTTAAATAAATGCTCTTACCTTTTTATATATTTCTTGATAACCGATAGCCATTTTCCTTGCGGGCGGATGTTGACGAAAGAGCGTCACTACTGCGCATGCAAATTGATCCCACGTAACGTGGCTATAATTAGAAATCACTAAAGTTATAAATATTAGTTGCGTATATTTTGGCATAAATTGTGGTCACCTATCTCTAACAGTGACAGGTTAAATTTCAAACCACGACAGTTCAATATCCGGTATCACAACAAACATATCCTGAAAATTTCAGCTAAATCGGTTCAGTAGTTTCCGAGTCTATAGGGAGCAAAAAAACACACAAACATTGATTTTTATATATATAGATCATCACTTGGCGGGTGATATGGTCAGCATCACGCCGGGCGCCTTTACTTCCCAGTACTGTACATTCCCTACAGTGTGCATGGCAGATTGGACCTTGCAGTCTTGAGCAATTCTGAAGACCTGTCTTCTCTACCTACAACTTCGGAAAAAAAAACTTGACCTCAAGAGCAGAGTGTGCAAAGCAAGCTAGGGAAAACCATGAAAGACCTGCAGCTGACATGCAAGTTCATAGAGGCAACCCACCTGATGGTCTTTCCGGAGCATACGACACCGAACGCCAAGAAGAAGGTGACTTACCTGACACACACTCAAGGCCGGGTCGACCTGAAGGCCAAGGTCATTTTTTTAAAGTCCGGCTCTGTCTGGACCTGAACCGACGACCTTCCGATCCTTAGGGTGAGCATCTATTTGCTACACCATGGAGGTTTCTTAGTTGTAAGTACAGGTGTAAACAGTGGCGCCTTGAAGTGACAGATGTCGATGTGATGTTTTCTTTAGAGTGCTACAGATCTTCGTGTAGAAGAGGTCAAGCTGTTTGCCACGCGCTCTGAAGGTCTGGGTTCGTTGCCTGGACGCGTCATTCGGTCCATATGTGATTTAAGAAGGCTGAGTGGTCTCGATGTATGGCATCCGCCTTGAGTGCTGGAGGGCCCGGGTTCAAACCTCGGTGAAGGTTGGGATTTTTGTTACGTGTACTTCTAGTAATTTCCCCTAGTCTCTGGGTAGTAAGATCAGACGCCCGTGTAATACTTCTGTGCACGTAAAAAAAAATCCCTTGGCAGTTGAAAATTAAAAAAGGTTGTCTAACGGCGCTGCCCTGACAAACAGTTTAGAGTTAAAAATCTACCTAAAGTATTTCAGGATATTTGCCGGTGCTACGGAGTTCGTTTAGTGCGTTGAGATTCTTCAGAATCAGACTTGAGTTAGAAGCAGAACGGAGCACTTATGGGCTAAACCCGTGTGCCATGTTGGTGATCCGGTGAACAAACATAAACATGAGTGCAGTATTTATGGATCTTCCGGTGGATCGTTGCAAGAGCTATGGAGTTGGTGCCTTGTGCGACGTTCTTGGCAGATGTCTAGTTGATATTCAGAGAGCGTCTTATATCGGATAGCACCCTGTGCAGTGAAGTCGAGCCTTTCAACTTTTGTCTTTATAGAATGCACCTTTTTTAGGTAAAGTCTTTCCTTTGTTGTCTGTAGAATGTGTGTCTGATCAAAGTTTAATTTAAGTAAAGTTTTACACATCAGAAATCTTTTCGAGTATTTTCTTTTCATCCTTGATGTTTGCTTACTTTCTTTTGATTTTTTGTATTGATCTTAGTAAGATTTTCTATATCAGTGAGATGTGTTTTATTTTTGTCTTTGACATGTGTTTTCTTGTTCGTAAATAAGTAACGATCCATTTTTACGCCTTTAGGCGCATCGGGCACACGAAAAGAGAGCCCATATATTTTTACAGACCGATCTGGGCTAGATGGATAATGTGGTCAGCATAACGCCGGCCGTCTTTATTTCTCAAAGACACACATCATGATACCCATTTTAGCCTGGGTCGACCTGTGTCGCCCCATACCTTGATAAAAATCCACAAAAGCCAGCAAGAGTTTTCGATCGTGGTACGTTGGAATTACGAGTCAGATTCGCAACGCCTAAGCCACAAATGCCGCTTTAATTTTGGTAAAAATACATTTTCTTAACTTGTGAAATTTGTTTCTTCATATGTTAACATATCTTTCGATTTAAATCCCTGGAATGTGTTTTCCTTATATGTCTTAATATGCTCTATGTATTTCTTTAAACAATATGTGTCTTTTCTTTAAAAAAATATGTTCTGATATCTATAAAACATAATATCCTTATACTGTTTATCTGTGAAGTATGCTTTTCTTTAAACTTGCACATTGATTGCTTGAGAGGTTAATTAATTTTAATTAATTTTTATTGACAGCTTTAAAACACATTACAAATTAGAATTGTCAAATATTATGAGTGTTGAATGTTGAATTAAGAATCGACATTACAGCACTTCTGACACTCCCATAAGTGCTCAGTCCTCGTTTTCAGCTGCAAGCGAAGAGTTTCAATTCCGATGGTACCAGTAACCGTCTGATTGTATATCTTTCTCATCCTTCCCCTGAGTGTTGAGTGTTGGACATATCCCCTGGTAACTCCTCGATGTCAAATGTTATTTATACTCAACCCTGTATGGTGCAAAAAACGTGAACAATAAACCATTTCTGACTGCTGGCCTCATATGGGACGCCGTGTTTCGTTGTTTAAAAGCCCCAGTCAGGTTGCCGTCAAGGGCCCTAATATAAAACCTAACGGTTGAATGTTTTTTGGACTTGCGTCCAGGGATTCTCAGCCCAGTTGGGCACTTTATGTCACAGGATGTTTATCGCTCGTTGTGCGGTCTCGGTGGGGTTGAATTACATACCTACATACCTACCTACCTACATACATACATACATACATACACACACACATACACACATACACACACGCACGCACGCACGCACGCACACACACATACACACACACTTACACACACTTACACACACATATACACATATACATACATACATACAGACAGACAGACAGACAGACAGACAGACAGACAGACAGACAGACAGACAGACAGACAGACAGACAGACAGACAGACAGACAGACAGACAGACAGACAGACAGACAGACAGACAGACAGACAGACAGACAGACAGACAGACAGACAGACACACACACCCACCCACCCACCTACCTACCCACCTACCTACCCACCCACCTACCGACCCACCTACCCACCCACCCACCTACCTACCCACCCACCTACCCACCCACCTACCCACCCACCTACCCACCTACCTACCCACCCACCTACCCACCTACCTACCCACCTACCTACATACCTACCTACATACCTACCTACATACCTGCATACCTACAAACCTACATACCTACATACCTGCACACCTGCATACCTACAAACCTACAAACCTACATACCTACATACCTACACACCTACACACATACACACATACATACACACATACACACACACACACATACACACACACATACACACACATACACACACATACACACACATACACACACACGCATACACGCATACACGCAGACACACAGACACACAGACACACACACACAGAGACACACACAGACACACACACAGACACACAGACACACAGACACACACAGACACACAGACACACACAGACACACAGGCACACACACACAGACACACACACAGGCACACACACACAGACACACACACAGACACACACAGACACACACACACACAGACACACACACACAACCCAAACACATACAGATAGCAACTTTTTAGAAAATGGAATTGAGTTTCTAGGGACAACAAAATCCAGGTCGGTACGGTTTTGAACCTACAATCTTCGGAATCGAGGCAAGCATCTACGTCTCCACACCACAGCGGCTCTCAGATATGCCCAAATGCAAGGAGAAACTTAACCTTTAGACTGTCACTGCTCGTTAGAGAAGGTCATTTCCCTAAAGAAGCCTCCAGAAATTCACCTCAAGTGACTCTTCAACCGCAATTGCTGCGGGTGTTTTTGTGCCCATGATAAAGTTGGCATTTCCAAGTGCAGCAGAAGGAAGCGTCTCTTGAGAAGCCCACTTTTCACACAAAAGCGGGCCCAAATAATTCTGCTAAAGATAGTATCAAATGGCAGATCCTTTTGTGGTACATCATTTGCTGATAAAAGTTCTTGCTTGGATATGTCATTAGCAGTATCATCTTAGTCATGTTTCGTATCGAAAAGCGTAGTTTGCAAGGTTTGTGCTCTTACACCATCGCCAGAAACAATGATCAGGTCCGTGTTCTTGTCTCACCTCTAGCCATATGTCTACTTTTCACCTTTTCATTTTTTTTTTTTTAAATTGACTTATAACGGACATTGAAGTGGTGAGTTTCTGTTGTCTGTGCATTCGGCAATTAGTGAGGATTATCTTCACAGCACTCCGGATAGATCTGTAAGTGATCTGGCCTCCTTCTCAGTAGCTACATGGGAGTAAAACCACTGGTCATGCTGGTTCTTGTTTCACTTCGTCCATACAGATCAGCCAAGGTATATAGGGGACAGCGTGGTCTCGAGGCATGGCGTCCGCCTAGAGTAATGGAGGTCCTGGGTTCAATCCCCGGTGAAGGCTTGGATTTTTTTGTCACGTGTACTACTAGTCGCCCGTGTATCACCGGGGCCCTCACGGACAGCAAAGAATAGTGACACTGCACCCTACCAGGCATGTCGTAAGAGGCGACCAAGTGTAGGGTTGGGCTTGAGGTTGGCTACCTCATCCTGTAAAAGCCATAGCCACAAAAACCAACCAACCATGGATAAGTCAAAAAGAGAAGCAAGTAAAATCCAGCCAACCAAGATGAGGGGAGGCTCTTCAAATAGAAAAGAATGACACGGTGTGGAGAAAGCCGTAAGGAGTCCCGATCGTTGACGTACCTCCTCTCAGCTAGAAAAACCTCCAGAATTAGCAACTGGAATGTTAGAACTCTCTATGATATCGGGAGAACAATAGAATTAGCAAAGGAAATAACTAGAATGTCTCTGCATTGGAACCCACAGGGGCATAGGAATAAAGGAAGGCCAAAAAACACATGGAGAAGAGAACTGGAGAATGAAGTTAGAAAGATGGGGAGGACATGGGGAGAGCTCCATGCAATGGCGAAGGATAGAACGACTTGGCGTGAGTTGTTTGAGGGCCTATGCTCCATTGGGGGATAGAAAGGCAGAAGAAGAAGACTACTAGTAATCTAGTAAGTCCGGACGTCCGTGTGTATTGTTGTGCACGTTTAAACAAAAATTATTAGGCAGTTAGAAATCGAAAATAGTAACCCAACAGCGCCACCCGGGCAAATATTTGCAGGTAAAAATCTACTCAGAGTATTTCAGGATCCTCGCAGGTGCTACGGAGCTCGTGCACTACGCTGAGATTCTTTAAACTTAGACTTGGATAAGAAGTAGAACCAATCACTTATGGGTTACAGCCCTTATGTCATGATGTTGATCCGTTGTTTAAACCTAAACCTAAACTAAGGTACTTAATTTTAATTTATCCCCCTCTTCTGTTTTTTTTTGGCGCTTGAAGGTTTGTCCGCTGTGTTTCTGTGGCTGTCACATCAGCGAAGGGTCGCTTATTGGTTCGCCGGTAGACGACATCGTCGCCGGTCAAAACAGTATTTGGGTCAGTCTCCTTTGATAGCATCAAAACTGCGGGAGTCCTTTTCATGGCTCTTGTTGGCATGCATGCACATAACGTAGTCACAATTATAACCTAATGCTCCCACTGCTGGTTGAACTTGACGATTTTAATTTTTTCTAGCAGGGCACCTACATACCTACCTACCTACCTACCTGATTGCTTACCTACCTACCTGTCTGTCTACATACCTACCTACCTACCTGTCTGTCTACATACCTACCTGCCTGTTTACATACCTCCCTGCCTGTGACTGTAGCTTACATGGCCAAACAATTGACTGCACGTTTCCCTCAGTATATCCACTTATGAATCCTTGCAGTATCGACGCACATATGTTCTATATTCACTTATGAATCCTTGCAGTATTGACGCACACATGTTCTATATCTACTTATGAATCCTTGCAGTATTGATGCACATATGTTCTATATCCACTTTTGAATCCTTGCAGTATCGACGCACATATGTTCTATATCCACTTTTGAATCCTTGCAGTATTGACGCACACATGTTCTATATCCACTTATGAATCCTTGCAGTATTGACGCACATATGTTCTATATCCACTTATGAATCCTTGCAGTATTGACGTACATATGTTCTATATCCACTTATGAATCCTTGCAGTATCGACGCACATATGTTCTATATCCACTTATGAATCCTTGCAGTATTGACGCACATATGTTCTATATCCACTTATGAATCCTTGCAGTATTGACGCACATAGGTTCTATATCCACTTTTGAATCCTTGCAGTATTGATGCACATATGTTCTATATCCACTTATGAATCCTTGCAGTATTGACGCACACATGTTCTATATCCACTTATGAATCCTTGCAGTATCGACGCACATATGTTCTATATCCACTTATGAATCCTTGCAGTATTGATGCACATATGTTCTATATCCACTTTTGAATCCTTGCAGTATCGACGCACATATGTTCTATATCCACTTTTGAATCCTTGCAGTATTGACGCACACATGTTCTATATCCACTTATGAATCCTTGCAGTATTGACGCACATATGTTCTATATCCACTTATGAATCCTTGCAGTATTGACGTACATATGTTCTATATCCACTTATGAATCCTTGCAGTATCGACGCACATATGTTCTATATCCACTTATGAGTCCTTGCAGTATTGACGCACATATGTTCTATATCCACTTATGAATCCTTGCAGTATTGACGCACATAGGTTCTATATCCACTTTTGAATCCTTGCAGTATTGATGCACATATGTTCTATATCCACTTATGAATCCTTGCAGTATTGACGCACATATGTTCTATATCCACTTTTGAATCCTTGCAGTATCGACGCACATATGTTCTATATCCACTTATGAATCCTTGCAGTATTGACGCACATATGTTCTATATCCACTTATGAATCCTTGCAGTATCGACGCACATATGCTCTATATCCACTTATGAATCCTTGCAGTATCGACGCACATATGTTCTATATCCACTTATGAATCATTGCAGTATTGACGCACATATGTTCTATATCCACTTATGAATCCTTGCAGTATTGACGCACATATGTTCTATATCCACTTATGAATCCTTGCAGTATCGACGCACATAGGTTCTATATCCACTTATGAATCCTTGCAGTATTGACGCACTTAGGTTCTATATCCACTTATGAATCCTTGCAGTATTGACGCACTTATGTTCTATATCCACTTATGAATCCTTGCAGTATTGACACACATATGTTCTATATCCACTTATGAATCCTTGCAGTATTGACGCACATATGTTCTATATCCACTTATGAATCCTTGCAGTATCGACGCACATATGTTCTATATCCACTTATGAATCCTTGCAGTAACGACGCACATATGTTCTATATCCACTTTTGAATCCTTGCAGTATTGACGCACATATGTTCTATATCTACTTATGAATCCTTGCAGTATTGACGCACATATTTTATATATTCACGTATGAATCCTTGCAGTATTGACGCACATATGTTCTATATCCACTTATGAATCCTCGCAATATTGACACACATATGTTCTACATCCACATTTCACATTAGTCCGAAAGAGAATAAGGCACTATGATTCCTCTGCTACCTGTTCTCAACTATCTACTTCAGTGATTCTCTCCATCTCCATCTTATGATTGAAATTGTATACAAATAAGCACGATTATGTTCTGCCACGACTTTCCCATTCCATTGTTGATCTATACTTTGAATCTCTGATGTTGCATTATTTCTGTTTCTCACAGTCAATCTGTATCTCTTTATCCGCTCTTAAATACTTTTGTTTAACTTAATATTTTTAGACTGTCTATCCTGTCGGATATGTACCAATTTCCAGCTCAATATGATTCCTGCAAAAAAATCATCCAACTCCACTCTCGTATTTCTCATTTCCCGAGTATTTTACTGTTTGGCCTTCATTATTTAACCTGATTCTTTCCATCTCATCTCACTTAATCCAATGATATCCATTTTCATCATTTTCATTTCTTTTATTACATTTTAGTAGTAGTAGATTTTTACCCCACTAGGACATCACACAAGCGATAAACACGCGGTGACACAAAGTGCCACCATGTGAATAAGGATCACCCGTGGCGAGGTCCCCTATACCGCATTCACCCATTAGGGAATTTTTATGGTCGGGTTATATTGCGGCCCCTGGCAAAAGCCAGAGTAGGGCTTCAAATAACGAAAAAATTGCATCTCACAAGAGGATCACTGGATAATTTATTACATTGTATAATTTTTCAATTTATTCTGTCAGTGTTTTCACATTCCATGTCCCTATACTCAGTATGTTAATTTTACCAGCAGTAACCTAATAACGGTCTGCTGTCGCTTAAGGTTCCTGACTGTAGTATCAAGAAAAGATATTAAACCGAACGAAAAGTATATAAGCAAGCTTCACAATATAACAAATACAAACAAAACCTGAACGTGCGGCTTTTGAACCTTCATCTGCACGTACAAATGAAACAACACGTCACAGAAACACAAACTCACTTAGCTGGTATATCGAAGCAGCCGGGTCGGTTGTTCCTCGGCAGAATGACTACACGTGTCGGCTGGGGGGGGGGGGGGGAATAAATACCCCATGTGGAATACCAGGTTCCATAACTGAGGGGTTGGAGATAAAACTGTGAGGGCAGTTCAATCCTCTAGGAGTTTAAACAAAACTGTGTTGGCAATTCAGTCCAGAGGGTGTTAAAGTCCCCAGAGTATAAATAAAGCGATTCTCAAGAGACTTGTGGACTCTGTCGCTGGAATGGCTGGATTTAATGGCTGTTACCTCCATGTCGTGGACACCTTGATGATCCTGGGAATTGAAGTGCAACGGTACTGGTTTCAGGGCACCGTTTTGCACACCCAAAAGATGTTGTCTGAACCTGTCGGCCAGCCGTAGACCTGTTTCACCAATGTATTTTATGCCACATCTTTTGCAGGTGATGGCATAAATGACATTACGGCTGGTACAATAGTAGTGTCTGTAGTAGTAGTACTTTTACCCCACCAGGACATGACACAAGCGAGAAACACCCGATGACACAAAGTGCCACCACCTGGATGAGGATCACCCGTGGAGAGGTCCCAGAAACCGTGTTCAAGCATTAGGCAATATTTATGGCCGGGCTATATTGTGGCCCCTGGCAAGAGCCAAAGTAGGGCTTTTAAATAACGAAACATTGTATCCCACAAGGGGATGACTGAAATATTAGAAACCTGACTGACCCGACTGACTGACTGACTTTCTACCCCACCAGGACATCACACAAGCGATAAACACCCAATGACACAAAGTGCCACCTTGCAGATGAGGATTGCCGTGGAGAGGTCCCAGAAACCGCGTTCAGACATTTGGCCATATTTATGGCCTGCCTATTTTGCGGCCCCCGGTAAAAGCCAGGGTGGAGCTTCAAATAAAAAATTTCATCCTGAAAAGTACGATAAAGATAACCTGACTGACCCTACCTGACGAGGCTATCGTAAGACCTCCATTAGCGTCGCTCATAGGATTCCGTTTGTTTTGCTCCATGAATTTTTTATGAATATAAAGTAATGGTATGACCATTATACTATTTAAATGTCCACTTGCTATTATAATCACAATGTTTAATATAACAGGCAAATTGACGGCCCAGATTATTTTAGATTTCTTTATTTATTGCATCAATAAATCAGTTAGAGTAAACTTCCGCTGGAGATACATACCTTTGGAAATTTTTCGCTGTTATCTTTCTTAAAACCACGTATCTTTATATGTCTGAGGCAATACACATGTCTGTCTCCTAAATTGTTAAATACTGGTGTTAGTATTTAAAGCAATCTTTATACCGTTATTAAGTTATCAATGTCAGACTTGGACATTAACAAAAGAACACGAGAGAAGACTAACCACCTGTGAAATGAGATGTTTGAAAATGGCTGCGAATAAAACCAGAAGAGATCGAGTGAGAAACGATGTGATTACAAGAACTATTGGAACCATACCCATCGTTAAATTTATTGAGAAGCAAAGAATGAAATGGTTTGGTCACCTAATGAGAATGGAACCAACGATGCCAGCAAAGAGCATACAACATGAAAATCGAAACACCAAGAGGCAGGGGAAGACCAAGAAGAAGATGAATTGAAAGAGTCACGGACAACTTGAGACTTCATAACATCACGGCATATGAAGCGACTGAGCGCGCCCTGGCTCGGTTGCCGATCATCTGATAGACTGCGACGCCTAGCGGCACAAGCAGATTTTGACAAAAGAAGAAGTATTTAAAGGGATGCCTTGGGTCCACTTAGGGGCAATGGTCAAAGATACGTCAGTGCTGGAGACAAAGTTGAAGTTGAAGACGGAATATTAAATATAGGGGTTTTAGTTAGATACGTATTTCCACTAGGCCTGTATAGGGCAGAAGCGAAGACCAATATGAGATAGTGGATGAGAAAAGAAGACTTTCTTTCGCTATCCCAAGCAAAGCCGAGCAATTAAATCTAGTCTCTAATAAATCCCTCGATTATAAATGTATACCTGTCGGTTTGTTCAATTTTGAAATTGATACCAGTGTTTGTCAAACATGTTGGGGGGGGGGGGGAGGGGAAAAAGGGGGGGGGGAATGAAAAAAAAAATGATATGAGAGTGTAGACAAAATCCTTTTCTTGATTGCAATTGATGATCACAGAGGGAGGTAGACTAGCGCGGCTAAGGCCAGACAATCAGAAAGGAATTCAGTAATCAACAGCGCAGTCTAGAAATCTTGAATAGATTTGGAGAGCCGGAATATGTCGCCGCAGTTGGTAAACTGGTGAATGGATTTAAAGATACCGATCGGACCTGTCGCCAAAGGGTTTAGAGTTGTCTTACTGCAAATAAATTTACTGAAAACTGATGATTGGATATTTGTTGACGATGGCGCCGAACACACATGGTAAGAATGATTAAGAAAATGATGCCAAGCCTACTAATCGATTTTTCAGAATCACTGTAGGAGACATTTTTCAATCAGTTTGATCTTGTGGCGACGGGCTTCATTTTATCGTCTACATCTCGTTATCACTAATGGGTTGAACTAATCACTGCCTATTTTATTACAGTGTACATCTGAGAGTACACCTGTCAGTACGTCTCAGAGTACATCTGAGAGTACACATGTACGTCTCAAAGTACATGTGAGAGTACACCTGTCAGTACGTCTCAGAGTACATCTGAGAGTACACCTGTCAGTACGTCTCAGAGTACACCTAAAAGTACAAATATGTGAGTACATCCATGCGTACATCTGAGAGTACCTCTGTGAGTGCATCCATGAGTGAAGCTGTGAGTGTAGTTGTAAGTACAGTTGTCAGTGCAGCCGTGAGTACGTCTTTGAGTACAGCTGTGAATACATCTATGCCCTCATTTGTACTTATTTTTGTACCCCCATTTATTCCTACATATATGGCTTAATCTATGCCTACATCTTTGTATGAGTACATCTACATCTGTACCTAATTTGTGCGTGAGTACATGTCTCCCTACATATGTACGTGAGTACATCTGTGAGTATATACGTGAGTGCATCTGTAAGTTTATCAGTGAGTTTATCTGAGAGTGCAGCTGTAAGTACATATGTGTCTTCATATAAACCTACGTCGCCACAGAGAAAACATCCAGGAACGGACCTTGGAACGTGTCAGTTCTTTTGACTAAACAGCTTTTCTATGTAAGACCCTCATAGGTTGTTACATGTAAATCATGTTTTCGAGCCGTCACCGAGGGGCTAATGGATAACTGACACTCCTCCCACGGGGGTGCCATCTGTTCACTAGAGGCACGTCTCCCTTAGTCTGATTATAATTGTAGAACTTTGTGAGGGAACCTGACTATGGCTGTTCGGTGTCAAACTTCGCCATAATCGCACCCAGTGCAACTCTATTCTAACGTTTTCTCAAGCTGCAGGGAGACAGCGTTTCAGGTAATTTAGGAAATGGGGTTTTTGTATGGAATTTGAGCAGCTCAGAAATTGTATACGCGATAATTGTTCTGTGTGTAGATTCTTGTGCTTTCTCTAGTTACCTCAGTAAAGTGATTGGGTACACACTCTCTCTCTCTCTCTCTCTCTCTCTCTCTCTCTATCTCTCTCCCTCTGTCTCTCTCCCTCTGTCTCTCTCCCTCTCTCTCCCTCTGTCTCTCTCCCTCTCTCTCTCTTCCCTTCTCTCTCTGTGTCTCTCTGTCTCCCCCTGTCTCTCTCTCTCCCTCTCTTTCTGTCTCTCTGTCCGTCTCTCTCCCTCTCTGTGTGTCTCTCTCTCCCTCTCCTTCTCCCTCTCTCTGTCTCTCTCCCTCTCTCTGTCTCTCTCCCCCTCTCTCTATGAATATATATATATATATATATATATAAGTGTGTGTGTGTATGTGAACGTGGGCGAAATGTGTGGAGCAATGTAAGGTATGTAAGTTTGCTTTTTCTGACGCGTTATATCAGCTGGCTTTATTTCTTTAAGGTTGTTCTTGTAGCCTAACTAAGATTGTTCTTCTAACCACTTTAGGACTGTTTTTTAAGCCTCCTAAGATTGTTCTTGAAGCCTGTTTACGGTTGTTCTTGAAGCCCTCTTTAAACTGTTCTTGGAGCCTCTTCAAGGCTTCTCTCGAAACGAACGAACGAACACATTATTTCTTGAATACATTTGATAACAAGTAACAGTAAACATTATCAGCAACAGCTAAATGTTAAACACAAACACTGGCGTGTGTTCCAATTACTCCTAATTTTTTTAACCACAGAAAGAACTATTGTAATTGTAATAAATTACGGGAAATATTCGCACTTTTTAGAGAGGGGAAGAGGGGCATGCAATCTGTGCTAGAAAATATTTGAATATTTTTTCAGTTGTATGTATGGGGCAGAGGTTCTCAAACTGGGTGCCACGAGCGTATGCTAGAGGTGTCGCGGCTCTAATGGAGAACTGTTCCATATCTGCCTGACAACAGCGAAGACAGCAGTATAAACAGAAACACCATAAAGGAAGCCACGAACAGTTCTGGATGCAGGTGTATTCAGAAAACAATGCTGTTTGCAAGGCTGTAGTGCATTCTTAACATACACTTACATTGAGGAGCAGGTACAGGAGCAGTTACTTCAAATGATTCGAGGGTAAAACTAACTAACCTTTCCATAAACATAAAATAAATATGTGACAAATTTATCCAAATTTTCATTCATCGCAATAAAACAACTGAACATTAAATTTCTAATTCCCCCCCCCCCCCTTTTCTCTCTCTCTCTCCTTTTCCTAAGTATTCAAACCGCCTTAAGGGTAGGTAAGCCGCAAAAGAAACTTTTTTTTTTGTCCCGAAGACAAAAGTTTGAGAAACCCTGGTATAGGGGTTAGTGGTGTTGTTGATTTGTATCGGAAGACAGTATACCACAACTGAGCTGTGGAGTAGGCTAAACTTCTTTTGTGCAGGTCTGTCCTAGGTTTAAGGATATGTAATATGTTTAGACGTTTACTGTATGTTCGTTGAAATTAAAAATTTTAGGCGGTACTTTTCAGCTTTTTCACCCTATCTCATCGGCTGCGAGATTTGGTAGGGAATGCCTAGGTAGTTTCTCGGAAGATTCTTTAGTATGAAGGGGGTGGGCGGTAGGGTTATTTTCCTCTCCTTTCGTTTATGTGAAATAGATTATCTGTATCTGCAATGGCGTCTTTAGTACGGACTTCGCTGCTTTATGTAATTCACTCAGTGACCCGTAACGTTTGGCTTGAATCGGTGTTTCTTTTGGGCAGACGTAAGGCAGTGCTGTGCGAATTGGGGATATTTGGGGGCGGGTTCCGGAAAAGAGCCATCTTGGAGTGTCGACGGCAGAGGGCCCTGAAAAGGAAAGATAGTCTGTTTATGCCTAATCGTTGTTTAATGTTAGAGTCAGATGCCGGAATGCTGACATGTCAAGGGAATTCACAACCAAGGCGAAGTCAGGAAATAAGAACACAGCTTGTTATCAGGGCAAAGTAATGGCGACGAGCCAACAAAAGTAACACACACTGGAATTGATGACGCAATAAACGATGAACACGCTGAAAACAGCCAACACATGACACGACTAGAACATTGCAGTTTTAGTGTTGTAGGGTTACTGTTAGGTGAACACCGACGAACATCATCCATGCATCCATTTATAGTGAAAAAAATCTACAACGTTTAAACTACTGATAACAGTATCGGTTATATTTGTCCGACCAACATTGGCCTTAACCCTAACTTCCCGGTACTATAGAACTTTCTGGAGAATTACCTAGGAATTTCCTACCAAATGTCGCAACCAACGAGATAGGGTGAAAAACCAGAAAAGAACCCTTCAAGCGTTTACTGTGTGTTCCGTTAAATCTAAACAACTGACACAGGTCATTTAGAGGCTTTTGAAAAAAAAATATTTTGGGATAAGTTTAGCCTTACTGAAAGTAGACGTTAGCGAAGTAGTAAAAACACAAGATCTTTACATACATGTACGTAAGACGCAGAAAGAGACGGAGCACATGTTAGAGTGTCCTGAGTGCAGTAATTTGTCTCCTTAATTGACTCATTCATTCTTAAAATCTACTCTGATTGGGATGTTCTTTTTCTTCTTCGTGTTCACCAGCTGTAAACTCTGGCGAAAGGTTCTGGTTGTTCAACCACTTCTGGCCTGCAGTCCTGTTCCAGAACTGAATGTTGCGTGTGCATCCGTTTTACAGATCTGACTTATTTGTATGAGGACTGCTGGTTCCTTGCCTCTCAGGAAGATGCACTCCGACTTCGAAGGAAGCTCTCAATTAGTCGACTCTTACGACATGCTTTTGGGTAGGCAGTGGGTCTATTCTTGTTTTTCCTATAACAGTGCCCCAGAACCAACATGGGGACGATTCGGTTGTGAATGTCCAACCAGAGTTTACCATAGGAATTTAAATCGATCGTGTGAAACGATTCCAGGGACTTCTCCTGACAGATACTTTAAATGGGGTAAGAAATACAAACTAATATAATTAACTTGCAGAATATAAAAGAAAGATTATAGGAGATATATTTAAAGAGAGATAAACTGCTAAGCTTAAAAGTATTTAGAGATTAGAGGTCGGTCTGGGAGGATTCAAAAGACATGTTGAGTTTATGGAGTTGCATCATAAAGACAGCCATGAGAAACATAGATTTTTTTTGCAAAGTAATCATTCAATGATTTTAGTATAATGGATATCTCTTTAGCAGGAGAAATGAGTAAAATAGATTGTGCTTATGCATATGTATGTGTGTATATGTGTGTGTATATATAAATATGTTTACACACACACACACACACACACACACACATATATATATATATATATATATATATATATATATATATATATATATATTGTGTGTGTGTGTATGTATATATGTGTTAAAGGTAAAGTCGGGAGATGTGAACCAGCGTCATTGCACATGGTTATAAACCATAAGAGCTCTATCACCAGTACGGGCTGCTGATAAGAAACTGTCCGCCTGTGTCGCCGTCTGCACGTAACTTTGTAGCTACAGCGACGTTCCTCCATTTATCCCAGAGTATCACTCTGGTACCCATTTGCTAGAGGCTGGGTGAACCCTGGTAACTGCCCGGTTTCGAACACTGACCGTGGGCTGCAGCGAGTCGCAGCTGGATTTGAAAGCGAACCTCCTATCGACTGTGCTAACGCGGCTCCCACGTATACGTGTGTGTGTGTGTGTGTGTGTGTGTGTGTAGTGTGTGTGTGTGTATGAGTTATTTCGACGTTGCGGCTATAAAGCTTTATAGATGAATGATGAAAATACCAAGGAGAGAGCAAAAGTGTAATGAGGGTATCTTGAACGAAACTAGCCAACGAAAAGAACAGATTGCCCACATCATAAAGAGACAATCCGCACTCTTTGGCCATGTGATGAGAAAGGCAAAACTAAAGTACTTCGCGACATTGGGAAAGTTGGAGGGGAGGCAGAGGGAGACCGAGAGAAAAGATGCTGTTTGACATCATAGCAGGGATGATCATCTGTCAGATCTGATTGAAAGTACACGAAACAGAAGGTTGTAGACAAACACGACTACCAACGCTACACGGCATCAAAATAAGTTTTCACCTTTTTATTAACTGTCCATGATTCACTTTCGTATATATAAAAAATGATTTTTATTACTTTAAAGAATTATCTTATTCGTCGCAATTGACAAAGAAAGTTTTCATGAAATATTCTTTATTTGGTAAAATGCAGCCCTGCCTTCTAAGTACAGGAAGTAAAACATACTCAAGAGAATATGAAACTGTATAACGTACAAACAGAGACCACGTTAAGAAAGCCCCCAAATCAAACAGACACTTTAGATATCTTCTGTAGATGTGTAAACCGTTTGCTAGAGTAAATTACTCAACATAGATCCATCACTTTAGGAAGTATTCTTCGGAGACTTGACAGCCAGTCATGCGTGAAGCAGGTTTGGGAATTGAATGCTTTGAATGCTGATTGGTGAAAAGTTTAATAGAATTTACCAGATCTCGTTTTGAAACGAAGTAATGCTAGTCTAATGTGTAGACTTTAGTGAGAGAGAGAGGGGGGGGGGAGAGGGGGGAGGGAGCTGGGTGGGAGATGCGTGTGTGAGAGAGTAGGAGATATGTGAGAGAGAGAGAGAAAGAGAGAGCTGGAGGGAGCTGGGTGGGAGATGCATGTGTGAGAGAGAGTAGGAAATATGTGAGAGAGAGAGAGAGAGAGAGTGGGAGATGCGTGTGTGTGAGAGAGAGAGATAGAGAAAGAGAGAGAGAGAGAGACGGTGGGAGATGTGTATTTGTGGGGGGGGGGGGTGAAAAAAAAATGACTACAGCAGGGATCTACCAGTCATCAGTAGAAGTTATCCTCGTCGACAAGTGTTTGGGCCCACGATTCTCCTAGACACTTTCGGAGGTGGGCCCACCTGAGTTCATGAAGCTCAGGGCTGGTACCCTGCTGCACGAAATTACCGGATGGTGTTTTTCTTTCGGATAGGGACAAGACGACTTGGTGATTTGCAGAAGGTGAGATAAGAAGTCGTCGCGGCAGCTAATTAGAACAGTCAGCGTACCTGGACGACCGAGCGACAAGCTTACGATTGGTTTACCGGACACATGTTGGACTTTTGTTAGCAGGTGGCAGCGGATCACTGGCAGACAATTCGGACACGATGGACTTTCAAGGGATGAAAAACCAGTTTTTTAAGTGTTCGTTTCCGTTCATTACCGCGCAATCCTAGTTCTTTAATCACACTGTAAAGTGAAGTGGAGACGAGACCTCGCGCTCCCACTTCGACTGCAAAGACACGTACCGTGTACGCCTCGTTTCTCCTCAGACCGGCTGCTAAATCACTGTATTTCTCGAGCTTATACATGTTATTTTCGTCCAAACGCGACTCATACGGGACAGTCAGCTCAATCAGGATGAGCTGCCGTTTCTGCGCAGAGTGGAGAACTATGTCAGGTCGCAGGCCGGTCTTCCGGATTAACTCGGGGTACCTTTCATGGCCCGGCAGATCAATCGCCAGTAACCAGTCCCTCGCAGAGTCTAGCACAGATGGAGCGAATGCGTTTTTGTTGACCTTACCTTTTGGAATCTGCCCAGCCTTGAGGAAACGAATGGGGACGATGGTAGAACTGGCTCTAGCGTTAGCCCTCATTCTAGCCTGGTCAACAACGGCTGCTAACTCTTTTAGCACCTTGTTGTGTCTCCGGGTATATCGGTCTTGACCTAGGGCTTTCCTGCACGCGGACAGGACGTGCTTAAGAGTCTGCTTCGCTTTACACAACGGGCTAGTCGGATCGTTAGTCGCAGACCATTTAAGCATGTTAACACCGGACGGTAATACATCGTACGCCGAACGAACGATAAAGCTCAGTCGCAACGGGGTCATTCGCCAGATCTCACCCCATGTGAGTATTCTTGGCAATGCGCTCTCCAGGCTGACCCAAAGGCCCTGCTGCGACTGCTGGGCTGCTTTCTGGAAACGAACCTCGTTTTCGTTGTCCCTCATCTGTTATATCACCATGTCTCGGCGTTCTTTGGCTGAGGCCTTTGACCACCAATTGACCTTCCCGTGCCCTAGGCCTCGACGGTCGGTTTGAGTGTATCCCATTATTTCTCTCAATTTTAGTGCGTTCTGAGCAGATTCAATCGCATCGAGGACTTTCCACTTCTGCCCAGTCTTGAGAGCGGGCTGGACAGCGATGACATTTGGGTCTGAAGACTCGCGCAAGAGCATGGCGAGTCCTACTTTGCCAACTTTAAACTCTTCGGTTATCGATTTGAACGGGAGTACCAGCTTAGCCTGCTTGCAATACAGAGCCACGTCGGTCAGACAAGGCGGTGCACCAATCCACTTTCTTAAGGCTGTGTTGATTTTACTCTCCATGGTTTCCCCTGCAGTCATCGTCACCTCGTAGACTAACAGTGGCCAGAGGAGCTTCGGAAACAACATGAATTGGAGACACCATATCTTGAATTTCCCGATCAGCCTGCAACGCTCGATCGCGAGCAGGCCTGTAGCCAGTGACTCGTGTATTCGCCGGACCTCCGCTCTATCAGATAACTTCGAATCGTAAACGCGACCAAGGCTCTTCACCGGTTTCTCCAGAACCGTGGGGATCTTATTCCTTGCCACCGTAAAACTGGTTGCCGCCACTCGACCCTTAAGGATAGACAGACTCCTCGACTTCTGCGGTTTGAATTGCATACCGCTCCATTGGACCACCGCGTCCAATCTTTTCAGGATCGTGCGGGCTGACTCCTCGCTGCCCGTTATAATAGTCGTGTCATCCATGAAGGCACGCAGTGGAGGGATCCAGTGATCCCCTATTTAAAGGCCCTGTCCGTAGCCGGCCGCCCCGTCTTACATGATCTGCATGGCCATGACAAACAGTATTGGTGAGATCGTACACCCCATAGCTATTCCAATCTGCAGCTCAGTCAAACTCGTGGTAAACGTCGAGGTAGAGAAGCGCAAAGCGAACTTAGAGAAATATTGCTCGATCATTTGGTTGATCTGTGTCGGTACGTGGAACAAGCGAAGGGCTCGCCACAGTAGCCTATGGGGAACTGCCCCGTAGGCGTTGGCTAAGTCCAACCAAATCACGTGCAATTGGGTTCTCTCATGCTTGGCTCTCTGAATAGCCTCCCAAATCATGGTCGCGTGTTCAAGGCACCCAGGAACGCCCGGAATACCACCCTTCTGAACACTCGTATCGATGTACTTGTTAGCCATCAGATACTGTGTGAGCCGGCGAGCCATGACCGAGAATAATATCTTACCCTCGACATTCAACAACGAGATGGGCCTGAATTGGGAAAGACTCTTCGAGTCCTGCTCTTTGGGAATGTAGACCCCATTCGCTTTTTGCCACTCTGGACATATGTGATTACGGATCCACGCTTGTCTCAACAAGACGTGAAGCATTTTTAGGATTTTCGGGCAACGCTTGTAAAGAACGTACGAAACACCATTTGGACCTGGGGCAGACTTGCCGCTGGCCTTTTTCACAACTTCCTCAACTCAGGCTGCTTGAGGCCGCTAAGGATCTCTGGGTTGTCACCTAGAGGCTCTCTCCTCTTTTTTGTCAGAGTACATCTTGCGTAGATGTGACTCAAGTTCTTCCTTACTGACAACCAGAGTCCCAGACTTCGGTTGCTCGAATAGACCTCGGGCAAACTGATACGGGTCCCTAGAGAATTTATCTCGCTCCCTTTTGGTTCGTCTTCTGTTATTACAGAAACGCTCGGCGCGACAGAGGGCACTGTGTTTGTTCTTTAAATGCAACCAAACTTCATACAGCCCCTCCCGTTCGCTGCCTGTAGCGGCTTTGAACCGTTTTCTGAGGGCATTTTTGTCTGCCCGACACTTCAGTATGTCCCTCTGCCTCCTGCTAGCATTCTGCTTGGCACCCGGCTGTGCCTTCTCCACTGTCCCGAACTCGCGGGAGCAGTGTTCATATATTACATCGCCAAATTTTGTAAGCTTGTCGCCTAACGACTTCTTGTTTAAATTATGTTTAAGTATCTCACACAATGTACTCTTCAACTTACACCACACCACCTTATCGCTCGCAGGTGGAAACCTGATCTTGGAACGCACTTCCTCAGAAATCATCAAAGGTGCTCCTCCGCAGTCGACGTCATGGGCCTCTCCGGGCGAGTGGGGTTCACCTTGCCCGTCGTTCCCTGACGACTCAGAAACTATCACAGGAGTAGTAGTTTTGCGACGGCGTTTACTGCGTGGAGCACCCTCGCATTTCATTCTTCCGGCATGCGTTCTCAGACCATGCAACCCCGTGAAGCTCTTTCCACATGTACAGAGCCAGCCCGGACGTTGGGCGAGTATATGTCGTCACCGAGAGTATCAATTTGATTAGGCCCTTCATTCCTCCTCCCCCCTTTTTCGGAGGGCCCTGGGGGCATATTTCTATATGGTTTTGCGAAATCGGAGGTATTATACTGTGTTAGGGGTGATCAACCCGGTCCACAGTCGACATCTGTCTCCAGATGTCAGTGCTAAGAATTGTAAACAGAATGAAAATGCCTACTGATGGGTGCATACAAACAGTAGTTCAGTCACCTAATTAGATTTTAGTAAATCCCCCATCGTAACTTCTTGAAATGACTAAACTTTCTCCTCTGCCCCCAGTCCTTACTTGACTACCGAAGGAAGCGTTCCCAAGTGTTATTGTAATTATCTGCTTATTCACAGGACAGAAAAAATATTTCCCGTCAATTTCCTGGTTTCTTCTCCAGGCCCATTCATGTTTGCGCGAGAGGTTACCGGACTGTGCTGTGAAATCAACTTGGAATATGGGTTTTGTCGCTTTTGTAAACACCGAGTCACCATTAGAAGTTTTGTTTGTTCAAACTGAGTTGCTCCGGATGTTTCAAGAGGTCTAGTGGTGCCTGTTTTTTTTTTTTTTTTTTGCTGTTGGTTCAATATGATTCTTATCTTTCGTTTCATGATAATGCAAGTAGTTCGTATATCTGGTCATCCCCTTGTGTAGGATGTACTTTTTAGTTATTTTAAAGCCCCATCCTCGCTTTTGCCGAGGGGCCCTAAATATAGCCGGGCCTGAAATATGGCCAGACGGCTGAACGGGGTTTCTGGGACCTCTGCACGGGTGATCCTCATCCGCATGGTGGAACTCTGTGTCACCTGGTGTTTATCGCTTGTGTAATGTCTTGGTGGGGTACAACATACATACATACATACATACATACATACATACATACATACATACATACATACACACACACACACACACACGCACTCACGCACGCACGCACGCACGCACGCACGCACACACACACACACACACACATACACACATACACACATACACACATACACACACACATACACACATACACACATACACACACACACATGCACACATGCACACATACAGACATACACACATACACACATACACACATACACACATACACACATACATACATACATGCATACATGCATACATGCATACATGCATACATGCATACATGCACACATGCACACAGGCACACATGCACACATGCACACATGCACACATGCACACATGCACACATGCATACATGCATACATGCATACATGAGGCATACATGAGGCATACATGAGGCATACATGAGGCATACATGAGGCATACATGAGGCATACAATAGAATACATGAGGCATACAATACAATACATGACGCATACAATACAATACATGACACATACAATACAATACATGAGGCATACAATACAATACATGACGCATACAATACAATACATGACGCATACAATACAATACATGACACATACAATACAATACATGACACATACAATACAATACATGACACATACAATACAATACATGACACATACAATACAATACATGACACATACAATACAATACATGACACATACAATACAATATATGACACATACAATACAATACATGACACATACATGACACATACAATACAATACATGACGCATACAATACAATACATGACACATACAATACAATACATGACACATACAATACAATATATGACACATACAATACAATACATGACACATACAATACAATACATGACACATACAATACAATACATGACACATACAATACAATACATGACACATACATTACATACATTACATACATTACATACATTACATTACATTACATACATTACATTACATTACATACATTACATTACATACATTACATTACATTACATTACATTACTTACATTACATTACATACATTACATACATTACATTACATACATTACATACATTACATTACATATATTACATTACATTACATTACATTACATTACATTACATTACATTACATTACATTACATACGTAACTCAAGTGGATACTATGTCTCTCATTTTATTATTTGGGTGTTTAGTTATTTGTATAACATACAGAGATCATATCACAAATGGCGAGGTTCTCAGTATAATTATCCATCTCATTGGTAAACTATGAACCTTTGTGAGTTGACTGCATGCGAACGCTAAGAAGAGAAAGACGGAAACAGAATGCACGTCCCTTCGTCGTCTACGATTATTTTCAGTATCTTCCTTATGTTATTATTTCTTGTTGTTCGCATTCGCTTTCTGTAAACTCCAGCGGAAAGTTCTGGGTCTTTGTCCACATCCAGACTTTAGTCTTGTTTCAGAACTTGACTCTTGCATTCACATCCGTTTCACACATCTGGTTTATTGACTCTTGGTTTCTAGCCTCTAAGACAGATGTACTCCGCCTGTGAAGGGTGGCCACAGTAAGTCGACTCTGTGACATGCTTGTTGGGGAGACAGTAGGTGTATTTTTTGTTGTCCTCACAGTGGGGCCCTGGACCGACACGATGAACGCAACAGAAAAAAGATTCCGCAGTGGACCAGCCCTTCAACTAGTTCACATCAAATCGGCCTATGTTTTGATTGTGTATGCAGCTAACATACTCTTCTCACCCTCTTTTTGACTCCACTCTGTGTGTCCCTTCACTGTTTGTTTTTTAACGTCAATTTTTCAACTCTTGGAAAACTGGAAGTTTAGTTGGCAAGCGTTTCGGCCCAGTACATTGCGATTTTGACATAATTCTAATGGTCGCCTTGATAGAGACAGCTGGTCTATTATTGTCTTTTCTTATCACTCCACTGCACCCCACATCCCTAATGAAGCCCCGGAAACCCTTTTGTGTGTGTGGGGGGGGGGGGGGGGGTGGGAGAAGAACTACAGATAAATTCTATGTAGCAAAATGGGTGCTTTGTTAATATCCTAACCCAAACAGGGAAAAGCCACAGGTCACGGGACAGACTAATTTTTCAGGGGGTGGTAGATAGGCTACAGGCAGTCGTGGGATCTAGGCTGCACTCCCTAATGGGACGTATGTGGGGTGGGGTTAGGGCCAGTTCTAGATGTTTTGATTTCGTTAAAAGCATCAGAAAGCCGGGAAACCCAGTCTTACCACCCTCCAAAATGTTGGAATGTCCCGTGGCGTCTTATTGGGTAGGATATTAATAGAGAACTGCAAAATATCCATGTGGTTGTGGTTAGTGTGTGTGTGTGTCTTATTTTCCCGGAAACAGCACCCTCCATCACCGTTTTCCACTGACCACCATAGTCTCCAGACCACCATAGTCTCCAGACCATCATAGTCTCCAGACCACCACAGTCTCCAGACCACCATAGTCTCCAGACCACCATAGTCTCCAGACCACCATAGTCTCCAGACCACCATTGTCTCCAGACCACTATAGTCTCCAGACCACTATAGTCTCCAGACCACCATAGTCTCCAGACCATCATAGTCTCCAGACCACCATAGTCTCCAGACCACTATTGTCTCCAGACCACCATAGTCTCCAGACCACCATAGTCTCCAGACCACCATAGTCTCCAGACCACCATAGTCTCCAGACCACCATAGTCTCCAGACCACCATAGTCTCCAGACCACTATTGTCTCCAGACCACCATAGTCTCCAGACCACCATAGTCTCCAGACCACCATAGTCTCCAGACCACCATAGTCTCCAGACCACCACAGTCTCCAGACCACCACAGTCTCCAGACCACCATTGTCTCCAGACCACCACAGTCTCCAGACCACCATAGTCTCCAGACCACCATTGTCTCCAGACCACCATAGTCTCCAGACCACCACAGTCTCCAGACCACCACAGTCTCCAGACCACCATAGTCTCCAGACCACCATAGTCTCCAGACCACCATAGTCTGAGACCACCACAGTCTCCAGACCACCATAGTCTCCAGACCACCATAGTCTCCAGACCACCATAGTCTCCAGACCACCATTGTCTCCAGACCACCATAGTCTCCAGACCATTATTGTCTCCAGACCACCATAGTCTCCAGACCACTATTGTCTCCAGACCACTATTGTCTCCAGACCACTATTGTCTCCAGACCACTATTGTCTCCAGACCACCATTGTCTCCAGACCACCATAGTCTCCAGACCACCATAGTCTCCAGACCACCATAGTCTCCAGACCACCATAGTCTCCAGACCACCATAGTCTCCAGACCACCATAGTCTCCAGACCACCATAGTCTCCAGACCACCATAGTCTCCAGATCACTATTGTCTCCAGACCACCATAGTCTCCAGACCACAATTGTCTTCAGACCACTATTGTCTCCAGACCACTATTGTCTCCAGACCACTATTGTCTCCAGACCACCATAGTCTCCAGACCACCATAGTCTCCAGACCACCACAGTCTCCAGACCACCATAGTCTCCAGACCACCATAGTCTCCAGACCACCATAGTCTCCAGACCTCTATTGTCTCCAGACCACCATTGTCTCCAGACCACCATAGTCTCCAGACCACCATTGTCTCCAGACCACCATAGTCTCCAGACCACCATTGTCTCCAGACCACCATAGTCTCCAGACCACCATTGTCTCCAGACCACCATTGTCTCCAGACCACCATAGTCTCCAGACCACCATTGTCTCCAGACCACCATTGTCTCCAGACCACCATAGCGCTTGACCTGTCCAAAACTGCCAAATTGTTGCAGATTTAAGAACTGACATCATAGCACACCGGCATATGCCTAGGTGCTCCGTCTCTCACAGCAAATGTCTTAATGTGTAGATGCTAACTGTAGCCGAAGCACACTGATTTTACACACGTGGTGCTCTTCCTCTCATACGTTCCTCCTTGCCGGATCCCCTCCTGATTCCTCATTCACCTATTCTTTCACATGTTATTTCATTTAATCTCATGGCTTCTATCGGCATTCGTTCATAAATAAAAGTAAAAATGTAAAGGACTCTTTTCCACGCCTTTCAGGCCTATTGGGTATATAGGGCTAGACTTATATTTTATAGACCAAACAGCATTTGGTGGGTGATGTGGTCAGCATCAGGCCTGCCGCCTTTACTTTCCAGGACTGTATCTGGTACCCACTCAAGGCTGGGTCGACCTAGGAGCCAAGGTCATTTTTTGAAAAAAGTCCGGCTTTCGTTAAGAACCGAACTTACGACCTTCCGATCCGCAGTCGAGCGTCTAAACGCTAGACCAGTGATGCTCCCTTCGTTCATAAATGGTCTTCAGAATATCTCCCTTTGTCCAGTACGAGTGTTCCCCGAACTATCGCTTCTGTAGTCTAAAAATGTTTAAAATATATCTTAGTTAGTTAGTTATTCCTCTTGTGCCAAAGATGGCGCATAGGGCAGAGGTCATAGCTTTCCACGTCTGTCGGTTCGTTGCCACTTGATGTAGGTCTTGAGTGCGACTGAGACCTATGGTTGAGCTCTCCCTTGTGATGGTTCTACGGAGAGTTTCTTTTGGTCTTCCCTGTTTTCTTTTACCCTCTGGTGACCATATGAAGGCTTGGTGGGGAAGTCTCTGTATGTCCATTCTGAGTACGTGACCGATGTAATTCCAGCGACGCATTCTAATAAAATCAGACACATATTTTTGTTTTGTTTCCTGTCTTATAGATGTATTGGACCTAAAGTCCGACCAGTGAACATTCAATAGCTTTCGGAGGCATCTATTCTCGAAAGCGACTAGTTTCTTATCGATTGATACTGATGATTTCCAACTCTCACAACCATAAGTTAGCACTGGGATCACACAGGAATTGAAGACCTTAAGTTTCGTGTTGTTGCTGAGTGATCTTGACTTCCAAATGTTTGACAGTTTGTTAAAGGCACTTGATGCTAACGCGATTCGAGTCGTTATTTCTGATGTTGTATCTCCCGCAGAGGTTATCTTGCTCCCTAAGTATGTGAAGCTGGTGATTTTTTCAAGAACAATATCCTTTAGTTTGATGTCTTTCGACTCGTTGGTAAGATCGATGATTTTCGTTTTGGCTGCGTTGACCTGAAGGCCGATTTGGCTTGAAATATTCTGGAGGCGGTCCATTTTTTTCTGAGCTTCTAGATGTGTTGTGCTCAGGAGTGCTAGGTCGTCAGCAAAGTCAAGATCTTCGAGAACTTTGTCGACCCATTTGATGCCTAGATGTGTGTCCTGTGTGCATTTGCGCATGACCCAATCGAGTCAAATATATCTACATTCTGTAAATTCCAAACATGTAAAGGGCTCTACGAGCTCTTCGTTACCCGCTCCCTCCGCTCTCCTCCCCCCCCCCCTTCTTCCATTCGCCTCTTCTCCCCCTCCTCCGCCTCCCCTCTCCCCAGATCACGCAGCCACTCTACTTTGATCCACTGCCAACCACAACCAGGTTTCCGTCCTCTTGATGTCTGCAATAATCAGCAGATCCCCAGGGGTAATGACACTGGTCGTGTTGTCATCCGTGGTTACAGAAACCTTAAATGAAACCGTACGTGTCATTAGGGCGCCGAGCGCCAAACGTTGCACGGCTTGTTTTCATTATCTCCGGGAGATGGGAAAGCCCGGGTAGGCTTGAGGGGGGGAAGTCGATGCACAAAAGAATGCAGTAAAGTGGGTGTGTGTAAGAATGGTTCGGTTAGTGGTGTCACAGGGACATATGTTTGGTATTACAGGGACATTAGTGTGGTATTACAGGAACATATGTGTGGTATTACAGGGACATAGGTGTGGTATTACAGGGACATAGGTGTGGTATTACAGGGACATTGGTATGGTATTACAGGGACATTGGTGTGGTATTACAGGGACATTGATGTTGTATTACAGGGACATTGGTGTGGTGTTTGGTAGGGTCATGTGTGGGTTGGTATTGTTATAGAAACATTGTTTGGAGTGTTACAGGGACTTTGGCTGGTCGCGATATATGAACATTGGTTGTTTAGTGGTGTTATAAAGACACTGATGTTGTACTAGTAGTGTTATATGCACTTTTTGTAACAGAGGGTGGTATATGGACGAACACTTAAAAAACTGGGCGAGGCAGCCGAAAGGGCCTCAAGCTGGCTTTGGACGCAACGCAACAACGTAGGGGATGGGCCTCGGTGAGCTGGTCCGGGTGTCTAGCGGAAAAGGGTTTCTCACCCCTTGTAAGTCCATCGTGTCCGAATTGTCTGCCAGTGTTCCTCTGCCACCTGCTAACAAAGGTCCAACATGTGTCCGGTAAACCAATCGTAAGCTTGTCGCTCGGTCGTCCAGGCACGCTGACTGTTCTAATTAGACTGCCTCAACGACTTCTTATCTCACAGTACCTTCTGCGAAACCACCAAGTCGTCTTGTCCCTATCCGAAAGAAAAACACCATCCGGTAATCTCGTGCAGCAGGGTACCAGCCCTGAGCTTCATGAACTCAGGTGGGCCCACCTGCGAAACCGTCTAGGAATCGTGGGCCGAAACGCTCGTTGAAGAGGATAATTTCTACTGACGACTGGTAGATCCCTGCTGTACTTGCTCCCTGTGAGTTTATTCCTATTGGACAATTGGTAGCTTGGTGGGTATAGGGACATAAGTGCTTTTGGGGTGTTATAGAAACATTGGTGTGTTAGTGGTGTTATATGGACTTTATATGACTGACAGTGCAATATGGACGTTGCATGGTTTGTTATGAAGACATTGTTTCATTGATGGTGTTACGGTAATATTAGATGGTTGGTGGTGTTATAGAGACGGTGTTTGACTGGTTGTTTTATAGAAACGGTGTTTGACTGGTGGTGTCAAAGGGACACTAGATGACTGGTTGTCTTATATAGACCTTGTTTGAGGGATGGTGTGACAGGGACATTAGATGGTTGGTGATGTTAAAGAGACCTTGTGTGTTTAGGTGTGTTATATATGCTTTGGTTGGTGATGCTATATAGACTTTGGTTAATGGTGTTACGGAGACTTTGGTTGATTTTGTTAAAGAGAGTTTGGATGATGGTGTTACAGAGTTTGGCTGGGGATGATAAAGCAACTGTGGCTGGTAATGTTACAGACTTTGGTTGGTGATGTTACAGAGACATTGGTTGGTGATGTTACAGAGACTGTAGCCGGTGATATTGCAGAGACATTGGTAGTTGATGTTACAGAGACATTGATTGGTGATGTTACAGAGACTGTGGCTGGTGATGTTACAGAGATTGTGGCTGGTGATGTTACAAAGACATTGGTTGGTGATGTTACAGAGACATTGGTTTTTGATGTTAAAGAGACCTATGTTACAGAAACATTGGTTGGTGATGTTACAAAGACTGATGTTATAGAGACTATGGCCGGTGATGTTACAGAAACATTGGCCGGTGATGTTAAAGAGACATTGGTTAGGGATGTTACAGAGACATGTTACAGAGACATTTTCCTCTTCCTCTTCACCTTTTTCTTCTTGTTATTCTTTGTATTCATAATCCTCCTCCTCTTCTTCTTCGTCCAACCTTGTCTTTTCCTCTCGCATGAAAGAATGTATGTATGAGGGTGTCTGTCTATATGTTTGTATGTGTGTGTATGCATGCATGCATGTGTAAGTGTGTATGTATGGAATCCATGTGTGCATGCATGTCTTTGTATGTATGTGTGTATGTATGTGTTTTGATGTATGCATGAATGTATGTATGTATGTATGTATGTATTATGTATGCATGTGGGTGTATGTGCGTGTATGTATGTATGCGCGTGTATATATGTAGGTGCGTGTATGCATGTATTATGTTTCTTTGTATATTAGTGTTATGTGTATGTATGAGAACGTAAGAGTATGTGTACGTGTATGTGTGTTTGAGCATGTATGATTGTGTATGATTGTGTATACATGATATGTATATGCATGATTCTAAAATGTAAAAGTTTGTAACTAAAATTATGCAATATTGAGAACGGGCATAGGTACTCTGAAAGATGAGTGCTTAGAAGTGTCGAATGTCAGACGGGCCCTGCGTTCCCAGTTTGTATCCTATCGAAAATAAAGTTCATTTGTTCGTTCTTTCGTCCTTCTTTGTCTTTTTTTTGCCTCGCTCTCAAAAAGTTTATTTGTACATTGTGGTTTACAGAAAGGCTGCGATATCTGCCTATACAATTTTATTTCAGCATACCTATAACCAGTCGCCCGCCCCCTTTTTTTTTAAAGAAGCCATAGAACCAACACGGGGAACAACAGAACTGATTGTGACATTTAAAAAGCTAAAACATTAAACTTAACGCTCCTGATAGGACGGCTGCACAAGAACTGTTATTCAGCAAAACCCAGAAAAACCATTTTGCCCGTGTGTTTTCTAACTTAAACAGATCGCTGGATACAATAAGTAGCTTTAGACGGGACGATTGCCCGGTCTCCTGCGTGGCTCAGTGGTTACAACGTTTGCCTGGTAATTCAGGGAGCAACAATTACCCGGGTTGTTGCTTCCTTGTGTTATGCGGTTCGAACGTTTATCTTCTCGGTCATTAACTTCTGTACTAACTTCTAATTTAAGTCTTCCAAATTCTGAAATAATTAACGCGGATTATCAGTAGGGCGTTGTAGCCACGCCAGCCTTCCCCAAATGATGGCGGATTTTTATAGTGGCCACCCTTTGGGGAAGGCTGGAAACGTGTCACAAATGAGGCGTCTTTTGCATTTTTTTTTTTTTTTTAGTTCTAAATTTTGTCCTCCCTGTTAAAATATGTATTTTGTATTTAGAATTATTGAAAAACAAATTGTGGAGAAACAAAAATTTTTTTTTTTAATTTGAAACCAAAAAAATCTTTTATTCGCAGTGGAGCGTCTAGCCGCTACGCCATGGCGGCTCCTCCTAATCATGTTATTGTAGGGAAATTATGTAAACAAGCATCTACTTTTCAATTTGATTTATTTCTGTATGAAGAGGGAAAGACACCAATTCCAAACATAACATTTTTCTTCTGCCTTTCTAGCTCCCAATGGAGCAAAGGCCCTCACCAACTCACGCCGAATCGTTCTATTTTTTGCTATCACATGCAGCTGTCCCCATGTCCTTTTTTTCAACTTCACTCTCCAGGTCCCTTCTCCATGTGTTTTCGGCATTTCCTTATTCTTATGCTTCTGTTCCAATGCAGAGACATTCTAGATAAATTGTTCTCCGATTTTGTCAATGTGTGTCCTATCCAACGCCAGCGTCTTTTCTTCACCTCATGGTCCACCAGAGATTAGTTTTCTCCCAATGCTCTACCTAAGTGACTATATCATACCCTTTAATTCCCTCTATTCTGCACAGGCACCAGTTAATAAATGTCTGCAATTTATTACTAAATTCCTTAGTTGTTCTCTATGTTTACCCGTACAAAAGTACTGATTTGACATTTAACATTTTAAGTTTAGTATTTCTTTTGACATCCACAAATTCCCTAATGCTAGGGAAACATAACATTAGCTTAACATTACAATTGCTGGAGACGAATTTGGCGAAACATTACCTGTGTTTGTGAGGTAATCCGTAGTGGAAAGTAAGGTGCGCTTATTGTGTATATTGAACTGAATACGGCATGTGCTGCCATTATGTTTGGTCATCAGCTCGTAAAAAGGTCATGATCTGTGTCAGCTTCTGTATTTTCTCTGTCTTTTTCCCCCACACATACATACATACACACACGCATACATCCGTCCGACCATCCATCCATCCATCCATCCATAAACCCACCCACCCACCCATGCATCCATCTACCCACCCATCCACCCATCTGTATTCGCTTCGGGGCCGAATAGGGTACCTAATAACTATTCGGTATTCGACCGAATACTTGCGATCGGGAATACGACTAGAGGTAACCTAGGGAAAGGAGTGACAGATATACATTCAAAGTTACTGGTGCCATCGGAATTGACTCTTCGCTTCTGTTGAAGATGGGGAAGTAGTGCTTATTTGAGTGCTTCGACTGCTGTGATGTCAATGCTTAATTCAACATTAAAGATTTAGCTCAGATCTAGAGACATTTGTAATCACCAACTGGAAAGGGAAGGCCAAACCAAGACAATGGAAACAAGCGATATCTGCATCAATGACCATTAAGGCTTGGAATGCTGTAGAAAACGAAGCAACATAAGTTCGATGGTGATTGGCTAGATTAAAAGGTAAGTACACTTATATGCCAGTTTGCACTAATATAAGGACATCAAAACATATAATTATTGATTCTTAAACAATTATTCTTACCAACGGTATGCTGTAAATGTTAAACATGGAAACTGGCTTTATAAGACAGAAGGAAAAATAGCAACGACAGAAATTAAATGTTTGCATACTAGCTAGGCTAGGTATAACGAAGAAAGATCGACTTAGAAACGATGATAGGAGGAGAGTCCGCATTGAACCAATACTGAACTTTAGACATCAAATCAAAGGATTTGGCCATCTGACAAGATTGGCATCAGACAGGGCATTACAGAGAGCATGTAATACAGGTACAATGGTAACAGAGTCAGAGGTCGACCACGCTGACTATGGACCGCAGAAGTAAAAAGACACTGAAAAGTACTTTATACGAAGCGAAAAAAGGGCCCCGTCCCAGAGGTTTCTTCCTGCTCTGACGCCGCCAGCCATTCCAGGGGTAGAGAACAGAAGACAATAAATAATTATTTGGTAAGTGGGGACTGATTAAGAACTTTAATCGGATGTGGTTAGTCTAACTGTAAACTTGCTACACAGAGTGCTAAACGCGGGGTCGACAATAAGAGCCTTTCTAAGAATCAGGGTGCCGATCCGACCGTGAACACGGAAAACAGAAGAGGTAGGCGGGGTTATACACAAATCGTTCTGTCGGCAGTGTCCCCGTGCGGTCACCCACCCAGAATACATAGCAAGAACACGGCAAGATGATATAGTTAAGTGATGGACACAAAATTCAAGATATCAGCCATGTGCACCTGTGGAAATGTGCCCCGGACAGCAAAGCAAATACTCCAGGACTGCACCGAATTTGACACTTTAAGGCAAACCTTTTGGCCAGAAAGAACAACAGTGGAACGTAAACTCTATGGACCACTAAATGAACTAACAACGACAGTGAAATTTATACAAGAGACAAAACTGCTGATATAGACAACTTATTTCAGGCGAACGAAAGAAGAAGAAGAAGAAGTGATGGACGATCGTCAGGTCTCATTCTTGGTTCCATGGTTACAACGTCTACCGCATAATCCAGAGAGCAACAATGTCCCTAAACAGTGAGTGACCACAGGAATATCTCGAGACGCATGGGCGGTCATCAGAACCACGAGAAATCCTTGCCTGGTCGAGTAGGATGATCTTGCAGAGTCCCGAGACTGGTGAATCAGTGCACGGTGTGTGCTAAGTGTTGTTTGTAGAAGTCTCGACAAATGAAAGCACACGCTGACGATACCGGAGAGTGAAAATGACATGGAAAATTAATCGACGACTGGTTAAGTCCTGCTTATTTTTAGAAGTTTTAGAAGGGTTATCACATTTGATCTTGAGAACACTTTCAGAAAGAATTATCGACATAAATAGAGATCTGTATCTGTGCTTTATTTATTACACTAAAGCATTTGATTACGCGAAACATACAGAAATTATAAATGTTTGGAAACCTCAAACATTGACGGTGAAGATCTGAAAATTATTTAAAAACAAACATATACTGGCAAGAAGCCATAAGAATTTACAACAAAGTTGAAACTTTTCAAAACATTAAACAAGGCGTTAGACAAATGTATGCTATCACCCGATTTATTCCATGTACACTTAAATAATTAGATCCATGCATCTTATGATAGGAAAAACGGTTGGTTGGCATATTACCAACCTGCGATATGCTGACGATATAACTTTTATCGCTGAAAAAGAAGCACAACTGCAAGAAGCGATGGCTATAATAATAGTAACGGAAAGTGAAGAGAAGGGTATTAGTTTGAACAGCAGAAAAACATAAGAATTTGGGTACTCTAAAAACATGATATATTAATAAATTTAAATGTCGAATAGCTCAAGCAAAGGCAGCTTTTTACAAAATAGATATATTTTACGCAATTTGTCTGTGTCAATTGAGACGAGAAAGGGAATTCTTAAAAGTTCTATAAATCCTAAATGGATATACGGGTGTGAATCATGGACAGTTAGTAAAAAAGTAAACACTTATTTAGAAGCTGCGGAGATGTTTTTTTTTTTTTTTTTAGACGAATGATAATAGACAGATCGAACTCGCAAAAACCGATTGCTCACATCAGAAAAAGACAGTCTACATTCTTTGGTCATGTGATAAGGAGAAAACTGGACTACATCGTGACATTAGGAAAGTTGGAGGGGAAAAGAGGCAGAGGGAGACTGAGAGAAAAGATGCTGGACATGTCATTGAGGATCATCTGTGTCAAGAGTTGATAGAAAGTACACGAGACAGAAGGTTGTGGACAGACATGACTACCAACGCCACACGGCATGGATTCTAAGAAGGAAGATCACTTGTGTTTTCTCTGCGAATATTGTAAACTGTTATTTTATTTATTCTTCTACTGCCTCGTTGTGCCTGAAGTCGGAATAATTGTATTTTCCATACTTTAAATTACTGAATTTAGGAAAAATTTATAGACCGTCTCTATTGAAGTCTGTCATTACTAGACTGTTTTTCTTCTGTAGCCCCCACTGGAGCATAGAACGACTTACGACTATCTTGCTATGGCATGCAACTCTCCCCGTGTCCTCCCCATCTTTCTAATTTCACTCCCTAGCTCTTCGTCTCATGTTTTTGGTCTTCTCTTTTTTTTTAAATGCCCCTGTGGATTCCAATAAGAGACATACTACTTTTATTGCTCTCGGGTTTTCTCAGTGTGCCGTATCCACCGCCAGCGTCTTTTCTTTTGGTCCACTGGAACTGTCTTTCCCAAAGCTCTACATAAGTGATTCTATCACATCATTCAAATAACAATTCATGTTACGCATAAAGTTACTGAATGTATAGAGATGTTACGTATAAAGTTACTGAATGTATAGAGATTTTACGTAAAAAGTTACGAATGTATAGAGATGTAACGTATAAAATTACTGAATGTATAGAGATGTTACGTATAAAGGTACTAAATGTATAGAGATGTTACGTATAAAGTTACTGAATGTATAGAGATGTTACGTATAAAGTTACTGAATGTATAGAGATGTTACGTATAAAGTTACTAAATGTATAGAGATGTTACGTATAAAGTTACTGAATGTATAGAGATGTTACGTATAAAGGTACTGAATGTATAGAGATGTTACGTATAAAGTTACTGAATGTATAGAGATGTTACGTATAAAGTTACTGAATGTATAGAGATGTTACGTATAAAGTTACTGAATGTATAGAGATGTTACGTATAAAGTTACTGAATGTATAGAGATGTTACGTATAAAGTTACTGAATGTATAGAGATGTTACGTATAAAGTTACTGAATGTATAGAGATGTTACGTATAAAGTTACTGAATGTATAGAGATGTTACGTATAAAGTTACTGAATGTATAGAGATGTTACGTATAAAGTTACTGAATGTATAGAGATGTTACGTATAAAGTTACTGAATGTATAGAGATGTTACGTATAAAGTTACTGAATGTATAGAGATGTTACGTATAAAGTTACTGAATGTATAGAGATGTTACGTATAAAGTTACTGAATGTATAGAGATGTTACGTATAAAGTTACTGAATGTATAGAGATGTTACGTATAAAGTTACTGAATGTATAGAGATGTTACGTATAAAGTTACTGAATGTATAGAGATGTTACGTATAAAGTTACTGAATGTATAGAGATGTTACGTATAAAGTTACTGAATGTATAGAGATGTTACGTATAAAGTTACTGAATGTATAGAGATGTTACGTATAAAGTTACTGAATGTATAGAGATGTTACGTATAAAGTTACTGAATGTATAGAGATGTTTACGTATAAAGTTACTGAATGTATAGAGATGTTACGTATAAAGTTACTGAATGTATAGAGATGTTACGTATAAAGTTACTGAATGTATAGAGATGTTACGTATAAAGTTACTGAATGTATAGAGATGTTACGTATAAAGTTACTGAATGTATAGAGATGTTACGTATAAAGTTACTGAATGTATAGAGATGTTACTTATAAAGTTACTGAATGTATAGAGATGTTACGTATAAAGTTACTGAATGTATAGAGATGTTACGTATAAAGTTACTGAATGTATAGAGATGTTACGTATAAAGTTACTGAATGTATAGAGATGTTACGTATAAAGTTACTGAATGTATAGAGATGTTACGTATAAAGTTACTGAATGTATAGAGATGTTACGTATAAAGTTACTGAATGTATAGAGATGTTACGTATAAAGTTACTGAATGTATAGAGATGTTACGTATAAAGTTACTGAATGTATAGAGATGTTACGTATAAAGTTACTGAATGTATAGAGATGTTACGTATAAAGTTACTGAATGTATAGAGATGTTACGTATAAAGTTACTGAATGTATAGAGATGTTACGTATAAAGTTACTGAATGTATAGAGATGTTACGTATAAAGTTACTGAATGTATAGAGATGTTACGTATAAAGTTACTGAATGTATAGAGATGTTACGTATAAAGTTACTGAATGTATAGAGATGTTACGTATAAAGTTACTGAATGTATAGAGATGTTACGTATAAAGTTACTGAATGTATAGAGATGTTACGTATAAAGTTACTGAATGTATAGAGATGTTACGTATAAAGTTACTGAATGTATAGAGATGTTACGTATAAAGTTACTGAAAGTTTAGAGGACACTTAATAAATTCTCTGTAACGTCTGCAGCCGCTTAAGGGAAGGAGGTAGACCCTTCCCCTTCGAAATTGACGTTAAATCCCCTCTACCCGCTGACGTTTAACACCCTGTGACCGCTGACGTTTAACCCCCTGTGACCGCTGACGTTTAACCCCCTCTACCCGCTGACGTTTACCCCCCTGTGCCCGCTGACGTTTAACCCCCCTGTGCCCGCTAACGTTTAACCCCCTGTGACCGCTGACGTTTAACCCCCTGTGCCACTGACGTTTAACCCATTGTGACCACTGACGGTAAACCCCCTGTGCCCGCTGACGTTTAACCCCCTGTGCCCGCTGACGTTGAACCCCCTATGCCCGCTGACGTTTAATCCCCTTTGACCGCTGACGTTTAACCCCTTGTGCCCGCTGACGTTTAACCCCTGTGACCGCTGACGTTAAACCCATGTGACCGATGACGTTAAACGCCTGTGACCGCTGCCGTTTAACCTTCTGTGACCGCTGACATTTTACCCCCTGTGACCGCTGACGTTTAACACCCTGTGCCCGCTGACGTTTAACCCCCTCTACCCGCTGAAGTTTAACCACTGTGACCGCTGACGTTCACCACCTTGTGCCCGCTGACGTTTAACACCCTGTGCCCGCTAAAGTTTAACCTCCTGTGACCGCTGACGTTAAACCCCATGTTCCCGCTGACCTTTAACCCCCTGTGACCGCTGACGTTTAACCCTTTGTGCCCGCTGACGTTTAACCCCTGTGACCTCTGACGTTAAACCCATGTGACCGCTGACGTTAAACACCTGTGACCGCTGCCGTATAACCCTCTGTGACCGCTGATATTTTACCCCCTGTGCCCGCTGACGTTTAACCCCCTCTACCCGCTGAAGTTTAACCACTGTGACCGCTGACGTTCACCACCTTGTGCCCGCTGACGTTTAACACCCAGTGCCCGCTGACGTTTAACCTCCTGTGACCGCTGACGTTAAACCCCATGTTCCCGCTGACCTTTAACCCCCTGTGACCGCTGACGTTTAACCCTTTGTGCCCGCTGACGTTTAACCCCTGTGACCGCTGACGTTAAACCCATGTGACCGCTGACGTTAAACACCTGTGACCGCTGCCGTATAACCCTCTGTGACCGCTGATATTTTATCCCCTGTGACCGCTGACGTTTAACACCCTGTGCCCGCTGACGTTTAACACCCTGTGCACGCTGACGTTTAACCTCCTGTGACCGCTGACGTTAAAACCCATGTGCCCGCTGACCTTTAACCCCCTGTGACCGCTGACGTTTAACCCCATGTGACCGCTGAAGTTTAACCCCTTGACCGCATGACGAGTGATTTACACCCGGTGACACAAAGTGATACCAATCGGATGTGAATCCGCCAAGGGTAATTCATTGAAACCGCCATTCATTCATAAGGTTATTTTAGAGCAGTTATGAAGTCCAGCTAGAGTGGGGGTTTTAATGTAGAAGGTGTCAGTAGAGATCCATATAGCTAAACCATTTCATTCTTTGTTTTGTGAAATCATTTATCGATACTGTACGTACCATTATTATATCGTCTTCCTTATCCATGATCTGCTGAGAATCTTTATAAAGCATTTCAGCTAGAAAACCTGTATTTTCTCCTTGAGAACTGGTCTTTATCCACTATCACCTTCATTAGCATAGAAAAACACGCAGCTGTGTTTCCATGGTTTTGGTTAAAGTCCCTTTTATCGTGCACTTGCCGTGTACTGTCCCTACAGGTAAGGATTCTAAGGGTCGGGAAAAACACCCGTTTGTCTTGCTATTGGTCCATACGGGACCCGGATAATAGTAACACAATAGCTGACCATGCATGTCTTAGGAGGCGATTAGTGAAGGATGAATTAAGAATCGACATCACAGCACTCAGGACACCCCCATAGGCGATTCATCGCAATCTCCAGCAGTAAGCGAAGAGTTCGAATTTCGATGGTACCAGTCAATGTCTAATTGTACAACCACGTCTCGCCTTTTCCCTGAATGTTAAGTGTCAGCCAGATCCCCTGAATGTTGAGCGTCAGCCAGATCCCCTGAATGTTGTACGTCACCCAGATCCCCCGAATGTTGAGCTTCAGCCAGATCCCCCGAATGTTGAGCGTCAGCCAGATCCCCCGAATGTTGAGCGTCAGCCAGATCCCCCGAATGTTGTACGTCAGCCAGATCCCCTGAATGGTGTACGTCAGCCAGATCCCCTGAATGTTGTACGTCAGCCAGATCCCCCGAATGTTGAGCGTCAGCCAGATCCCCTGGTAACTCGCTGCCGCGCTATTCTCCTCAGACCATAGTGATCTGCTTGTGCCTCCGCACTGTTCACTCGCTCCTAAAGGACCCTCATTTCGTCTAGCTTGTTATACATGGGTTCACCAAGTGGCGCAGGCCGGCCAGTCTATCTGCTGTCAAGGCCAACATCGATTAGTGAAGATCACGTTTTTGTGTTAGATGTATTTGCTGTTGTTGTTGCTTGTCCGGTAACGTATCCTTCATGTTGTTCTGAAATATTTAGTGTACATGTCCCTCGACCTTTTAATATCCGCGAAAACAAAGAACATTTTAACACGGTCCACCAAACACAAGGAACATTTTAACATGGCTTACTAAAAACAGGGAACATTTTAACACGGCTCACCAAAAACAAGGAACATTTTAACATGGCTTACTAAAAACAAGGAACATTTTAACACGGCTCACCAAAAACAAGGAACATTTTAACATGGCTCACTGAAAAACAAGGAACATTTTAACGTTGCGCGCCAAAATACGGAGCATTTTAACGCTGCGCACCAAAACAAGAAATATTTTAATCCACGTCTTTTGGCATATTGGTCATATAGGGCTAGACCTATATTTTATAGACCAATCGGCACTTGAGGGGTGGTGGGGTCAGTATCACGCCGGCCGCATCTACTTCCCAACTGTCCTTGTAACCCGTGAAAGCTGCGCTGATCTTGGAGCCAAGGTCACTTTTTTAAGAAAAAAAAAATCAAATGTCCGGCTACGTCGAGATCCGAACCCACGAACGTGCGACCAGCAGGCTAGGGCCGCTACATCAGGGCGTCTTCCTTAAACCTTATGTGGCCAAGTTTTTTTTTGTTTTTTGAAATGGTTGGCGGACCAAATTTAGTTGCTTACCTGGCACAGGACGTATCCGGAAATTTGGGTGTGGTAATTGTTTATTTGGAAATATTTGTGTTGGTAATTTTGTTATCCGGAAATTTGTGTGGTAATTTTCCATTTTTTTTTTTTTTTTTCTGTATAAAAGCGTGTGGGTTTGTACACTGCCATTTTGCGAACTGAAGCGTCAGTTTATGAAGTAAAGTTACATCAGTCTATCGGGCCAGTAAAAATGTATCGGTGTGCCAGATTTGCCCCCGCGGGCCATAGTTTCCCTTACACAGGTTTAAACATTCAACCCCCCCCCCCCCCCCCACATATATATATTTTCACATGCCATTCAGCTAATTGTTCGTGTGCCTGTGTCGGTCCCTTTGAGGGCCATCCCCACCCCCCACCCCCCTCCCCATCGCGTCCTGAAAGGCGCCCTGCTAGTGTTTTCTTTGTGTCGACGCTCCTGAAATCATGCAGTATGGAAAGTACATCGGTATTTTATACATTATACAGTCAGCCGATTTGACGTCAGTGGGAGCTGTCGCGATTATATTTTTTCGATGTTGTTTAAAAATAATTCCTATTGTTTTCCTTGATACAGAATTCACCAATGTTCCTTCAGTCATACATTTTGATAATCATTTGAAGAGACTGAAGTCATAGGATTAACAGTGGCTATCGCGGGAGGGGTGGGGGGGGGGGGGGATTCACAAAGGTAGAGTTGAATTCATTTAAGAACCGACATCACACCATTTAGGGCATTCCCATAAGCGCTTCGTCCCCATCTTCAGCAGCTAGCGAAGAGTTCCGATACAAAGAGTGCCAGTAGCATTCTGATTAAACAAATGTATCTGTACCTGTTTTTTTAAACATTTTAACATTGCAGTATATATAATCAAGTTAGGGAGTTTGAATATCTAGGAAGTATAATCACAAAACATGGTAGAATTGACAAGAGAAATAGAAACCAGATGTCAGAAAGCAAGTGCATATTAATACCAATTGTCAGCATTATTAAGACATCCAAGCATAACTACGAGTGCAAAGAGACAGATTTTTAACAGCATATTCATTCCAACATTAGGCTACCAGAGCCAAACATGGACACTTGTCTAAAGCTCACGTACACAAAATTACCACCTGCGAGAGAGGTGCCTGAGAAAATCAGCAAACCTAACCATCCGAGATCGAGTGAATAATGAAACTATCAGGCAAACTGTGGGAACGACACCTTGTACTAGATTCATCGAGAAAAAGCAGATCAGGTGGTATGACCATCTAGTTAGAATGCAGCTAGATCAAATACCATCACAAGCACTACATCTCAAAACATCAGCTACAAGAGCAAGAGGACGGCCGCGGAAAACAGGGATTGACAACATTAAAGACACGTTATGCCTTCACGGCATGACAATAGCCAGTGGCAGCCAACGTGCACTGGATCGCAAATTATTCCTCCCCGCGTCGCTGAACGGCAAAAGTGGTTAATGGTGATAATGATGGAACAGTGCAGTGTTTTTAACAACTGGCTGTGTTCGGTTCTGTTTTTACTCTTCAGTCATCCACGTGTGCTTGTTATAGTATTTATCATTCAGTCATCGACGTGTGCTTATTATGGTATTATCATTCAGTCATCCACGTGTGCTTATTACGGTATTTATCATTCAGTCATTTTTGCCTGCTTACTATGGTAGTATTGTTACAATGTGTATTGTTTACTGTATGTACACAAACTGTATTTAACAAATCAGTCATGCTAACGCTGCAGTCCCAGAACTGTATTTAACAATCAGTCATGCTAACGCTGCAGTCCCAGAACTGTATTTAACAATCAGTCACGCTAACGCTGCAGTCCCAGAACTGTATTTAACAATCAGTCACGCTAACGCTGCAGTCCCAGAACTGTATTTAACAATCAGTCACGCTAACGCTGCAGTCCCAGAAGTGTATTTAACAATCAGTCACGCTAACGCTACAGTCCCAGAACTGTATTTAACAATTAGTCATGCTAACGCTGCAGTCCCAGAACTGTATTTTAACAATCAGTCACGCTAACGCTGCAGTCCCAGAACTGTATTTAACAGTCAGTCATGCTAACGCTGCAGTCCTAGAACTGTATTTAACAATCAGTCATGCTAACGCTACAGTCCCAGAACTGTATTTTAACAATCAGTCACGCTAACGCTGCAGTCCCAGAACTGTATTTAACAATCAGTCACGCTAACGCTGCAGTCCCAGAACTGTAATTAACAATCAGTCATGTTAACGCTGCAGTCCCAGAACTGTTTTTAACATCAACGCTAGTCATATTTATGCTGTAGTCTGTATGTTTTAGCCTTCAGCCATTTATTGCCGATAAATCTTCTTCTGTTTTATAAATGTCCAGTAATGCTGTTTTCTCTAATCTCTATAGGTGTTTTTGGTGCATGTTTTCTTTATATCATCAATAAGTGAAATATGCCTTGCTGACTGGCGTAGGCGATCATGCATGTCCACAATCAGTTTGTACAAGGGTAGGAAATTATAGGGAAGAAAAAAGTTTTTAAGAAAGAACAAATAGTTAATGTTAGCTTTACAAAATCAATCACAATAAACAAACAAAGGACGTTGCGGTGATTAGCCTTCATCAGCACATAAAGAACAACACAGTACACATACACAAATATGCTCTGACTATGAAGTGACTACATAGGACCCTAATGTTCAAAATAAATGATACTCATCTGTGTCTCTATCAGCGATCTGTTACTGCGTGTAATAGTGTGTTGACGCCCCTCTACGTCTGGACAAGACACTGTCAAGAATCTTCTTCCGCTGTTTGTGTCTCTGCCTGGTTAAAAATGTCTGGGTTACTCTTCATAATTGTCTAATGTCCATGTTTACTCAATATTCTATGTATATGTTTGTGTAATCAGCAATGGTATTTGTTTTCTATCCAGTTTGACTGCATCCTCAATGTCGTATAAGTCTGTGATCGCAGTTCATTTTCTAAGTATTCTGAAATCGTATTCCATATTTTCTACATATACTGTGTTTGCCTTTGTGTTCTGGTTATTGAATGATAGTGCTTTTATTCTCTACGTATACTGTCTTTGTCTATGTTATGTGTATTGTATGATGATGTTTCTGTATTCTACGTATACTGTGTTTGTCCCTGTGTTGCGTGTATTGTATAATGGTGTTTCTATTTTTTATACTGTTTTTGCCTCTATGATCTGTGTATTTTATGATAGGATTTATATTTTCTACGTATACTGTGTTTGTCCCTGTGTTCTATGTAATGTATGATGGTGTTTATATTTTCTACGTATACTGTGTTTTCCTCTGTTTTGTATATTGTAAAATGGTGTTCATGTTGTGTGTAATGTATAGTGGTGTTTCTATTTTAAACGTATGCAGTAATCGCCTCTCCGTATTATTGTTATATGTATAGCGCTATAGTGTTTCTATTTTATACAGATTTTGTGATTTTGTTTTGTTTTTATATTTTCCATGTATTCTCCGACGATGTTGATCATCACAGATCTATGGCACCGACACGCTGGGATGTTTCGTCGTTGGCTACATGATGGTGTCCTTTGGGACAGGAAATCTGGTGGCGATCCTGGCGCTGGACAAACTGAAGCTGTGCTCAACACATCCTCTGTTTCTCTCCCTGGGTAAGTCTCTTTACGCTCAGGGGTAGGTCTCTCTCTAAGCTCAGGGGTAGGTCTTTCTAAGCTCAGGGGTAGGTCTCTCTAAGCTCAGGGGTAGGTCTCTCTAAACTCAGGGGTAAGTCTCTCTAAGCTCAGGGGTAAGTCTCTCTAAGCTCAGGGGTAAGTCTCTCTAAGCTCAGGGGTAGGTCTCTCTAAGCTCAGGGATAGGTCTCTCTAAGCTCAGGGGTAGGTCTCTCTAAGCTCAGGGGTAGGTCTCTCTAAGCTCAGGGGTAGGTCTCTCTAAGCTCAGGGATAGGTCTCTCTAAGCTCAGGGATAGGTCTCTCTAAGCTCAGGGGTAGGTCTCTCTAAGCTCAGGGGTAGGTCTCTCTAAGCTCAGGGGTAGGTCTCTCTAAGCTCAGGGGTAGGTCTCTCTAAGCTCAGGGGTAGGTCTCTCTAAGCTCAGGGGTAGGTCTCTCTAAGCTCAGGGGTAGGTCTCTCTAAGCTCAGGGGTAGGTCTCTCTAAGCTCAGGTGTAGGTTTCTCTGAGCTCAGGGGTAGGTCTCTCTGAGCTCAGGGGTAGGTCTCTCTGAGCTCAGGGGTAGGTCTCTCTCTCTAAGCTCAGGGGTAGGTCTCTCTCTCTCTCAGGGGTAGGTCTCTCTCTCTAAGCTCAGGGGTAGGTCGCTCTCTCTCTTTAAGCTCAGGGGTAGGTCTCTCTCTCTCTAAGCTCAGGGCTATGTCTCTCTCTCTCTAAGCTTAGGGGTAGGTCTCTCTCTCTAAGCTCAGTGGTAGGTCGTTCTCTCTCTCTAAGCTCAGTGGTAGGTCTCTCTCTCTCTAAGCTCAGGGGTGGGTCTCTCTCTCTAAGATCAGTGGTGGGTCTCTCTCTAAGCTCAGGGGTGGGTCTCTCTCTCTAAGCTCAGGGATGGGTCTCTCTCCCTCTCTAAGCTCAGGGGTAGGTCTCCCTCTCTAAGCTCAGGGTTAGGTCTCTCTCTCTAAGCTCAGGGGTAGGTCTCTCTCTCTCTAAGCTCAGGAGTGGGTTTCTCTCTCTGAGCTCAGGGATGGGTCTGTCTCTAAGCTCAGGGGTGGGTGGGTGTCTCTCTCTAAGCTCAGGGATGGGTCTCTCTCTACGCTCAGGGGGTGGGTCTCTCTCTAAGCTCAGGGGGTGGGTCTCTCTCTAAGCTCAGGGGGTGGGTCTCTCTCTAAGCGCAGAGGTTTTCTTCAAAGTGTGTCAGGTCAAAATATAATTTATTGCACCTAGTTTTTCCTTATGATTCTCTCTCTCTCCCTCCCTCTAATGAAGTAAAAAGCTAACTGATTGTCTAAATAGCTTACTAGCAGTCTATCTATCCAGACTAACCAACTGTCTATCTATCTACCTACCTACCTACCTACCTACCTACCTATCTATCTATCTATCTATCTATCTATCTATCTATCTATCTATCTATCTATCTATCTATCTATCTATCTATCTATCTATCTATCTATCTATCTATCTATCTATCTATCTATCTATCTATCTATCTATCTATCTATCTATCTATCTATCTATCTATCTATCTATCTATCTATCTATCTATCTATCTATCTATCTATCTCTATCTATCTATCTATCTATCTATCTATCTATCTATCTATCTATCTATCTTGTCTTTCTGTCTGTCTTTCTTTCTTGTAGGGTATTCTTTTTCTTCTTCTTCTTCTTCTGCTGCTGCTGCTGCTGCATATATTTCTGTCTGTCTTGTCTGTCTCTCTGTCTTATCTTTCTGTCTTTTCTCTTTTTCTTTCTTTTGAGTTTTTCTTCTTCTATCTATCTCTGTGTGTGTGTATGTGTGTGTGTGCAGAACGGGTAGTTCCTTGCAAAGAGCATTGCACAAAGCACGAACTCCGCAGTTTCAGTGACGATCACTGGAGATTTCTGTAAAAACCACCCCCAATCCAAACGACGCAGTATGCAAAAACCAACAAACAGCCTTGCATCAGACAAACGGCTTCGCAATGTGAATCCCAAGATCGCTGTCTTGCAAACTTTTCAGTGGGTTCCGGTGCTCAAAAGTGGGAGCGGGGGAGTAGACCCACTGCTCAGAATCAAACGTGTCGTAAAAGTCATTTGGAGGGTGGGATGGGTGGATCCAGGCTTTGAACCCAGGGCTTTTGGACAAAGTAACAGCTATGAGACCATCTTTACTGCAAAACTCAGACCCGAGTCTGAAACAGCTGAAAGATTTCCAATTCGGCGATGGGTGTTATTTTGGTTAGTTCTTCGTGTGAGGTCACGTCAGGGAGCCAGGATAAGTATCGTGTCTGGGGCCTTCCTAGAGGGATTTGGAGACAGTCGGAGCGGCGTTTGTCGCTGGTTGGGGCGGGCATTAGAGCGACAAGCCGGTGGTGAGCGTGCATTCTGATCCAGATGCTGTTTTGAGACGAATGTGAGTTTTTGGGATGTGTATACGAAGTCAGGATAAAGGCATGGCGTAGGTTCGACATGAGTAAATTTAGCCTCAATAGGGACAAGGGGTAATCTTAGTGAGAGTGGGGACATGACATGGGGTAATCTTAGTGAGGGTGGGGACATGACATGGGGTAATCTTAGTGAGGGTGGGGACATGACATGGGGTAATTTTAGCGAGGGTGGGGACGTGACATGGGGTAATTTTAGCGAGTGTGGGGACATGACATGGGGTAATCTTAGTGAGGGTGGGGACATGACATGGGGTAATCTTAGTGAGGGTGGGGACATGACATGGGGTAATCTTAGTGAGGGTGGGGACGTGACATGGGGTAATCTTAGTGAGGGTGGGGACGTGACATGGGGTAATCTTAGTGAGGGTGGGGACATGACATGGGGTAATCTTTGTGAGGGTGGGGACGTGACATGGGGTAATCTTAGTGAGGGTGGGGACGTGACATGGGGTAATCTTAGTGAGGGGTGGGGACATGACATGGGGTAATCTTTGTGAGGGTGGGGACGTGACATGGGGTAATCTTAGTGAGGGTGGGGACGTGACATGGGGTAATCTTTGTGAGGGTGGGGACGTGACATGGGGTAATCTTTGTGAGGGTGGGGACATGACATGGGGTAACCTTAGTGAGGGTGGGGACATGACATGGGGTAATCTTAGCGAAGGATAGAGACATGACATGGGGTAATCTTAGTGAAAGATAGAGACATGACATGGGGTAATTAATTTTTTTGTGAGGGTTGGGACATATTATGTGGTGATCTATGTGTAACATGTCATGTCATATGGTAATCTTTTGAGGTTAACGATATGTGGTAATTTAAATATGGTAAAGGACATATCATGGGGTAATTTTAGTGAGGATAGTGACATGACATGAGTTTAACTTAGATAGGGTAGCGAAATGACACGAGTTAAATTTAGTCAGGGTATCGACATGACATAGGTTTTATATAGTTAAACGTTGTGACACGTGGGGGTTATGATTGGTAATCCACCGAGGCTGAGGATATACCGGTAAATTCACTGACGATTATAAACTTGATTATGTATAGAGTAGATTATAGACGAATTATAATACCATGGACAAAGGAAGTCTTGAAAGAAATTGACTCACGAAAAGAATTGATTGCCTACATTAGAAAGAGACAAACTACTGTCTTTGGTCACGTGATAAGGAAACACTGGAGTACGTCGTGACATGTGGAGCTGAGGCAGAGGAAGACCGAGAGATAAGATGTTGGATAGTTTGACACCATGGCATGGAGGAGCATCTGTGTCAGAGATGACTGAAAGTACACGAGACAGAAGGTTGTGGGTAGACAGACGACCCATGCCACACGGCATGCACTTTAAGAAGAAGAGACAACTCAGACTCCAAAGGTGACACTTTGTGTCTTCTGTGCGTGTCGATTACTGCCCCTGAAACAGTTTCCTCCATTCTTTACCAGAATGAAAACTGTTGGCTACGATATTGCTAATGGCAAGCTAGACGTTATGGCTGTGAGGATTACCACTGGGCTCAGTACAAGTGCAGATTGTCGTTACTGACAGTTCAAGGCAGTAAATGGCGATAGAAACGTCTGAATGGAGTGGTTAAAAATCCCCTAACTCAGCGGTTCCTAATCTGTGGGTGGCTACCTTTTGTGGGTCAAACGACCCTTTCACAGGGGGTCGCCAAAGCCAATCAGAAAACACATTCACTGCAGTTATGACTTAGCAACGAAAATAATGTTATGGTTGGAGGTTTCCACAAGATAAGGAGCTGTATTACAGGTTCGCCGCATTAGGAAGGTTGAGAACCTCTGGTCTTTTGTTTTTGGGACATTGGCGTTTATTACCAAGCTCCTTTATAATGGCTTTTCCCTCGGACAATAAATGTTTATTCCCCCCCCCCCCCCCCCCCCCCCCCCCCCCACAAATGGAATAAAGAGATATAATTGCTTAGTTCTTTCTCGAATTGTTCATTTTAAACTTTTTCATTTATTCACTTCTTATCCTGAACATATTGCCTTTCTCTGTAATATGCATATTTGAATATTGGTTTAGTGTTGTGTGGGGGGTCGCCATGGTCAAGCGGCTAGAAGCTCGCCTGCGGATCAGAAGGTCGTGGTTTCTGTCCTGACTGAGCCGGACCCCTCCCCCCCCCCCCCCCAAAAAAAAAAAAAAAAAAAAAAAAAAACTACCTTAACTCTCTTAGCTCAGCTTTGACTGGGTAGCAGGTGCAGTCCTGGGAAAGAAAGGCAGCCGGTGTTATGCTGACCACTTCACCCACCGAGTACCGATTGATTTATTGAAGATAGGTCTAGCACAATATTCCTAGAGGCCTGGAAAACGGCCCTTCACTTGTATAGGTATCTGTGTATGTATATGTGTATATGTATGTATATTTGAATGTGTATATGTATGTGTACGTTCCTCACCACCTAAGATTTCCAGTGATTCCAGTTGATGTACATATATGTACCTTTATTCTGGAGACGGCACAGCTCCTCTCATCTTGATCCTTGCAGTGTTGAGTAGAAATCTTCTTTACGGTAAAGTTACCCGTTTGTGCGCTTAGTAAATGGGGATCCCCAGGGGTTCTATAATTCCCTCTATCTATTGCCTGTATGGTCGACCTCATCTTCGCTTCCCGACTGGTCTAGATCCTTGCTTGCTGTGGTATGTTTGTTAGCATCCGCGTCATGGCTAAACCAATACCCTTGATGGTTTCTAATAAAATCTAAAGCTGCCGCTGACGCAATTTTTTTTCTTTCAAATTTCATCGTTTCTGATATTATCACTTAATGTTTAATATGAGACTTTGGCAAGAATCTTTTATTTGTGATTTTGATTTTATTTGTCTGACAGTGTCCAGGTCTGGCCTGGCAAGAAGATTGTCATAGCGAGCAGTTGTTTCTACGGGCAGTTTTACTGCTTCGGATGTCGAGGGAGATATAAGATTCTGCTTCCTACTCTTCTGACCGCCTGGACCATAGACACATTGTTGTGTTGTAGAGTTTCTTTATTGTTCCATATATTTCAAATGTCCGCTCTGTGGCTAAGTCGATGCGAACGCTTCGTAATTCCGGGATATCGGGTTCGATCCCATCTGCAGGCCATGCGCCTTGTGTTGCTTTCGACAGTGGTATCAAGAAAGCCGACCGTCCATAGGGCAATGGCAAACTACTGGACGTAAATTTGCCTAGAAAAACCACACAATAACCAGGGGCTGTTGGGGTTGGTTCTGCAACGTCCTGTAAAGGATACGCAACTAACCTTATTTCTTGATACTTTTCATCCTGTGTGTTCTTTTCTTTTAATGCACGTGTGTATGGAAAAACGTCACAAGACACTACCTCTACGTTGGCAAACCATTTGATTTACTGTCTATTTAAAGTCAATGTAGTTAATGTTTGTGTTGGATTCTTTCATGCAGTTTTCATGCTAAACTTTCTTTCATGCAGTTTTCATGCTAAACTGTCATACAGAGCTAATACTAAACATTAGATATGTCAGTGTTCAGGGTCTCCATGACAAAGTGGTCAAGCCATTTGCCCCGCGCTTTGACGGCGGCACCGTTCATTGCACGAGTGCAACTTTTACCGAGATCTCTAGGGATCTTCGTCGGAGCTACGGAGATCGTGTTGTGTGTGCAGGTCTTGTATAAAAATTAGCGTCCTCGATGTTTATTTCAATCTTACATACATGGTTCATATCAACTATGTTTAAATTTGATTCCTTGGTCAGGGTTCATACTGAATATTGGTGTCCTCATTCTGACGTCTCTATGGAAACCAGACTCCAGCCAATCATCAGAGCTGCTGCTGTACACTGCCTTCTGGGGCGTGGCAGATGGAACATTGCAGGCACAGTCTCAAGGTCAGATGTTTGCTAATTAGTAAATCACTCTCATTCAACATCAGAAAACGAGTTCTGAAATATTATACCGGGGCCTGTTCTATTGTAGGATAGTGAATCTTATAATGTGAGCACTCAAATTAAGAAGAGTTATGAGGTGGCTGCGATGTTATAAACACCATGTACTGACCAACAACGATTGCCTAGAAATAGCTAGTGAAAGTAAAACTATATTCAACAATGAGAAGGGGACAAACAGATATCTTTGGTCATGTGATGAGAAAAGAGCATTTAAAAAAAACAGACACGTGACGACTAAAAAAGATGACTCGTAGAAGAGGCAGACCAAGAGAAATGATTCTAGATGGCTTAAGACAGTGGCATGGAGCAATATCATCAATAGAACACCAGTGACCGGGATCTGTGGAGATGTATGAACGCCTACGCCAGCTGGCAGGGCACTTGATGTTGATACAAATAGTGTAGCCATGTTATTCGTTATGGCATCAAGGTGGTCTGGAGAAAACGATGATGGGAGCTGCAGTCTCCGGAAAACGTTTCCTGCCCGAATGTGGCAGCTGGACATGAAGATGCTATGAAAGCACACAGGGCTGGATAATGTGCTAGAGACATTCATACATGCCATGCAGAGAGCGACGTTCAAGGCTAACTGAAAGATTGTATTGGCTGTAAAAGCACATGGGGTTGGAAAGACTAGCTAGAGATAGACTCAGGCGTGCCGATAAGAGAGCAACGCGCTGTGAAGAGCCTGTTAAGTGAAGATGTACTGGTGACTTATCTATTCGGGTTACTCAGAGAAAGTAGAAACAGGAGCATATTAACTGAAAAAGGGTGTTATGAAAATAATCGAGTTTTTTTTTTTTTTTTGGGCGGGGGGGAGCGGCGCACGGTGACAAACATCCCATTTCCGACGAGGCGCGCTGCTACGAAGAAACCATCTAAGGGGTCTTTTCAACCCCCCACTTTACAAATAGTCTAGGCACAAAAAAAATAGGAGTGGTGGGCTTTGTCAAGCCCCTTTAAATGTCCCCCCACCACCTCACCCTCTTGTCAAAAACAAAAGTGTGGATAAGCAGCCTGTACCCATTTTGGTAAAGTAAGATGCTCCTTGTCATCATGTTATTTGGAAACTATTTGTATAGAAATAATTTTGGAAACTATTTGTATAGATGTTGTTAATACGTGTCATATTGCTGCATACATTTTGAGCTCCAAGGTTCCGCCGCTCCTGAAGACTGTTATGTCTTAAATTACCTCATCGATGCCTACATTATGTCTTAAATTACCTCATCGATGCCTATATACAAGGAGACAGAACAATTATTCTGAGCCCTCAGATCTCGTAGGCAACGTAGCAATCTTTTTTTCCATAATTTGCGCTGAGCAAATATCATGTTTGTGTGGGCTGCAGTCATATGTGGAGAATACTTTATAATTGTGCTGTCTTTAAACATAGTTACATCGTATTTCCTCTTTATTGTTGTGCTCCATCTGTGAGGATAATTATTATACTTCCCTGGCAAAAGACCGGGTATTGTATTAATTTAGCTACCAAAGACATGTTCATGTATCTCGTCCCAATACATTGTTTATTGTAATACCCCATCCTGGCTGTAGTCGGGGACCCTAATATGACCTAACGGTTGAACAGAGTTTCTGGGCCTGGGTCATCCGAATGGTGCACTTTGTGTCACACCGGGTGTTGGTCGGTCGTTGTGCGGTCCTGGTAGTGTTAAAAAGACACAACCAAAGACATTGTGTATGTTGTCACCCACTCCTTGCCGACCGCAGTAGATTAGCAGGCCTATATAGTCTGCGTTATTAACAGCATGTATCAGTTGGTGTGCTGACGCCCCTCCATGCCAGCACAAAAAGGCTGTCAGGACACTCGTGCTGCTCTCATTTTCTACAGCTCTTTCCAGTGGTCACGTGTTCTTATTCTCTCTCCTCTCATAACATGACCAACAAAAATTTCTTCTTGTTGTCTGGAGCCGGCGCCTCTTTACAAACTCAAGCCTGAGCTCAAAGAATCTCAGCCCAGTACACGAACTCCACAGCATCGGCGAAGAACCTAGTCCACCTTACAGAATCCCTGCCTCCATCGGGGCGTGAACCCGGGACCTTAGCACTCGTGGTGGACCGCATGCCTCGAGATAAACCCCCCCCCCCCCCCTTAAATGTGAATAAACCAAGAATTGGAAACACTGTACTCGAGACATTCCCACGCGTCTGTACAAGATGCAAGTCGACCGAAGGTTCTCTCACCAAGTCTATCACTCGGTGTATTCTGCTGCACGTTCACCTGCTCCCAGACAGCCAGTCTGGCCATTACCACCGGAGTCGTATCAAGTCACTGAATGCGTAGGCCGCCGCATTCTTTTTTCCGAAGCTTGTGTATCCTTCACAATTACAACCTCTCTTCTCTCCAGTCTTTACCGCCTCCACTCTCATACTGAATAGAGCGTCCATTGACCGTTGCATTAAAAAAACCCCACCCACTTTTTCGACCTCTCACTACAGTTCCATCAGTGTGTGTATATAACGATGCCTAGTAGGTATGCCTTGTCATTGATCAGCTCTTGCACCGCCGACGGTGTTCCACCAGCTTTCCATTTCCGGCACCCTGGCTCCAGGAACGATTACATCACTGTGTGCAAGTCTTGGTGCCACTGTAATCCATTTCCTGTCTGTTCCGACTTTTAGCTACATTGCATCTTTCATATACGCACGGCAGTGCAGCATGCACACCAATGGTGAATACCATGTACAGCCCAAATGACTCACATAGCGTCATTTCGCATGCGTTCCATCTTCTCTGTTTGGCATTATCTGTTCCATGGCTGATGAGTTGCCGTCACCTTCAGTGAATGCATCCTATAACACTAGCGCTCCTGTCAAAAGTTAAACTCCGGCGGAACGTTCTAGTTGCTCGGCTACTTCTGTTCCAGAAACTACTAATTTGCATCCAGAATATTGGTTCCTTGCCTCTCGGGCAGATTATGCTTAGACATCGAAACTCCCAATTAGTCGACTTTCGCGACATGTTTTTTTGTTGATGTGGGGGGGGCATGGGTCTTGTTCTCACCACAATGGGGACCTAGAACCCAACACGGGCAGTTACTACCATTTATTGTGAACGAACATCACACTGCTTTATCTGGGTAAAACCTCCTCGAGGTGTTGGAGAAAGATTTCAGGTTCGTTTGTGCGCTTCTCACAATGTATTGTCAGTTATACTCTCCCCCACCCCCCTTCTCCACGCCCGAGAAGTAAAGGCGGCAGGCGTGATGCTGACCATATCGCCCACAGAGTGCCGATTGGTCTATAAAATATTCAGACTAGCCCGCCTAAAGTGGGGGAAAAAATTACGTTTACTTTACATAACCGAAGTCTTTATATTGGATATTTTATATACATTTACACACAATACAGTTATATACTATTTATGTGCTATATACTTTCAGCTGTTGTGACCAGATACGCCCGAGAAGAGAAAGACACCGCGATGACAGCGTTCAGAATTTGCCAGGGTATTGGCCTCATTGGCAGCTTTTTGTCCTCCATCTTTGCACAAAATCTGATGACGTCATTATACATTGCACTGGTCTTCAACGTCATCGGCTTCCTTGGCCTGATTCTGGTAGCCAATGAAGTGGCCAGCAGAGACCGGGAGGGAGCCAGCGACATCCTCGACGGTTCGCAAGCTAACAGTGAGATTGACCACAGCGCCGCGGAAGTTGGTATAGACAGTGAAGCCGAGATTACATGATTCAGTGGCAGTTTTCATCAACCTCATTTGTTGACCCATGACTATTTGCGTATTTGAAAGCTTGAAAAGAATTTTATGAAGCAGCGTTTTAGCGGACGGCTGTCAGTGCTTGCAGTGAATTAATTTTATCTTTCGGTTGAATGGACTGAGAAATGTAGAAACAATCGATTTATGTGATTTCTCAAGCCAGTGCAGTAGCGTATGATGCTAGGGATAGAAAAGGGGGGGGGGGGGGGGGGGGGGGGGGGGGGGGGGGGGGGGGGGGGGAGAGAGGAATCTAAAAATGCCTACAGTTACCATAATCGCTTGAGCGCGGAACAAACCCCCCCCCCCTTTTTTTGGTTTTTTTTTTGGCCATAACTGATTGCTGTCTTACTTGAAGTCTTAAATGCTAGAGAATCATCAAGTGCTTTGCCGACTGGTGTGGGCGATCATGCCTCTCCACAATCTCCTGCAGCATGTATCGGTTCGTGTGCCACACACTCCATGCCAGCAACAAGCCTTTCAAGAATCGTCTCTCTCCTTCCACAAATCTTTCCAGTGGTCACATCATAACATTGCCGAAAAATTAAATGACGACCGACCGTCTAGTCTGTGGAAGGAGACGGTCGGTCGTCAAGGTGTCTTAGAGCTCCCGCCTCTTTTCAAAACCTTTTAGTTGCTCTTTTTGGCTGTACAACGTATTTTAAGCATTCTTCTGTAAAACCACATCTCTGAGTCGTCAAGAAACTGTTTTTGACCTGCCTACCGGATTGTTCAGGACTCAGTGTAACAAGCAAGAATTCTTTTTTTTTTCCCTAACCCTTCCTCATATTGTTGCCTGTGGAACAATGCATTTGATGATGTATCTAACATTTCGTTTCTTCACTTTGTACCACCACAGTATTCCTGTATTTTCTGACTTGTTGCTACCAAGACTGTCATCAGCATAACACAGATTATTGTGCCCACCAACCATACATTCAGGGCAATTCAATTAGATCATTATATAATTCACTGTATAGTGACAATAAAATTCAGATGACAGTACACACCCTTGTCGTAACACCCTCGTTTCCAAAATCAAAACTACTAATCCGCCAGTCTTTATGTGCTTGTTTAAAAGGTCATTGTAATTAGGGCTGTACCGAATATTCGCTTCGGGGCCAAATAGTGGACCTATTGACTATTCGGCCAAATAGTTGCGGTCGGGCCGAATACGAATAGTAGTTACTTTACACCCACTTCTGCATACACGGCCTTAATACTAACATCATGGAATAAATTTCCAAGTTTTAGTACAGACTGAAGGATGCAAAACATAAAATGTTTACTATTCTGTATGAATACTAACTAGACATGGAAAGAAACGAATAAGTACATGCAGAGAGAAGAAATACAATCTAGAAATAAAGTATACTATGCCCTTCGACTGTGTCTGTCTCGCAACACCAAGATCAAAATATATAAAACGATAAGACCAGTCGTTTTATATGGCCCTGAAACTTAACATGAGGCCTCATTACAGGTTTTCAAAAACATCCTTACAACAAATCTAACAGCGGGGAATGGTGAGTGAGAAGCAACAACATAACCACACAATGTCAGATGACAGGGAAGTAAAAACTGTATACACCTGAGAGACGAATGGGCGTAGACCACGAGGCAGAAAGATCGAGAGATAATGGGCAAACAACTGGTGTCACACATTGTGAAGATAATGCTAGCCACTATTCGGTACATCCCTAATTTGTGAGGTGCTGTCTGGCCCGCGTGCATTACTGGTGGGTCATCATTGTTGGTCTGTTATCATCATACCCTCTTTTAATTTTAAACATCCAGTGCTGTTCATATAATTATTATGAGTCTTCCTCACCTCTGTACACACTCGATTCAGCTAGGTTTCTTTAGCCACTTGTTCTGTGGACATTCATTTCTTTTTTTTTTGCAACTCTGGTTGGTGGGATTGTCTTTTGATGTCTGCTGACTTACACAACATATCCCACTGTTCATCAACAGTCTGTATTAATTTTCCATTGCATTATACTGGTTTTGAACAGTGACATGTTGCGAATTCCTGGGGAAATCCCACAGAGTTCCCAATTGGGAAGGGGGTAGAGGACCAGTAAAATAAGAGGAAAGCGAGACAAGCAGGTCTCAAGTATCCCGGCATGAGTGAATAGGGATACGAGGAAAGCGTGAGACTTGAACGGAAGGTGTGAACCCAGAGAGGGTAGAAAGTCAGTTGAAGTTTGGACCTGGATGTGTGCGGTCGAATGCGAGAACAGCGGAGAAGAATGCAGAACGTCCATGTGTATTGTTCAAAAGCAAATGAATTTCTACTGACTGCAAGTTTTGATTGTGTACAGGTATAAGATGTAGCATGAATTCCCCCTGTGAGATATTTGGCAATGTCATCAGGGATTAGCCATGCATATTTACCCACGTGAGCACATGGACAGTCCGTATAGCATGACTAGCAGAGCCACATTGCAAGTATTCTTAACTGAAACATGATCATTAATTATCTGATCTGTCGCCTCTTACATTCTTTTCTCCCAGGCAAAATAAAATTTCTTCTGAACTTATATCTGCTGTTGGGGTCTGCCATTGTTTTTAATAGTACGGATATTGCCACCCTTACTAGAGTATTTCACTAATTTGTAGTGTTCTGACATTCTTTACCAAGTTCTACACAAATAACGGACGGGTATGATGCTCCCTACTGGACGAGGTGATTCCACCGGAATCTGAATTTGTTTGTTTTGAGGCATGATTTTCTAGGGACAATGCAACGGTTCTTTCCCTGTGCCCTCACCGCTTTCTATGAAGGGATGGGGAGGGGGGGGGGGGGAGAGACTCGCCTCCTTTCCATCATCTGCCACCTGGTGGACCTGTAAGGACAGGCTCAGAAGATCATATGCCATGGCAGATTGGGGGAGGGGGAGACTAGCAAAGTGACTCCTTGAATATGAAAGTACACGGAAAGGGGGGGGGGGGGGGGGGGGGGGGGGGGGGGGAAAGCTGGTCTGAGAATTTCCTTCATAAAGACCAATGTTCTGCAAATTTTAAACGGGACAATTGGGGAATGCAGACATGGACACGTCCCTAAAATACCGGACGGTCCCGGTGAATACAGAACGAAGCTACAATGGGCCTATGTTAACTTTGGGAATATCAGCAAGACCAAAAAAAAAAACAATTACATCGTTGCCTTGCAACCCTCCCAATCTGAGTGGGAATGACACCCTTATTTGGTTGTGAGCAGCATCGTAATTGTGTATGAATTTGCATTGATGTGCACACTCAGTGGAAAAGGTGGCAGACACTGGAGGAGGGCGGGGGTCAAGACAAGAAACAGCTTATACTGATTGCCCCCCCCCCCCCCACCATATTAACCACTACATAGTAGTGTAAGATGCCATTCTTATCTCATGTCTGCACACATTTGTTTATTACCTTCCAGTGATTATTTACACATCTGACAGCACCCAAGTTTCTCTGTGTTCGCTAATGAACTGTAGTTGATTATCATGATGTGTGGATATTAGTGTTTTACTTCTAGCACTGATATGTGATGGTACTTCTAGCTCTGGTGTGATATATGCGTGGTTACTTCTAGTTAGTGTGGTGGTACTTCGTATGATGTGGTACTTCTAGCTCTGATTGTTTGTGTTGTTACTTATAGTGTGGCTGCAGCATTTTACAACAAAATATGAGTGTGGTCATTTTTACAATAAAGAAGAACTGTCCTATAAAACACACTTCCCGGATTCAACACTAAGAGAGAAATTGGATATGCCTCTTTCCTTTCGTGAATCCGACATAAAAGAAACAGGTGTTGAACAATGATCCCTTCCGCTCAAAAGCAACTAGGTCCTAAATTGACACTGGCTGGCTGTCCAGCCACATCATATGAATCTCAAACAGCCTTCCGGTCCCACATCTACAAGTCAGTTATGTGATTGTTGTCCCACATCTACAAGTCAGTTATGTGATACGTATTAGACTTCTTGGATGATGTTTGATGACCTGGCGTTAACTGTAGTACTGCAGCTGGATGCAAAGTCAGGTCTGAATGTGGCCCACCTGTGTATGCCCTCCCCTGGGCGCCCATGGAGTTGTAGCTGCTAACATTGCTGTATATCCCTGATGAACTGCTGTGCTCAGGACTGTTGAGGTTGCTGTGCTGCAACAAGTTACTGCAGTCACCACCATTAGACCGATGCGTGGGGCTGCCGTAGTTACTGCCCACAATGCTTCTGTAAGAAGGCGGCACACAGTCTCGACTGGACCCTTCTCGTCTCCACCCCAGCCTGGGGTCGCTGCTGTTGTGTCCACCAACATGCCCAGTTGGGCTGCCAGGAAAGCTGCTTTGGCTGCCCCCGCTGCTGTGACTGCTGCCGATGCTGTTCCGACCCCTGGCGTAATCTGGGATGTTGCTTTCATACCACCCCATCTCATGCTGGGAACCTGAACCGCCTCCATAATGACCACTATAGAAGTGATCATCCTCTGCATCGGTTGCTTCTGATCCGTACTCACTACTAAAGTTTCCCGCGTGCACACAAGGAGAAGTTGTACTCAGTCCTGCATGCATCGGCATGGCCGAGTAGCGAGGCATCATAGAGGGGGTCTCTCCTCGAGGATCACCGTCTGACTTAATATATCCGCGGTTGTGGATGTTGAACGTTTGAGGGTCGACATAGAATGTCTCGTTGGGGAACTGCACACTCAGGTGGGCAATGTGGCAGCTATGACAAAACAGGTGTCCTTCCAGTGGGTAGCAGCGCTTGTCTATCTCATCTGTCAGCTGCAGGCCACAATCCTGAAAACAATAGTTTTTTAATTAGTCTAAAACAGATCTGCATGGATCTAAAACTATCTTTCATGATAAGATTTTATATAAACTAGAACAGCAACAAATTGTGTATTCATTAAATAAAACACTATTCCATTATCATCAGCAAATTTTAGAATTGTACCACTATCATCAGAAACAATTCTAGAAATATATCACTGCTAGAGAACTATAAAAACGAGAATAAATGCTAGTATTATTCCCAGAGATTTATTGCTAGAATATAACAACCAAACATTTTTAAAGATTACACACAATTTACATATCTTAACTAATTGTAAACCTATTCTGTGTGCACTTCTTGCCTCTCAAAACAATTATATATCCTATGTAGTGATTATATAATTCAAGATCATGTTTTTGTATCTTAGTCTCAAGGCTCAACAATTACACCTTTGGGACAAACAGAGTTACAATTACAGTTAGCCAATATACAACCTACTCCAAATACTTGTGAACATATCATTCTCAGCCACTAGTGGTTTAGTGAACACAGACAGCACAGTTCAACAGCAGGAACATCAATCAGTACCAAAGTTAAGACATGTTAGAAATAGATTATCATGCTACACACCTCATGGGTGTATACTACAGAAACCACCACTTTTAAATAACTGACACTGGATAATAACAGTTAGGCTACATATTCCACTGCTTCAGGTTTTTTTTTTTTATCATCGTGGCTTCTCAACCAGTGGGGACTTCTCACAACGCAGCAACAATCCCTAGGGATCTCTCTAACCCTAACCATGCCTCCATTTACCTTTCCCCTCTCATCACTTGACCGAGTCATCCATTATGTGGTTCCGACTTTCTGCTCAATCAGGTGACATTTCAACAGTGACAGTTGTAATCTTCAACACGCCCCGTCTCTTGTCCTGGTTGTACACTCTCTCAGACCCATCTCTTGATGTCCTCCCCCGCATGTATCGCTTTCCACCTCTTGCATTCAACCTTGCCACCAGTAAACAGCTTTCTGCTACTCCATCTTCAACAATGTCACCATCAGGTCAGTTTTCAGGAGGACAGGTTGTGAAGTTGACCTGATTCAGCCACCCAGCTGATCTTTCTGAGCTCACAACAGTCTGATGGTTGTCTGCTGCACATGACATTAGTGCACAACAGTCTGCTGCACATGACATTAGTGCACAACAGTCTGCTTGTTGTCTGCTGCACATGACACTAGTGCACAACAGTCTGATGGTTGTCTGCTGCACATGACACTAGAGCACAACAGTCTGATGGTTGTCTGCTGCACATGACACTAGTGCACAACAGTCTGCTGCACATGACACTAGTGCACAACAGTCTGCTGCACATGACACTAGTGCACAACAGTCTGATGGTTGTCTGCTGCACATGACACTAGAGCACAACAGTCTGCTGCACATGACACTAGTGCACAACAGTCTGCTGCACATGACACTAGAGCACAACAGTCTGCTGCACATGACACTAGAGCACAACAGTCTGCTGCACATGACACTAGAGCACAACAGTCTGCTGCACATGACACTAGAGCACAACAGTCTGCTGCACATGACACTAGTGCACAACAGTCTGCTGCACATGACACTAGAGCACAACAGTCTGCTGCACATGACACTAGAGCACAACAGTCTGCTGCACATGACACTAGTGCACAACAGTCTGCTGCACATGACACTAGTGCACAACAGTCTGCTGCACGTGACACTAGAGCACAACAGTCTGCTGCACATGACACTAGTGCACAACAGTCTGCTGCACATGACACTAGAGCACAACAGTCTGCTGCACATGACACTAGAGCACAACAGTCTGCTGCACATGACACTAGAGCACAACAGTCTGCTGCACATGACACTAGTGCACAACAGTCTGCTGCACATGACACTAGTGCACAACAGTCTGCTGCACGTGACACTAGAGCACAACAGCCTGCTGCACATGACACTGTTGACAATTCTCAGATGATGAGCTTTATTCCCATCATGTGTTTCGTAATCATTATGTAATAACCATTAGTGCACTCGACCTTCTTGAAGGCAAACTCTGATTTCAGCCAAATGAGCAGACTCATTACTAGCAGTATCCCCAGACATAATAATCAACATCTGGGGGTCAGAAGGAACGAACGAGCTGACTGGCTCGCTGGCAGGGCCACGATAGGTACAGAAAAAGCAATTGACCGGGTCAACATTCTCAGTGCTCTCAAGGAGGCAGGGCTAGAAAATAATTCAACAGACCACTCTGAATCAGCAACACGCATAAGACTGCAAGAACTCCAGGTCAAAAGTGGTGTTGCCAAATATTAACAGCTTTACAGATAGCCAAAGAAGATAGTAGACCAACACAGAACTAGTGCTATCAGTCACCACACGCTGGAGGATATACTGAAGATGGGGATCCAAGCCCCGATTAACTATTAACATCTGAAGTTTGCATACTACTACTACTACTTTTGTACACACATTCGTAACTCTGATAATATCTGCTCTACTACCGTATCTGTTTCAGCAAATCTGACATTTTAAACACACATTTCTTGACAATTCCATTACTATTCAAAAACTACACCACAGTGCCACCTTTTCTGAGACTCCCTGGTGAATCTTCTGGTCTGTTCACCTTCTACGTTACAGTATACAGCAAAACTTGCCTTTCTGCCAAATACTCATTTCCACCCCTTGTACAACATTCTTGTTAGGGAGGCAGTGGATTTACCCCCCCCCCCCCCCCCCCCAACCCAGGCCATGGATTTCACACCTTCTACACATCACATTTCTATAAAGGCTATCCTATTCATTATTTCTGTTCCCCTTCAGCATGAGAAGCTGACTGATACACTTCTGTTGGGGGAGGGGGGTTACATGTCTGCCATGACCACAAGATGTTAGTACAAGTCATGAGGCAACAGCGGCACCAAGTCAGGCTAGCCACAGAACAGGCATCTCCATTATTATCTCACTCAACATTACTACAGGTCAAAATGCCCTCTTATGTTAGAAAAACTAATCTACTAACACAAGAATCTAAACAACAACCGTCTCCAGCTAATAGGAGCTATACTAAAAAAAAAAAAAAACGTCACCATATATGCAATATTTATAAATGGCAAGAAGAACCAGTTTTGTTTGTTTGTATAACAGGTCCGGTTGCTTTGGGCATATTATTCTAGGCTATAATTTGATATTTCAATCAGCACGTGATCAACATCCCACCAACAGCCATTACTTCCCAGGGCATTCTCGGTACCCAATGAAGGTTAGGTTGAGCACTCAGTTTTGAAAAAAAAATTCCACCTCAATGCGGATTTGACTCCCCAACGGTCAGGCTGATCGACGAGTTTCCACCCACTTCACTATAAAGAGTAGTAATGTCAGTTTTAAGATTACCTGAATAAAATAAAAACGTTGTCTCCCTTTCCACATACTATCCGAATTACAAACCCTAAAATGTTATCATTCATTTAACACCTTGAAAAAAACTCCCCAATAAGTTATCACAATGATGTTATCACACAAGATGCTCAGCCACACACAAAATATTTTCATACACATCTCAAACAAATATTAATAAACTCAGCACCTGAAACCACACGACAGTTAACAACAGCTAAACAAATCTAAAACCACACATGACAGTTAACATTAGCCAAAAAAATCTAAAACCACACATGACAGTTAACTTAGCTAAACAAATCTAAAACCACACATGACAGTTAAGATCAGCTAAACAAATCTAAAACCACACATGACAGTTAACATTAGCCAAACAAATCTAAAACCACACATGACAGTTAACATCAGCTAAACAAATCTAAAACCACTCATGACAGTAAACATCAGCTAAACAAATCTAAAACCACACATGACAGTTAACATCAGCTAAACAAATCTGAAACCACTCATGACATAAACATCAGCTAAACAAATCTAAAACACATGACAGTAAACATCAGCTAAACAAATCTAAAACCACACATGACAGTTAACATAGCTAAACAAATCTACAACCACACATGACAGTTAACATAGCTAAACAAATCTAAAACCACACATGACAGTTAACATAGCTAAACAAATCTAAAACCACACATGACAGTAAACATCAGCTAAACAAATCTAAAACCACACATGACAGTTAACATCAGCTAAACAAATCTAAAAATATACATGACAGTTAACATTAGGTAAACAAATCTAAAACCATACATGACAGTTAACATCAGCTAAACAAATCTAAAACCACACATGACAGTTAACATCAGCTAAACAAATCTAAAACCACACATGACAGTAAACATCAGCTAAACAAATCTAAAACCACACATGACAGTTATCAGCTAAACAAATCTAAAACCACACATGACAGTTAACATCAGCTTAACAAATCTAAAACCATACATGACAGTTAACATCAGCTAAACAAATCTAAAACCACACATGACAGTTAACATCAGCTAAACAAATCTAAAACCACACACGGTAGTTAACATCAGCTAAACAGAAATAAAACCACACATGAAAGTTAACATCAGCTAAACAAATCTAAAACCACACATGACAGTTAACATAGCTAAACAAATCTAAAACCACACATGACAGTTAACATAGCTAAACAAATCTAAAACCACACATGACAGTTAACATAGCTAAACAAATCTAAAACCACACATGACAGTAAACATCAGCTAAACAAATCTAAAACCACACATGACAGTTAACATCAGCTAAACAAATCTAAAACCATACATGACACTTAACATTAGCTAAACAAATCTAAAACCACACATGACAGTAAACATCAGCTAAACAAATCTAAAACCATACATGACAGTTAACATTAGCTAAACAAATCTAAAAACACATGACAGTTAACATCAGCTAAACAAATCTAAAACCACACATGAAAGTTAACATCAGCTAAACAAATCTAAAACCACACATGACAGTAAACATCAGCTAAACAAATCTAAAACCACACATGACAGTTAACATCAGCTAAACAAATCTAAAACCACACATGACAGTTAACATCAGCTTAACAAATCTAAAACCATACATGACAGTTAACATCAGCTAAACAAATCTAAAACCACACATGACAGTTAACATCAGCTAAACAAATCTAAAACCACACACGGTAGTTAACATCAGCTAAACAGAAATAAAACCACACATGAAAGTTAACATCAGCTAAACAAATCTAAAACCACACATGACAGTTACTATCAGCTAAACAAATCTAAAACCACACACGACAGTTAACATAGCTAAACAAATCTAAAACCACACATGACAGTTAACATCAGCTAAACAAATCTAAAACCACACATGACAGTTATCATAGCTAAACAAATCTAAAACCACAGATGACAGTAACATCAGTTTAACAAGACTCCAAACTATAAGCAATTCAGACAAGGCACGGAGTGCATCACCTTCAACTTAAAATTGAAATTAAATGCAAACTGATAAATCCCAGCACCATGAACAAGGAAGTATGCAAAGTCAGAAAGCCAGAAAATAAATCAAAATGCACAAGCAGGCTTAATGCCAGTGGCAACTCTCAGTTCAAGCACTGATGGCTGAGGATGCACTGTTGACATTACTGAACAGAAAAGAAAAAAAATTACATGCTGAAACAGAGGAGAGCAAGGAGTTCTTGCGTTATCTTACTTGTTTAACGACTTGTTTCTGTCTGTTGTTGAGAGTTGAACCATTTCAGTTACATTTATTACACATTTATCTCTCACATTTGTTTTTATGGAAACAGACTATCACAGGCTATTCTGTACAACTGCTCTTTACACAGCAGTGGTGTATCGGGAATATGGGGCTAGGCTCACAGTTTTATGGACAAATCTGTTCTTGATGGGTGATAAGGTCAATACACAGGCTTTTTAATACTGCACATAACTTGCAAGAAAATCTGTCTGCTGGATAACGGATACAGTCTGTTCAAAAAAATCTACTGGATAAGGGATAGTCAGCTAGATAAGCCCTGAAATCTGCTGGATAAGGGATAACATCTGCTGGATAAGGGATAGCATCTGCTGGATAAGGGATAACATCTGCTGGATAAGGGATAACATCTGCTGGATAAGGGATAGCATCTGCTGGATAAGGGATAACATCTGCTGGATAAGGGATAACATCTGCTGGATAAGGGATAACATCTGCTGGATAAGGGATATATTCTGCTGTATAGGGGATAGCATCCAACATTCACTATCACAAACACAGTGACCCAACTTACCAGCCCACCAACTTTTAGGAGTAACCCAACTTATACAATCATAAATAATATGCACTCATAAATAATATACACAATCTTGAATTATCTGTACAATCCTGAATAATCTGCTTATAAACTGCAAACAGTCAACCATGTACAAGACCCAGCTAGAGATAACAACTAAGCCTTGTAAGGTGATAGTTCAATACTTATTTTATGACTCATCTGCATAACCAGAATCATTTCCACATGGTGCTTGTTATATCTCTTCACCATTACTCTAAACACACACTTTGCAAAGTAACATTTTTATGTGTAAATTAACAGTCAACATTATTGTCTAGAAAGACAGTGATTACCATCAATTTTTTGACAACCAACATTAATCTATGACTTGACTACCAACACTACTATAATTAACAACATTACTGTGTAGAACAACATTACCCTATGAAAACCAACATTACCCCATGTAAATGAAAGAAGCACCTACCTCACAATGGTAGCAGTCCACATGAAAGTCCTTGTCCATGGACACGACTCTGACAGTCTCTTCAGTGCCCTGGTGACAACAGATAGACACACACATGACAGGGAATCACCTCACATACAACAGATAGGCACACACATAACAGGGAATCACCTCACATACAACAGATAGGCACACACATGACAGGGAATCACCTCACATACAACAGATAGGCACACACATCACAGGGAATCACCTCACATACAACAGATAGGCACACACATGACAGGGAATCACCTCACATACAACAGATAGGCACACACATGACAGGGAATCACCTCACATACTACTGATAGAAGGCAGCAGATAATGACAACCGCTACATCTATTATAGGACAGGCAGTCACCGTGGTGCAGTGGCTAGACGCTCGCCTGCAGATCAAAAGGTCGTGGGTTCAGATTTTCCCAAAAATGACCTTAGCTCCCAGCTTTGAGTGAGTACCAGGTGCAATACTGGGAAGTAAAGGCGGCCGGCATGATGCTGACCGCATCGCCCATCTTGTGCCGCCAGTCTATAAAATATAAGTCTAGCCCTATATAACCATTACACCTGAAGGGCTTGGAAAAGGGTCCTTTACTTACTTTGACTATTACAGGACATCTATCAAAGGTTTCATCTGGTGATGGCAAGCACTATCTAGTTAACGGTAAAAATATGGGTGACTGCAGTCGAGCTAAGCCCAGAGAACTGTGACTAAAGAACTTCAGGAAATGGGGAAGCAGAAAACTGCACAAAGCGCAAATCAGCGTTTTGGCCGGGGACATTTCTCAACATGAAATGAATTACATAACAATAACAAGGGGGAGAGTGCAACACAGGGGTTACATAAGTGGAAAGAATAAAATAAATTATAAAAGAAGTCTCGTAAAATATAAGTAATGGTTAAAGTGATCATATAAAATAATAGTAGGAATAAAATAGTAGTAGAAATACAAATATTAGTTATCCATAATTGGTACTGATAAGAGACAGAATGAAATAATATGAAATAAAATAAAATAAACAAACAAATAAGATGAAAATAAAATTGTTTACATGAAGGTATGCTAGACTTTGAACACCTATACTGTGGAGGAGGCGATTTTTCCAAAGCGAGGCAAGTGGTATGATCACCAAAGCAAGATTGTATCGTTGTGAAAGATATATCATCTTTGCCTCCAGTTAACACTTGTACACCTAAAAGCAATTAATTATTGTGCAATTAATGTAACCATCAGTAACAGACAGAGGGACCTAAGTGCCGACAGCTGAGGCTAGCAGGTACACAAATGCTACTCCAAAGAAAGAGCTGTATAAAAGGCGGATAAAAGTATTGTATAAAAGACAAGCCAGGACAGACACTGAAGTAAATCACCAGAAAGATGCGGCTTCTATTCCCTGTCCACATTGCTCAAGAACTTTCAGAATTGCTAGAATTGCCCTTTTCAGCCATCTGCGCACTCACAAAACCTAATCCAGTCACCAAGTAATCATCACTTGTGATGGACGAACAACAAGTGGCCAGCTCTGCCTCAACTACAGATGTCCTGGCCTATGGTTTGCGCTGACACTGTTAATGTCCCTAGACAGGAAAGTTGGAGAATTTTTGGAGCAGCATGTCCGCATAATTGCTAAGAATACAAGTGAAGATAAGCATATCCAGGCAGGAGAGGCACACCGGGCGTAACAGTAGTCTTGTCAACTCATCAAAGGACTGGCACTATTAACAGTAGCATTCCGATGTATATAAAAGGAAAGGGGGGGGGGGGGGGGGGGGGATCTGACCATCCATGGATGAATCCAAAGTGCCTTGGTGATAACCAAACTCGTAACTCTAACCAAACTCGTAACTCTAACCAAACTCGTAACTGGTAACTCAGACAGTACAAATTGTAAGAATGTTGATAATGCTGATTGTGATAATGAGTGTAGTGTGATAGCAATGAGCGTGGTGTGATAACAATGAGCATCGTGTAATAACAAAGTGTGGTGCAATAACAATGAGTGTGGTCTGATAACAATGAGCCTGGCGTGAAAATGAGCATGGTCATAATAACAGTGATTAACAGAATGATAGTGATGAGCAGGCCTTGCTCTGGTGTCATACTCACATCAACAGGGGTGATTGCCTGCCCGCATGCAGCACACTTGGGAGCATACACTCTGAAGAAGGTATCATTATCACATTACTGATCTCATTGAAACAATTGAAATAGCTCACACAATTTAGAGATGTCTAGGTCATTATCAATTGTATCATTTACCATTATTTTCTTTAATTTGTTTACATAGTACCTCAATCATCTTCTTCTTCTTAAAGTCCACACATTGTGGCGTTCGTAATCTATAAAAACCATATCTCCACAGCTTCCAATAAAGTTTTCACTAATTTATTAACTAGCCATGATAGTTTCTGAATACTGTAATCATTCCAGAGTCAGTTCCCTTTTTTCTGCTGCTTCTTATCATTCTGCTGATGAAGGCTAATCACCATAACATAATTTATCTATTGCAACTAGTCCAGTAAATCTCTTTTTTTTCATCTTTACTAGACTATATCAATAAGCAGAGTCACATTTTTTATCTATGGCTCCATCACAAGTTTCTTTAAGATTATTAACAGTCACCTTCTTCTTCTTAACATTCACAGGCTATAAACTACAGAATTTTGATTCACTTCTGGACTTTATAGTCTCAGTCCGGAGCTTGAGTGTTGTGTGCCCATCCATTTTAGAGATCTACCTTATTTGTATGCAGACTGTTGGTTCCTCACCTCAGGCAGACTCACTGCAACTTTGAATACTGATCACATAAAATACTGATGTATTCTACCAGCAATGCACCCTTCCGACACCAAAACTGTTGTCTGAATGTTGTTCTTTAACGAGTTTGAGTTAACGCTGAGTTAACTGCTGAGATTCAGATGAGACGAGTCACTGAGCAGTTCTTGTAGAAGGGGAGATAAAACTTCAGTTTCAGCTATTTCAAGTTTGGCTAAACAAACCGTTCCATATAAGTGATGCAATGTTCAGTACTACAGAGAGCTTGACTATGTTGCAGAAATGGTCCCTGCAGACAGGTAGGTCAACAACAGAACATATATCTCATGAAAGAGACAGCCACTGAGATTGGAACATTAGTTCTTCTATGTGATACTACAATACTAGTCATCAACTATGTGATATGTCAACAACTACAATATCAGTCAACAACTATGTGATATGTCACCAACTACAATATCAGTCAACAACTATGTGATATGTCACCAACTACAATATCACTCAACAACTATGTGATATGTCACTAACTAAAATATCAGTCAATAACTATGTGATACGTCAACTACAATATCAGTCAACAACTATGTGATATGTCACCAACTAAAATATCAATCAACAACTATGTGATACGTCAACTACAATATCACTCAACAAATATGTGATATGTTTAATATGTCACCAACTAAAATATCAGTCAATAACTATGTGATACGTCAACTACAATATCAGTCAACAAATATGTGATATGTCACCAACTACAATACCAGTCATCAACTATGTGATATGTCCCCAACTACAATATCAGTCAACAACTATGTGATATGTCCCTAACTACAATATCAGTCAACAACTATGTGATATATTACCTACCAACTGCAATTTCAGTCAACTATGTGATATATTACCAACTGCAATATCAGTCAACAACTATGTGATATGTCACCAACTACAATATCAGTCAACACCTATGTGATATGTCCCCAACTACATTGTCAGTCAACAACTATGTGATATGTCAACAACTATGTGATATGTCACCAACTGCAATATCAGTCAACAACTATGTGATGTCACCAACTTCAATATCAGTCAACAACTATGTGATATATTACCAACTGCAATATCAGTCAACTAAGTGATATGTCACCAACTACAATATCAGTCAACAACTATGTGATATATTACCAACTACAATATCAGTCAACAACTATGTGATATGTCACCAAGTACAATATCAGTCTATGTGATATATTACCAACTGCAATATCAGTCAACAACTATGTGATACGTCACCAACTACTGGATAAGTCAAATGCCAAAACCACTACTACAGCCTGTGCTTACCACTTTTGTGGCGTAGAGATTTTTTGTGGGAGGAGGTGGTGGTGGGTCTTTGAGCCTGAGGATTTACAGCGGCACAGCTATGTATATGTGAACTGGTTCTCCCACATGACAGCCCAGCCTTCCTAGCCCCTGTGCCCACCACTCCAATCAGTCAACAACTAAGTCACCGCTCATAAACAATCAGTCAGATACGTCACAAACTGAAGGACTACAGATTTCACAAGAACCTGTGGTAATCTGCCACACAGTAGATCTTGTTGTCCACATCAATGGTGAAGGGGACACCATCCAGGCACTCGTTGCAGACGCAGCATCTGAAACATCCAGGGTGGTAGGACTTGCCCATGGCTTGCAGGATCTGTCCAGAGTTTTGATCACATGACAGATTACATTGTTCACTGAAGGTCTTTGCTCAATTGTTTAGACCAGTGTTTCCCAAACTTGTCTTAGTCGCGGCGCCTTTTTTCAATTACAATTTTTCTACGGCACCCTAACCTAAGTAAAAGTATGACTATTTTTATGTAAGAGATACCCACACACACACAAAATTTAACTTGGGTATCTTCAAATATTTCACAGCGCCCCTGTGGAAAGGTTGCGGCTCAACGCATGCCGCGGCGCACAGTTTAGGAATCACTGGGTTAGACAAATCTTTAAATTCCCTTACCATCTACTCTCTCATCCTATCCTCTGTAAGATTACTTCTAAATACTTCTTCTTAGTGTTTTCTAGCTGTAAACTTGGTTAGTTGTGAAACGATGTTAGATCATGGTCAGTTGTGAAACAGATGTTAGATCATGGTCAGTTGTGAAACAGATGTTAGATCATGGTCAGTTGTGAAACAGATGTTAGATCATGGTCAGTTGTGAAACACAGGTTAGATCATGGTCAGTTGTGAAACACAGGTTAGATCATGGTCAGTTGTGAAACACAGGTTAGATCATGGTCAGTTGTGAAACACAGGTTAGATCATGGTCAGTTGTGAAACACAGGTTAGATCATGGTCAGTTGTGAAACAGATGTTAGATCATGGTCAGTTGTGAAACACAGGTTAGATCATGGTCAGTTGTGAAACACAGGTTAGATCATGGTCAGTTGTGAAACACAGGTTAGATCATGGTCAGTTGTGAAACACAGGTTAGATCATGGTCAGTTGTGAAACAGATGTTAGATCATGGTCAGTTGTGAAACAGATGTTAGATCATGGTCAGTTGTGAAACACAGGTTAGATCATGGTCAGTTGTGAAACAGATGTTAGATCATGGTCAGTTGTGAAACTCAGGTTAGATCATGGTCAGTTGTGAAACACAGGTTAGATTTTGGTCAGTTGTGAAACACAGGTTAAATCTTGGCCAGTTGTTAAACACAGGTTAAATCTTGGCCAGTTGTGAAACACAGGTTAGATTTTGGTCAGTTGTGAACCAGAGGTTAGATCTTGGTCAGTTGTGAACCAGAGGTTAGATCTTGGTCAGTTGTGAAACACAGGTTAGATCATGGTCAGTTGTGAAACACAGGTTAGATCATGGTCAGTTGTGAAACACAGGTTAGATCATGGTCAGTTGTGAAACAGAGGTTAGATCTTGGTCAGTTGTAAAACACAGGTTAGATTCTGGTCATTTGTGAACCACAGGTTAGATCTTGGTCAGTTGTGAGCCAGAGGTTAGATCTTGTCAGTGGTGAAACACAGGTTAGATCTTGGTCATTTGTGAAACAGAGGTTAGATCTTGGTCAGTTGTGAACCAGAGGTTTGATCTTGGTCAGCTGTGAACCAGAGGTCAGATCTTGGTCAGTTGTGAACCACAGGTTAGATCTTGGTCATTTGTGAACCACAGGTTAGATCTTGGTCATTTGTGAACCACAGGTTAGATCTTGGTCATTTGTGAACCACAGGTTAGATCTTGTCAGTTGTGAAACAGAGGTTAGATCTTGGTCAGTTGTGAAACACAGGTTAGATCTTGGTCAGTTGTGAACCACAGGTAAGATCTTGGTCATTTGTGAACCACAGGTTAGATCTTGGTCATTTGTGAACCACAGGTTAGATCTTGTCAGTTGTGAAACAGAGGTTAGATCTTGGTCAGTTGTGAAACAGAGGTTAGATCTTGGTCAGTTGTGAAACACAGGTTAGATCTTGGTCAGTTGTGAAACAGAGGTTAGATCTTGGTCAGTTGTGAACCACAGGTTATATCTTGGTCAGTTGTGAAACAGAGGTTAGATCTTGGTCAGTTGTGAAACACAGGTTAGATCATGGTCAGTTGTGAAACAGAGGTTAGATCATGGTCAGTCGTGAACCACAGGTTAGATCTTGGTCAGTTGTGAAACACAGGTTAGATCATGGTCAGTTGTGAAACAGAGGTTAGATCATGGTCAGTTGTAAAACACAGGTTAGATCTTGGTCAGTTGTGAAACACAGGTTAGATCATAATCAGTTGTGAAACAGAGGTTAGATCTTGGTCAGTCGTGAACCACAGGTTAGATCATGGTCAGTTGTGAAACAGAGGTTAGATCTTGGTCAGTTGTGAAACAGGGGTTAGATCGTAATCAGTTCTGAACAAGAGGTTAAGATCTTCATCAGTTGCAAACTAGAGTTAGAGGAAGACAGTTGTATTTGAAGCTGTTGAAGACAGCAAGAGTGAGTTGTCAGACAGTTTAATCGCTAGAAAAGCATGTATAAAGAGATAGATGGAGACATGATTAGGAACTACAATACAGAACTTATGAAGAACGTCAGCCTGTGTTATGCTGAGTAGTATCTATTCCTGTTCAGTGTGTGGACAAGTGAAGAAGCAGGATAAAACCTAGAATGCTGAACCCTAGACAAGCTGATGGCTGTGTAAGCAGACAGCAAGTTGTGTCCATAAATACAGAGTGCAGCCATGGCAGGGAGACTGGGATGAGCATCAGTGCAGTATTTACATCATACACATCAGTCTCCCCTGGGATGAGCATCAATGCAGTATGTACATCATACACAACAGTCTCCCCTGGGATGAGCATCAATGCAGTATGTACATCATACACAACAGTCTCCCCTGGGATGAGCATCAATGCAGTATGTACATCATACACATCAGTGTCCCCTGGGATGAGCATCAATGCAGTATGTACATCAAACACATCAGTGTCCCCTGGGATGAGCATCAATACAGTATGTACATCATACACAACAGTCTCCCCTGGGATGAGCATCAATGCAGTATGTACATCATACACATCAGTGTTCCCTGGGATGAGCATCAATGCAGTATGTACATCATACACATCAGTGTTCCCTGGGATGAGCATCAATGCAGTAAGTACATCATACACATCAGTCTCCCCTGGGATGAGCATCAATGCAGTATGTATATAGTACACAACAGTCTCCCCTGGGATGAGCATTAATGCAGTATGTATATAGTACACAACAGTCTCCCCTGGGATGAGCATCAATGCAGTATGTACATCGTACACAACAGTCTCCCCCGGGATGAGCATCAATGCAGTAAGTACATCATACACAACAGTCTCCCCTGGGATGAGCATCAATGCAGTATGTATAAAGTACACATCAGTCTCCCCTGGGATGAGCATCAATGCAGTAAGTACATCATACACAACAGTCTCCCCTGGGATGAGCATCAATGCAGTAAGTACATCATACACAACAGTCTCCCCTGGGATGAGCATCAATGCAGTATGTACATCATACACATCAGTGTCCACTGGGATAAGCATCAATGCAGTATGTACATCATACACATCAGTGTCCCCTGGGATAAGCATCAATGCAGTATGTACATCATACACGACAAGTGTCCCCTGGGATGAGCATCAATGCTGTATGTATATAGTACACATCAGTCTCCCCTGGGATGAGCATCAATGCAGTATGTACATCATACACAACAGTCTCCCCTGGGATGAGCATCAATGCAGTATGTACATCATACACAACAGTCTTCCCTGGGATGAGCATCAATGCAGTAAGTACATCATACACAACAGTCTCCCCTGGGATGAGCATCAGTGCAGTAAGTACATCATACACATCAGTCTCCCCTGGGATGAGCATCAATGCATTATGTATATAGTACACATCAGTCTCCCCTGGGATGAGCATTAATGCAGTATGTATATAGTACACATCAGTCTCCCCTCGGATGAGCATCAATGCAGTATGTATATAGTACACATCAGTCTCCCCTCGGATGAGCATTAATGCAGTATGTATATAGTACACAACAGTCTCCCCTGGGATGAGCATTAATGCAGTATGTATATAGTACACAACAGTCTTCCCTGGGATGAGCATCAATGCAGTATGTACATCGTACACAACAGTCTCCCCTGGGATGAGCATCAATGCAGTATGTACATCGTACACATCAGTCTCCCCTGGGATGAGCATCAATGCAGTATGTACATCCTTCACGACAAGTGTCCCTTGGGAATGTCACAACTTTGCTAGCTGACAAGACCTCTTGTACATTTGGTGTGCCTCTCATGCCTTGGCTGTGCTGCTCTGTATTCCCATTTCCCCAATTATTAGCAGTGGTGTGGACACGATGCTTCCAGAATCCTCTGACTGTCCTATCTGAGTACATTAAGTGGTGCAATCAACTCAGGCAGATGGTCTCCGACTCTGAAAGAAAACCTTAATTAGTCACGACATGCCTATTTTATTAACAGGGCAGTGGATCTATTCTTAGTTTCTTAACAATGGGGCCCCAGAACCCACACAGGGTAAACACTTCACTTCTAAGACATAGGGTAAGGCAGGCTCAATTGGGTCCACCACAAGAAAAAATATAAATAAGCTCTGCAAGTCAATTTTTTTGGCAGACACTGCTCTATGTGAAACAAGAATGTCTTTTAAAAAAAAAAAAAAAATGGCATACCCAGTCTGTTCTGGGATTTGACTGTGGGAGCTCAGTCTCTCACACAGTGTGACTTCCTTGTCTGAAAGCCAAACAACAGTACTTGTAACTGCCCACTCCAGAAACTGACCCCTGTTTTCTCTAAGCCCCAAACCAATGCAAAAAAAAAAAAAAAAAACAGCCAGCTATTTGAGAATGTCACACTACTCAAGCACTGACCATCTCCATGATGAGGTGCCCACAGACCACACACTTCTCTGCTGTCTGCTGGAAGCCTGAATACTGTGGACAACATAAAACAGCAAACATAATAAAAGCTTATAAAGAACTGCATTATTTCACTATATAAGGCAAGTATATGGTGCATGACTGTAGACTATGAAATCAACTATGACTGTAGACTATGAAATCAACTATGACTGTAGACTATGAAATCAACTATGACTGTAGACTATGAAATCAATAATTTGTGCGCCCTAATGATATCTGTGTAATATGACATATTTCAAGCTCCACAAAAGAATTAGTTTAGAATATCACTGCTATATACTGGGGTATCAGTAGCTGACCTTAGCTACAACGGTGTCAACTATTGAAGAAAAGAGTATTTGTAGTTGATCATGTGTTTGTTTACAACTGTTCTTGAGAATAATGCTGTGAATATCTTGGACTGCCAGAATAACTAACAATGATTGCCTGGAAAAGGCTAATAAAAAGTAGAACATTGTATACATCAATGAGAAGGAGACAAAGTTCTTTGGTCAAGTGATGAGAAAAGGAGCACTGAAAGATATAACGTGACGACTGGACAGATCATTGGTAGAAGAGGCAGAGGCAGACCAAGAGAAATCATGGTAGATGGCTTAAGGCAGTAGCATGGAGAAATATCATGTGACATTCATCCAGAACACCAAACACCGAGATCCGTAGCGACACATGAACGCCTCTGCCAGCTGGCAAGGCACTTGATGATGATGTGTTTTTTAACAGTGGCAGGTATTCTTCGAATGTGGTTGTTCAACAATGTATGATATCATTCCCTGATACTCAAGTGCCTCATCCTAATACTGTTAACAATCTAACCAGTAGAATCAATTGTGAATAGACCTGTAATGTGGAAGACAGTACCATCAAAAGGACACCATAGCAGTATAAGTTGCATTAACTCCATAGACGGTGATAACAAAAAAAAGATACGGCAATATTTTCAAAACAATAGTCATTAACAATACAAGCGGTACAAAAGTGAGCTCCCGTTAACTATCAGTGGTACCAGCCTATCATGGCAGACAAAACCAACAACTTAACTGCTAACAAAGGTTGTCACTCTTTGTATTTACCATCTGGTTACACGAGAGTCAGCCTGAAGATTTAAGGCCGCACAAAAGATTTAAACAAAACAACAACAGAAATTACTAATAAAGTGAAATCATTAACTGGTGGCAGTTTAAGAGAATCACCACTGCAGTTCTTAAAGAAAAAAATTCCAATGAGAAGTTTGAGGTCTGAACAATGGATCAACCTTATGACACATGGGTAGTAACTCTAAGTGGTCCATTCTTCTTCTAACTGAAGTCTGATTCTGAAGAAGCTCAGTACAGGCTCGGTAGCACCAGCGAGGATCCGGAAATAACTGAGTAGATTTTTAACTCAACATTTTGTTCTGGGCAGCGCCGTTAGGCTACTTTTTTCGATTTCGAATTACCAAGGGATTTTATTATGTGTGCAAGGCACATGGGCGTCCGATCTCACTACACAGAGACCAGGGGAAATTACTAGAAGTCCAAGTCCATGTAAAAAAATCCCAGCCCTTACCGGGGATTGAACCCGGAACACTAGCACTCAAGGCGGACACTATGCCTTGAGACCACGCAGCCCCCTTAATGTTCCCAATGAGAGAAAAATGTGAGAAAGCTGCTGCTGAACAGGGGCACAGATCAAATCATTGAGTGAAAACATGTCTGGCACTGGAATCTACAGGCTAAACACAGATAGAGGCACACACACACACAAGGCAGAGCAACAGAGCTCAGTAAGGGTAGGAGGGCTCTACTTCAAGCTCTAACACACTATAGCCACACAAACAACCATGAAAAATTTCAACACACTAACAAATCATATCAAGTTAACCAAGACATGGAAGGCTCTTCTAATAGAAGATTTATGATGTGATGGGGAGAAAGCCACAAGGAATCTGCAGATGTCTTTCACCAAGGGACACTAAATCTACAAGTGAGGAAAATATTGTCTTTGCACTAGAATCCATGAGGTTGAAGGTATAAGGGCAGACACACACCAAGGTCATTGATGGAAACGAAAGGGCTGATAAGTTGGCTGGATCAGCTAACACCGCTGAAGGTCAACCCATGGATCATGCTGATATAAACCACTTTATTTGGTGTTCTTTGATGACCTGTAAGACTTTATTCCTAGCATTGATTTCTTATTGTCTTTTTTTTTAAAAACTCCTGCAGTTCTTCAATGTCATTTCATCTCTGTCGTCACAATTTTACCTTCATTAGAGGATGTGTGTCCACTGTTAGCCAAAAAAAGTTCTTAGATTCACTTTACTACGTTGGGGTATCTGCTTGTGTGTCAACAGGGAAGATAGTTGCCCCATTACTTCATTAGCTTTTGCACATCTCGAGCTAATTTTTCTATCTAGTTTTCCGTCAGATGTGAAAACTGCTTCCAAATACATGAATTGCTCCATTTGTCTAAAGTCGTTTTTTTAAAATGTTATTTATAAATTGTCCCTGTCTTCATATCAGCACTGTCTCTGTCTTCGTAGTGTTTATTCTCATAATATATTCCTCTCCTTTGTTGATTTCAACGCCTAAAAATGTATTTTCTATCTTTAACCAGTACCTACCTATAGATAGCATTGTTTCCAGCAGATATAATGAAATTCATGTTAGGGGCTTGACCTGTCCCTAAAATGACATCAAATGCATTCAGTAGACCCTACTTCAGTAAATCACCAGATACCTGCAGACTCCCAGACCAGCACACAACTGTAGCCCACCAGCCCAACACCTGACTCACTCTCCCACTGACAGCTCCTGACACCACACAACAGTAGCCCACCCAACCATCCACCCATGTCTGTCTCTCCCAAAGACAATCCCTGATACCACACAACACATGACCACACAACCTCTGATACCACACAACAGTAGCCCATTTAATCATCCACCCATGTCTGTCTCTCCCAATCAACATGTGACCACACTACCTCTGATACCACACAACAGTAGCCCAACCCAACCATCCCCTGGTGTGTCTCTCTCCACATGACAACATACCAGATAATCCTCCTCACAATAGACCTTGCCATGGACATTGTAGAAGGCCTTGCCTCGCAGGGTGCGACCTGACAGGAACAATTTAAACATGTTAGTGAAGTGTCTGGTTGACTGGCTAAAACAGAGGAGGAAGAACAGATTCTATGTATGGCAGGACGAAAAAGTGGGAGGACAAGAGACAAAACATATGACCTTTACTTTGAGAGGGAGTGAAAGTGTGAGAGAGAGAGAGAGAGAGAGAGAGAGAGAGAGAAGCAAATAAGGATGAATAAAAGATTCTATGTGGGTGAGGGAGGCAGAAAAGCACAAGAGAACATGAAATGGTGGAGGATTGCCTTTTTGGAGACAGACGAAAAAATACATAGTTGTCATTGATAAAGGTGTCTATATAATTTGTAATTAGATACTGAGCTGTTTGGCGTGACACTGTGAGCTGCAGATTTCATTTGGAATGGTTTCTGACTGACCAAACGTGGTATTGTGAACTTTCGATTCAGAAAACGATGAGTGGCCTGTGGCCGCAGAGTTGGTAGTGCCTTATGTGATTAAAGCTGGCCGCGTGTGCTATGGCTGATGTGTTTTAACTGCTGCCTCTGTCGATGGCAAACTTTTGTTTCCAATGTCCGACTGTTGGTGTTAGCACTTCTGATGGCAACCTTATGCTTTTAATGCGTGTATATGCTAATGGATGTGCTGAGACAGCAGTCTGTTTCAATTTTACCACAAGGGACACTGGTGAACATTATGGTTTTTTTTCTTGGCACGAGCGGGGCAACTAGGGGGGGGGGGGGGGGGGGGTTACCCGTTTGCTATGAAGATGAAACCAAGATTAGAAGGATAACATGCAGCAGACCAAAGTGTGCACAGAAAGATAACCTGTAAACGACCAAAGTGTGCACCACTTTGTTTTTCGTCCGCCGGTATGTGGGTGTGTGGTTTCAATGTCAAGCAGACGACAATATGCCAGCCATTAAACAGCTCCGTGTGAACCCGGTTGTTCATACCTGGGAAGCAGGTGGGCGGGAGGGTTCTTAGCCAGCGTTTCCCAAACTTTTTTTTTTAAGTCGCGGCGCCTGGTTTTTTTTTTTTTTTAATTAAAAATGTTTTCAAGGCGTCCTAACCTAAATAAAATTATGACTATTCTATGTGCAAGAGATTAAAAAAATATAGCTCGTGTATCTTCGAATATTTCGCGGCGCCCCTGAGAAGAGGTTGCGGCTCCCCGGCGCGTCGCGGCACGCAGTTTAGGAATCAGTATTCTTAGCGGCAAATCTGCACTAGTGCCAAAACCGGTCGCCCTTCAACATTAGTTTAAACAGATGTTGACACCAGCGTGCACATGCTATACAAGCGGACGCACGCACACAGTATTCAACGAGAGACTGGGGACAGTCACAACAACCCACCAGCACTGGATTAGAGAGATTACACGGTAACCGTTTTGTGGTGCCCCAATATACATACATTGGGACATTTCCGTCTTTTCAGACGATAGTGTTATATTGCACTATGAAGAGGCATGGGACTCACAGCCCATGGCGAGTGTGACTAGCAAGACCCGCCCGTGTCAAGAAAATGTCTTCCACAAAAAAGGTAAAGTGGGGAGATGTGAGCCAGCGTCATTGCAGACGGTTATAAGCCATAAATGCTCTGCCACCAGTCTGGTAGTCTGGTAGTCTTAGTTTCAGCTTCATAGCAAACGGGTCGCCCCGTCTTTGCCCCGCTCCTGTGCCAACGAAAAACACACAGAATGTTTATCACAGTATTAGAATTTCAGTTCATCATTGATGGTAGCAGAAGTCGCCAACAGATCAGCAGTTGCCCACGCGATAAATTTTAATCACATACGGGCACCACAACACTGCACGCATTCTGAATCTACCATACACACCAACACGTTGGTTGGTCACAGTCGAAAAAACATTCCAAATGCAATCCGCAGCTCACATGGTCCCGCCATGCATTCAACTCAGAAGCTGGGCGACGAAACTTTATCCATTCTACAAATGGAACAAAAATGCATCGGCCACCGTCCGGCAGAAGCAAAATATTTGCCTCTGTTTCGAACAGTGCCGCTGCCTAACGTCCATTTTGACCGTGGACAGCTGATAAGAATTGTCCGCCTGTGTCGCCGTTTGCACATAACTCTGTAGCTACAGCGACGTTCCTAAATTTACCCCAGAGTCTTCCACAATGATAGCATGAGATTTCAGGACCACTGATGTCAACATTTGTGCCCCAATATAACTGCCATATATATGTATACAGGCTATGGGTTCAGAGATATTGCTAATCCAACATTTACTGTGGCTTCCACCTGTTGTCCGCACTGCTCAAGAACTTCCCGGGCTCATACTGGACTAATATGGCTCATAATTACTGATCATTACTACTTTGGATCAAAAGTGGTCTGCAGTCACTCGTGATGGACGAACAACACAGGTCCAGCGATACACGGCTAAAGGTCCAACGATACACAGCTAGAGGTCCAACGATACACGGCTAGAGGTCCAACGATACACGGCTAGAGATCCAGCGATACACGGCTACAGGTCCAGCGATACACAGCTACAGGTCCAACGATACACGGCTACAGATTCAAAGATACACGGCTACAGATCCGATTCACGGCTACAGGTCCAGCGATATACGGCTACAGATCCAGCGATACACGGCTACAGGTCCAGCGATACACGGCTACAGATTCAACGATACACGGCCACAGATTCAACGATATACGGCTTTAGGTTCAACGGAGTTTCCGAGATCAGCTGATTCTTATCCCTGAAATGTTATTACTAAAGAACGCATGTCTGGATGGGACAAACTTGAAAACCAAAATATGGGTTTTTCTTTTAATTCACCCAATCTCAGGAACGCCGAGATTCCGTCGCGAGTTCCCGGGGAAGTCCAATAGTATAAGGGTTTGAAATAAACACTGACTCCCTAACCCCCCCACCCCCCCTCCCAACCCCCTCCCAATATTGGAATTCCCATCAACTCCCCGCGACATCTCGGAGTCCTGAGATAGGGTCAACTAAAAGAAGTTGCAGCACTCTCTAGGGGAAGTTGTGTTTGACCCTGTTTCTCCAAGTTTTTGGGGTGTTAAAAGCACTGGTGTGCTGAAATATACAACATGCGATTTCAACGGCATAGCGTAACACCCCCGTAACCTTGTGTGAAGGTTACTGGGCTCAGATACTACCGATCAGAAGTGAGCTAGTGTGTATATGGGCGGGGTCTGGGGAGACTAACGCCAAACTAACCCAATCGACAGCTGCATGCTGGGAAAGTCCCTTTCTATGTATTCAGTAAGCGGTGCTAGCCGCACTGTTAGATCTACCTGGCACTCCATACCAGACCGGTCGCTTTTACTTCCCACAGCTCTTCCCTATATCCATTTAAGACGGCATCGTCAGAAATAAACAGTTTTGTTTAATGAAACTAACTCTCGTCTGGTTTGGGTCACCGACACAGAAACAAAAACACATGGGGGGGGGGGGGGGTTTTGACATTTCGGCGTTTGAATTTTTGGGTTTTGAAGGTTTGGGGTTGACATTTTGGGGTTGACATTTTGGGGTTTGAGGTATAAGGGTTTGAAAATTGGGAGTTTGAAGTTTTGGACTCGTTTCCCTTAAACATTTTCTAAAGGGAGAAGGGCCTCACGAGGACTGTGGTCTGGTTTAAGTGGTGGTAATAATAATACGGCAAGCGGTGATTGACAAATAAATTTAAATATATATAAAATATCACAATTAATATGAAATGCACAGACACAAAGACTGAGCCACATTCACCCGTTTGCAAATCAAATGTAACCATTTAGCGGATCAAGTTTCTCTAAACCAACGGTTCTCAAACTGGGTGTTTGAAACACCCCCCCCCCCCCCTTTCCCCCACACACACTTTCTAGAACTAATTGGTCGCGTATTCTTCCACGGTGTTTCCCTGTTATACAACTGTATAAAGATACACTGTACATTTCTCTGGCCTCAAGGGTTCCCCGCTGTTTATTTATGTGAATGGTGTGTAACACAATGGAGCTTACCAATCATATCTCTTTCTGACATGTCTGTTATATTCTAGACACAGTGTTACGGTCCGTTACGTTTATAATTGTTTGTTATTCGACCTTCGCTTGGTCCATATACATTTATGTTACCTATGGTGTCATTTCAATGGTTCGGATTAATTCTGTCCGTATTCCATAGTTGTATATTTCAGGCTGTACGATAGACATGGCCAATGCAGACACTTTTAGGGGTGTCTAATTGATCATGTTCTTAGTACACTTATTTTTACAGCAAGGCGCACACGCCATTTGGAAGCAGGTTCGATTCCCGGTATGGTAACCATAGCTTTCCTTGTGTATGTTGTCTAATGTGTCCTATCCTTCTAAAGTCTTTCTATAAGTGTCGATCAATACACTGTTTATTTTATATATATATATATATATATATATATATATATATATATATATATAATAAAACTGCTGAGATAAGTTACATAATGTCCTCAGTTTACGCTTTCCACAATAGTAATGTGTTTTAAATTCTACTTCTTTTTATGAGTGCCGATCAATACACTGACCCCTTGTTAATTATATATATATATATATATATATATATATATATATATATATATATATATATATATATATATGTGTGTGTGTGTGTGTGTGTGTGTGTGTGTTTTAAAAGAGAATCCAGACACACACGCCCTCAGTGACCACAGGGTGTAACATCAGCGACCGAGTCGCCCACAAACTGGTCGATAGACGACTTCATCACTGGTCGGGCCAGTATTTGAGTCTCTCTCCCTTGGTCGCATCAACACTGCAGGAGTTCTTTTCAACGTTCTTGGTGGCGAGCGAGCAATACAAAGTCATTTAATATAGCGCACATAACCTAGTCACAATTATAACCTAAAGCTCTCCCCATCGGGGATGCTAATTGAACGTGACGATTTTTTTCTCTCCAGTAAAGTATTTACCTACCAACCTACCTAGCACAGAGTATAACACGACTGCTTTTTTTTTTTTTATAGAGATACCACAAGTAATTTAATTTTAAAAGAAAGACAACAGCCGGACCGATATGCCAGTATGTCGTTATGAACAGCTGACCTGAGAAACAATTAACTGCACAGGCAATGAGTGTCTCTCTCTCTCTCTCTCTCTCTCTCTCTCTCTCTCTCTCTCTCTCTCTCTCTCTCTCTCGCCCACCCTTAACGCCCCCCCCCCACACACACGCGCGCACGCACGCGCGCACGCACTCGCACGCACACACACACGTTAAAGAGTTGATGTGGGCCCGGTTTCGCTAGCTAACAAGACACCATCCCAGAGCACTGCCTGTAAAGAGAGATTCAATGTTTCCCCTACACGTCCGTGCTGGCTACTGCCAACATGTGCCGGAGTGCTGGCCGCCTTTACACAGTACCTCTTTTGTTTGAGTTAGCACTTTCGCACCCGGCGAACCGGATCAAGCTGAGGATGAGGAATGTTGTGTTTGGAATCGGTCCAAAGTGTGCGGTTACCCCCGCACGTTCAACAACTTACGTCCTTGTTTCTACCTGCCCCTCTGTCGCTGTTTTATGTGTTAAGATTTTAACCTGTGCATTCCATAAAAGTATATCTACCGACTCAATAAGCAAGCATGACACAGAAACTTTACTCAGTAATCTATCACTGGTTCTCAAGCACTGGTATTACCTGCGTAAATTTCGGGTTCCACTGTAACAAAAAAAAAACGAGGGGGGAAAGGGGGGGGAGGAGACATACACTGTCTCCCCATCAAGCATAACAGAAACTTAACACTCAGTAACATCACTGGTTCTCAGGTAATTCAGTACCCGTATGACTTCTAGCGCCCAAAGTGGAAAGGGGGGGGGGGGGGGGGGAGGCACTGCCTCTCCAACCAGGGCTGCCAATGATGGGTTTTTACCCCCAGAATTAGGTTTTTATTTGACACCTTGGGATCAAATTTGGTACTCTGGGATTTGTTACCAAAATATATCCTTTTATAAAAATTGGTAAATATTTAGTTTCGTAACTATAAAACTTGTACTTTAAAAAAATGGGTTTAAAATATATATATATATATATATATATATATATATATATATATATATATATATATATATATATATATATAGTGTTCTTTTTGCTTGGGTTTTTGTTCAGCTTAGCTGGGTTTAAAAAAAAAATTCCACTGGCAGCCCTGACCCCAACAACCATGTCGTATGTGATGACTAATTGGGGGCATCCTTCCAAGTCTGGACTACATCTGCTTGAGAGGCAAGAACAAAAAGGGCTTACATACAAATAAGCTTTATCTGAGCACGCAACAGTTTCTGTAACAAGATTCAATCCGGTGCTGAATGATGATGAATGTTGAATCAACAATCCACATCACAGCACTCGGGACACCCCCATTAGCGCTCCTTCCCCATTGTCAGCAGCAAGCAAAGTGTTCCATTTCCTATGGCACAATTAACATGTTATATTCGTCTCGCCTTTCCCTTGAGTGTTGAGCGTCGGCCAGATTCCCTGGTCACTCCCTGCAGCGCCATTCGCAGACCGTAATGATCCTTTTCAGCCTTCGCACGGTTCACTCGCTCCCACAGAGCCCTCTAGCTTGGCATACACATAGTGGTGCAGTACCGGCCAGTCTATATGCCTGTTAATTTTCAAACGCACTGGCATAACTGAGAAAATAGCACAAGGACGCTAACTTACGGGCACATTAATGCTCGCCACTCTGCACGGAACAAGCCTATCATCGCCTTTCTCAACATACTCTGTGAGTCAGTTACAATGATGTTTGTGTGTGGTGTACAGCTGATTCTCAAGCCAGCGGAAGGCAACGGTGGTGGACGAACACCCAGAACTTTCCGACGCAGTATACATTTGGTAAACGCGAAAACGTATTAGTTGTGTCATCGGGCCCAACTTTCTAAACAAATCTTTTTCGAGATATCCTTAACTACGATGGCTAAGAATGGTTTGAGTCCTTTTCTTTTACTTCAACCCATTTCTGGGGTCCGAGACTTTCCAGGAAAGTCCAAAATTATGGGAGAGTTGGGGGGGGGGGGTGGTGTTCATTTCCCACTCTTAACCCCGCTTGATGAGAAGCTCCCAAGTACAAGTCCCAGAAACCTTGTTCAACCGCGAGATTGTGTACGACACCCGACAACAGCCGGGTGGGGGCTTTTATTAACGAAAATGCGTCCCATAATGGGGGCGAAGTAATTGTAAAGTGTGAGATCACACACCCTTTAAAGTTGTATCGCGGACGCCCGGTGGTAGCAGATAGTAGAGCCATCAACAGACAGACAGTCTAGCGCTGTGTACTGTCTGCTCACACAGGCGCGTTCCAGAAATGAGGTTTTCTAAATATAAACCCGCGACATGCGATAAGGTTTTACCAGACGGGGAACGCTGACAGAAAGCTATTGGCTGTTAACGTGAACCGACATGATCCTCTCTCGTCGTTGTCTTCCTCCTCTTCGTTGTTAATCCGTTCTCCTTTATTCTTCTTCTTATTCTGTCCGTCCTCCATTTGTACTCCTCTTTGTTGTCAATTCGTTCTCGTTTATTCTTCTTTTTCTTCTGTCCGTACTCCAGTTGTGGATTTCCAAGCTGTACATTAGACATGGCCAATGAAGACACCTTTTGTCTGGCGGTGCCTAGTTGGTCATGTTATTACACTTGTTACTACAGCGAGGCGCACACGCCATCTGGAGGTGACAAGCTCGATTCCCGGCACGGTAACTATACCTTTCGATTTGAATGTTTTCTAGCCTGTCCTATCTATTTCTATGAGTGCCAATCGATAAATTATTACATTTATAAATTTGACACCAGACTGAGGTCAACAACGTGAAATTTTGGCGATTGTCACGAAAGTTCACTTTAAAGCCGAGATTTATTTCTCGGTAAGCGACGTGAACCTCACGTCGGCCGCCTTTACTTCTCAAAACCCTACCTGGTGCCCCATCAGGATCTGAACCCACGATCTTCGTTTCCGCAAGCGAGCGTCTAGCCGCTACACTACGCCTGATACCAACAGATACTGTAGGCAGGAAGAGATAGGCAGGCAGACAAGTAAGGCAGACTGTCGTGCAAGACGGTCTGCCACCAAACTGCGCATGTATGTCGGTATGTTGCCGTTATACCAGTGCATTTAAAACGCCTAACCCACATCGCCGACTATACCAGTGGCTGTCGACCTTTCTAATGCGGCGACCCTTTAATACAGTCCCTCACATTGTGGCGATCCCCAACCATACAATTATTTTCTTTGCTACTCCATAACTGTACACTGGTAGAAGGTGCAGAGGCAGACCAAGAGCAATGATGGTTGATCGTAAAGACATTGGTATGGAGACACATCAGTGGAATTGACCCAGAATAAAGATCGAGATCAGTGGAGATGCCCCCCGTGTGGGTTCCGGGGCCCCATTGTGGGGAAAACAAGAATAGACCCACTGCCTCCCCAAAAGCATGTCGTAAGAGTCGACTAATTGGGGAGCTTACTTTTAAGTCGGAGTGCATCTGCCGGGGAGGCAAGGAACCAACAGTCTGTATTCAAGAGAATGATATTTGTAAAACTGATGCACACGCAACACTCAGGTTCTGGAGCAGGACTGCAGTTCAGTAATGGACGAGCAACCAGAACTTTCCGCCAGAGTGTACAGCTGGTGAACGCAAAGAAGAAGAAGAAGTGGAGATGCACGAATACCTATACAAGCTGGCAAGGCACTTGATGATGATATACATAGTACTTTGTCTCATCATTATACCAGCCACTAGGAACCTCCTATTGTCCACGTCGTATCGAGTTAGTAGTCATGTGTATTCACAAACTTCTGTCTCATGTACTTTCATCATCATCATAAAGAACTTCTGCCGTAAAGCACCGTGGGGAGGAATCATTTGTGATCCAGTGCACGCAGGCTGCCACTGGCTTTTGTCATGCCGTGAAGGCGCAGATTGTCTTTAATGTTATCCATCCATTTTTCGCGGCCGTCCTCTTGCTGTTGCAGCTGATCTGCTGACACGAAGTGCCTGTGGTGGTATTTGATTTTCCTGCATTGACGGCTAAACCATTTAGTCTGAGGTTTCTCAATAAATCTGGTGTCCTTCCAACAATTTGCCTGATAGAAGCATGGTTCACTCCATCTTGAATGGCAGCAGCTTTTCCTCAGGGATCTCACCGAGCAAGTGGTTATTGTGCGTACATGGGCTTTAGTGTCTATGTTTGACTTTCAATTACTTCTGATGTATACGATCTTTTATGCCATTATTTCAAACTGTCCAGCATCTTCTCTCTGTCTCCCTCTGCCTCCTTTGCCCTCCAGCTTCGCCTCCGCCATCTTTGTACTCCAATGGTCTGCTTCTCAGGAGATCAAAGAATGCAGGTTGTCTCCCCCTGGTGTGGGCCCGAACGTCTAACAACACACATAAGACGGGATATGCAACTTACTAACATGTAACAAGTTCTACTAGCTTCGCCACAATGACTGGAGACAAGAGGAAGAGCAAAAAGACCTAGCTACAGAATGTGGCTAAATGAAGAGGCTAAAACATGCCTAAATCAAATCCACTGCACCCGACCAGACAGGGTACAGCAAGTGGTGATCCAAAGACACCAGCTGACGGGCAATTATGACGAAAATGATGAATGGCTAAAAAGCGTAGAGGCGTACAATTACTGACAGCTACAGTCTTTCCTCTTGAGCCTAGAGCGGCGCATAGGGCAGAGGTCATAGCTCTGCATGTCTGGCAGTTCGCTACAACCTGCTTTAGGTCTTGGATGCGTGTTAGACCCATGGGTGCGCCTTCCCTGATGATGGTTGCAGGTAGAGACAAAACAAAACAGAATCGTCAAACTATGTAAACTGAACTTGTGCAGAAACATGGACAATGAATAAGCAACTAGAAAATCGAAACGAGTCTAATGAAATGTTGATATTCAGAAGATCAGGTTGTATTTCACAAAAACAAAACAAAAAAATCAAATACAGAGGCCCAGAAGAGACTGCAAATGAAAAGGTATACTGGCTCTCCTTTGAATAACGGTCCCAAATGATCTACGCAGAAAGTTAACCCTAACAGAGCCTCATTATACGTCCTACCCTACAAAGATTTAAAAGTTGTAGCTCGGAAAATATAAGGAACGAAAAGTATGAGAAAAAGGGCGAAGTCTACTACTTACCGACAGTTAAATCCTTTATATGTGAAAATTGTGGCACAGAAGTTGCAAATAGTGCCCGAATATCTGTTCTTTCTGTCTGTCCGCCATTTCAACAGGGCGCGGCTTGTCCGCGTTCCGGGCGAGACATAATAATGTGCGTTGTAATGTACGCGCACGTCACCTCGGGACAACTTCAAACCAGCAGTCGCCTCGGGACAACTTCAAACCAGCAGTCGCCACTATGGCGCTCCACTATCCCGACCACCCCTTGACCGTGGCGAATGCGACCACGCTTGCAGTTGCGACGGAAGAAGTAGCTCATGACTGTTTTCCTGCGTCTACACTGCCATATCCGAGAGTATCCCCCGCGCCGCGGAAGGGGCTAAACTAGATGGCTAGGACTCACGAGCAAAAACAATGGAGGAAGCTGTAGGAGAAGCGGTAGCTGCTGCTCTTGAGTCCCAGCCATCTAGTTTAGCCCCTTCAGCGCCGCGAGTAGCATACTCTCGAAGGTGGCACTATAGTCGGCGAAAAGTGGTCCGCAACTTACATATAACTGTGGCCCTGTCGTAGGATTGCGCTATCGGGAGTATTCTTGCGTGTCGCTAATTTTTCGTCGGTAGTTAATCCTAGTTTTGCCGGCGTTTAATCGTCGTAAAAAAAGTCAGTTGCGTTTCGCGAAAATGTCGTGCGCAATTAATCCTATGTTTGACGCGGTAGATTCGCCGCAAAAGAAATACGAATTTTAGATATGAGTGAGGCTCTGTTAGGGTTAACTTTCTGCGTAGATCATTTGGGACCGTTATTCAAAGGAGAGCCGGTATACTGAAAGAAATACAATTTAAAAAAAAATAATATAAATATTTTGGCTGCATTAAAAAAAAAAGGTTAGTTGCGTATCCTTTACAGGAAGGACGTTGCAGAGCCAACCCCAACAGCCACTGGTCGTCGTGTGGTTTTTCTAGGCAAATTTACGTCCAGTAGTTTGCCAATGTACTCAACGGTCGGCTCTCTTGATACCACTGTCGAAACCAACGCAAAGTGCATGGCCCGCAGCTGGGATCGAACCCGGCATTACGAAGCGTTCGCATCGACTAAACCACAGAGCCGACGTATTAAAAAAAAAAATACTCTTTTAAAAATATACTGCAGGGTAACATCAAAGTCAAGACAGCAACAGGGAGACAATGAGGACAGCTAAGAGATGGACGAACATAAGTCAGAGAGAGTATACAACCAAGACAAGAAACGCAGATCTATAGCCAACCTTCATTAAAAAAACAGCAAACGACAAAGTGAATGATGATGAGAAAAACAACGGTTAACACTGAACGGTAAAGAATACAGCTGTACTCACCGCACGAGCAGCAGACGAAACACTTGGTGTGGTAAAGGTTGCCCATTGCTTGGCACGCCTCGTTGGTTCCCGTGACCTTGTCCCCGCATGTCACACACTGGCCTGGGTGAAGGAAGAGAAACACGAGCTGGTGAGTGTCCAGTTAGTAATGTCTGCGCCTTCCACGGGCAACTCAAGCATCAACAACAACAACACATGTGTTCACTGACTAGGTTAACATGCGAGTTTCCCGTGTCCATTTCCAAGTCCCAGGGGGAAAAGAAAATATCCACTCGTTTAATGTAAGCATGCAGTTAAAAGGCGACTAATTATCGTTTTGGCTGGAATCGGGCCTGCTTGGTCTACGACGCAGATATCGCTGCCTAGCTGTAAACCATAACACACAAAAAACAGCCCTTTTAAAGGAGAATGCAAAAGGGAAACAGGAAGCACACCCACTGTCATTACAGTGAAACCAACTGGGGCAGATTAACACAGGGAGGGAGGGAGAGGGAGAGGGGAGAGAGAGAGAGAGAGAGAGAGAGAGAGAGAGAGAGAGAGAGAGAGAGAGAGAGAGAGAGAGAGACGGAAAAAAGATATGAGACATAAGTCATGTATGTTAGTTAGTCAATTATCCTATCCTGATTGAACGTGGAACATTTCAGTCCATAAGTGCTGGGATCGCCTGCTTAGTAAATCCCGCAGGGTGTAGCGGCTCGCGACACCAGTTCTGTGTTGATTTCTCCCCTCTAGGACTACAGTCTGTCCCCTCCAGGACTGCCCATCGTCCCCTCCAGGACTGCACTCTGTCCCCTCCAGGACTGCACTCTGTCCCCTCCAGGACTGCACTCTGTTCCCTCCAGGACTGCACTCTGTTCCCTCCAGGACTGCCCATCGTCCCCTCCAGGACTGCAGTCTGCCCCCTCCACTGTCCATCGTCCCCTCCAGGACTACAGTCCGTCCCCTCCAGGGCTACAGTCCGTTCCCTCCAGGACTACAGTCCGTCCCCTCCGTGAGTACAGTCCGTCCCCTCTAGGACTACAGTCCGTCCCCTCCAGTCCGCAGGATTACTATCTTAATGACGAGACTCGCGTGTACAAACGCAGGTCAGCCCCGTTCAATCGTATACTGAAGTACCCAAACGGTAACGAAGAAACCTGAGTCCGAGTGATATATAACCCCACCAGGACCGAACAACGAGTAATAAAACACCCGGTGACACAAATTGCCACCAATCGGATCATAGTCATGCGGGTACAAGTCCCGGAAACATCGTTCAACAGTTAGGTTAACGACTACAGCCGGCGTTAAAAGTTAGTTCCGTATCTCTTGGACGTTGCAAGAATCAACCCCAGCATATTTCGGGTGTTGTGATTTTTCTAGGCAAATTTTACGTTCTCTGCGCCACGACGGATTGGGAAAAAAAAGGCATGGTATCAGGAAGGAGGGACAGGGCCGACCAACACAAAGATGGGCACAGGATATAAGTGACTCCTTGAGTATGAAAGTGCATGAGGCGGGAGAGCTGGCGAGAGACCGAGTTTCTTTCAGGCAGACTGCGATGAGAGCGACGTTCAGCAATAGACCTGCTACATGATGATGATGATAATGATGATGATGATTCGCCGTTGCTTTCTGAACAGTCAGCTCTAGGTACCACCATCGAAACAAGCTCAAAACAAATCGTCAGCAGCTGGGATTGAACTCGGCGCCCCGGCATTACGAAGCGCGTTCGCAACGCCGACACTGGGCGTCCCACAATGGGCGAGGTTTATACCTACCGGGGGCTGCGTCCGTCTCGAGTACTGGAGGTCCCGGGTTCAGGCCCCGGTGAAGGCTGGGATTTTTCCACGTGAACTTCCAGTAATTTCCCCTGGTCTCTGGGTAGTAAGATCGGACGTTGAAATTGGAATCCGGACCTGGATTTGAAGAGACGGTTTGAGCTGAATGACCTTGCACAGTGTTGAATGATTTGGCGACAGTTGGTTGAGGACATAAGCTCGACCGAGGAACAGCAGTGACGCAAACATCGCCAATGATGCTCTGCTAAGTTATGTTGTGGCTGCGCAATCTTCCTTTTCATGTTTGTTTGTCTTCTTTCTCCTCCTCCTGTGTTGGTCTTGTCGGTTTTGTACCGCTTAGTATAAACGCACATCTCTTCCTTTAGTTATCTCATCGGGGTGAGAGGGGTAGAGCAGATGCAAGGATCTTCTGTGAGATTTTTTTTTCTAATGTGCTGATCATCTCTTTAAGGCTGATTTTGATCCTCCTCCTTCTTCTTCTTCAGTATTTCGAGCCCTTGAGGTTCATTGCTGCATATATCACCCGACTCCATTCATCTCTCTGGTTGGTCTTATCTTTCCAGTTTGTGACACCAAGTGTTTGCAGGTCTGTCTGGACATTATCTCTCCATCGTCTTCTTGGTCTGCCTCGTAGTCTACGACCATTCATCTTCCTTGTGTATACAGTTTTTACTTTTCTGTCGTCTGAAATTCTTTCAATATGCCCCAACCATTTCAGTCTATTAGCTCTCATGATGCCAGTGATCAATGGTGATTTAAACTGATTATGAATTTCGTTGTTGCTTCTCACTCTCCATTCTCCGCTGTTTGCATTTTTAATGGGTCCAAAGATTCGTCGTAAGACTGTTTTCGAAAACCTATAATAAGGCTTCATCTCTTTTAGTCGTGCTCCAAGTTTCAGAGCCACATAAAACCCAAGTTTCAGAGCCAATTAAAACCCAAGTTTCAGAGCCATATAAAACGACGATATAATGTTGATCCCGTCGTTCATCAATTTGCGCTTTCTTTGCTTGCTCTATATCATTTCAGCGTGGCTCTCTGAGGCTGTTGGTACCAGGGAATTGCTGACCACATCACACACCAAGTGCCGATTGGTCTATCAATTACTTCCCACGCTTGGGATAAGTGGTATACATTGAAACAGGCAGCTGCCATTACCTCAACGTTTGATATTATACTCTTACTAGGATATTCTCAACACTGTTTTTCAATGTCCCGATTCTTTGCAGTTTCCTAACTCAACATTCCTATCCACAGAGAAGACAAATCACACACAAACTCAATACAGGCAGCTTGGATCTCACCAATACAGCCACGAGACATGAGCAATGTTTTGGCACAAAAACTCACTTTAAAAAAGTTCTTTCGCATTTACTGACAGCAGAACACGGGATTTTCGGCAACACACAATTTGAAAGTAATGCGGTGCGCATAAGAAACAGGCAGTCATGGAAAAGCCACCATTCTCGGTAACTCAGACGAGAAAGAAGAAGGGAGGGGGGAGGCGGCTTCTAGACTCTCGCCCGCCGGCACCCGAGAGTCTTGGTAATCCACGCCGACTCTTAGGCAGGGCTGTCGAAGTTGGTACTTTCGTACAAATATCCTAACAGAGGTTATGCTTCTTCTTCTTTGTTTACCGTGTGTGAGTTCAGGCTAAGAGTCATGCTTATTTGTCCATTTGGGCTTTGGCTTTGTGCCAGGAGCTGAGTTTTGCGTGTACATCCGTTTCACTGGCTTATTTGTGTGCAAGCTAGTTGTTTCTTTGCCGCTCGAGAAAAAGCACGCCGACTTCAAAGGAAAGCCCAATTAGTGGACTCTTACAGCATGCTTGTTAGGGAGGCAGTGCGTCTATCCATTTGTTTCCCCCAAAATGGGGCCCTAACAGAGCAAAACTTTACTTTTGATACCAGACCCGACATTTTGTACGCCGTAGTTCTTTCTCCTCAACAATATCAAGATTTAAACAATGGATTTTTTTTGAGGAACTTAACAATATCAAGATTTAAACAATGGCTTTTCTTTGAAGAAAACAATATCAAGATTTAAACAATGGCTTTTCTTTGAGGAACTTAACAATGTCAAGATTTAAACAATGGCTTTTCTTTGAAGAAAACAATATCAAGATTTAAACAATGGCTTTTCTTTGAAGAAAACAATATCAAGATTTAAACAATGGCTTTTCTTTGAAGAAAACAATATCAAGATTTAAACAATGGCTTTTCTTTGAAGAAAACAATATCAAGATTTAAACAATGGCTTTTCTTTGAAAAAAACAATATCAAGATTTAAACAATGGCTTTTCTTTGAGGAACTTAACAATATCAAGATTTAAACAATGGCTTTTCTTTGAAGAGAACAATATCAAGATTTAAACAATGGCTTCTCTTTGAAGAAAACAATATCAAGATTTAAACAATGGCTTTTCTTTGAAGAAAACAATATCAAGATTTAAACAATGGCTTTTCTTTGAGGAACTTAACAATATCAAGATTTCAACAATGGCTCTTCTCTGAAGACGTTACCAATAAATGCCTCTATGAGTTCAAAGTTATTGCTCCAGGAAACTAGCTGCACCAACTGGATGGAAGCCACCACAGCAGATGTGTAGCAAACTGAAGAGAGGAGGCGGGAAAGGTACAGTGATGTAACGAACAAAGAATTTCAAACAGTTCATGTGCTCCCATAAGACCTTAACCATGTTTGCCTTATAATGCATTAATCTTCCACCAAGTTGTGAACAGTCATCTATTTTGTCCACCTGTTCATTTCCCAACACACCGGCATGACCCTGAGAAAAGATCCGGACAATGCTCTTCATCCTTGACTTCCGAAGCAAAACATGCTACTCTGCACAAAGCATGTCTGCCCTCACCTTCCTCAGCAGGCTTTTCTGGGGAGTTACAATTATGTGTGTGTATCACGTTCTCTAACCAGCAGAAAGCTGCAGTGACCGCTTCCACCTTAAGCTAGATGTTGTAATACCATATGCTAAGCTCTTCTGTACCAAATATCGACCATTAGCTTTTGCCAAGAACCTCCCAGGCACTTCTTCTGCCTCTTGACACTGAATCATCTGTATAAATAAATAAATAATCACATAACCCGAGCAAGCATTATCCTGAATAAATTGCTGAACTGCCACCTCCTTGGCACCTGCTGGCCACTCTCTACCCTCCCCGCTCAATGTGATTATACACTGACACAAATCTGACTGTTCTGCTGGCACTCTAACCCACTCCTCTCCTCGCCTGATGTTCTCCAGGGTTGAAATCTCTCTGATCATGTCCTGCACCTGAGCCACCCATGCCCTCCCTCTTATCAGCTGCTGACCCTCAATTGCATCCTGTGCTTTGTACAAAGGGTTATCTGTGTCTGCAACTATGCTGAAGACAATCAGAGAGGAGGAGGAGGGGGAAAATACATAGAAAGCCCAAACAGTTAAATTGAAATAGCTATACCAACAGGTTCATATTCATCCACTGCAGAGTAGAAATAGATGTACTACTGGTGGCATGTTCTTTCCTGAATGGCAAATTTCACAAAGTGGTCTTTCTGACTGATGCTGTGTCAGTCCACAAGTATCTGTTAACCCAAAAAACATGCAACTTGTAGGCTTGAGGCAATAGCTGATTGGCTTAGGTTCTTTAGTAGAATAATCTGTCCTGCAGTGGAAGACAGGTCACTGTGGCTTGGAAGGCAATGAAACAGCAGATATATTGGTCAAAAGTGGCAGTGACATGGTGCAATCAAAAAGTGACTTAAACCCACCAAGAAATTAACACAATCTAGTATCCCAGAAGGGTGGCAGGGTACACATACCAAATGTTCTAACGATTCGCTGTATCGCCTCTCTAGAGAGGAACAATGTGTCATATTTAGACCACAGGCAGGGCACAGCAGACTTGGCCAACATATGATCACATTTTTCTGTGTAAGAAACAAGGTATACGTTCCTGCAGTTTTGCACTAGAAAATGCTGAGCATGTGTTCCAACACTAACTTAAACCATATGCTGCATACAGAGATGCAATCTGGCCTATCCAACCCTGAGTGAAGGCACAGCTATACGGTATAACAGGGAGATATGACTGCAGGATAAATTTCATAAAAGCTACCGGCCTCCTTATCTGACGGAACAATTGAAGGCGAAGAAAAAGACAGAAACAGATCACACATACAGTTTATAAATCACAGGATAAACTTAAACAAAGAACACGCAAACAGTGGATAAATCACCAGATTAACTTAAAGAACATACATACAGTCTATAAATCACCCAATTAACTTAACAAAGAACATACATACAGTCTATAAATCACCAGATTGACTTAACAAAGAACATACATAGTCTATAAATCACCAGATTGACTTAACACAGAACATACATACAGTCTAAAAATCACCCAATTAACTTAAAGAACATACAGACAGTCTAGAAATCACCAGATAAATGTTGAATGCTGAATTAAGAATCGACATCACTCAGGAAACTCCCATAAATGCTCAGTCCCCATCTTCAGCAGCAATCGAAGAGTTTCAATTCCGATGGTACCAGTAATCATCCGATTGTATATCTGTCTTATTCTTACCCTGAGTGTTGAGCGTCAGCCAGATCCCCCAGTAACTCCTTGCAGCTCCATTCTCCTCACACCGTAATGATCTGCCCATCCGTATTGTTCACCCATTTCCAAAGGGCCCTCACAATATCTAATTTGTCATACACCAATTCACCACCAAGTGGTGCAGAGCCAGCCAGTCTATTTGCCTGCTCATTTCCCAACACACCGGCACTACCCAGGACCTCTAAAATTATGCTTGCCACTCTGCACGAAGCTCTGAGAGTCGGTTGAAATCACCGCATGTGTGTACAGCTGATTCTCAAGCCAGCATAGACTGCCTCCACTTCCATTCTCAAACCAGTCTTTATGGTGTGATATATGCAAGGCTTTGCTGCACTAGGCGACGTAATCACTAGATTAACTTACCAAAGAATACGTAGGTAGTCTAGAAATCACCACATTAAAAAAAAAAAAGAATATGTAGGCAGCCTAGAAATCACCACGTTAACTTATCAAAAAGTAAATAGGTAGTCTCGAAATCACCACATTAACTTACCAAAGAACATGGAGATAGTCTAGAAATCAAGAAATCATCAGCTATCACTAGATTAACTTACAAAAGAATATGCAGGTAGTCTACAAATCACCACATTAACTTACCAAAGAATGCGTAGGCAGTCTAGAAATCCCCACATTAAAAAAAAAACAAAGAATACGTAGGCAGTCTAGAAATCACGCTTTTTACCAAAAAATATGTAGGCAGTCAAGAAATCACTAGATAAATTCACTACAGAACATTTAGGCAGGCCTATCCCTGGATAGAAAAAAAAAACACACAAAAAACAGGGTAACTTACAAAACACATGAGGCCAAGAGTTAACCATGGATGAACTTCATTAGACAGACTAAAAAGACAGTGGATAGCATAGACAGACTAAAAAGACAGTGGATAGCATAGACAGACTAAAAAGACAGTGGATAGCATAGACAGACTAAAAAGACAGTGGATAGCATAGACAGACTAAAAAGACAGTGGATAGCATAGACAGACTAAAAAGACAGTGGATAGCATAGACAGACAGATCTAAACACCAGGTTTCAGTAACTAAAGAATGCCAATCAGAGAGAGAAATGGAGGTGGATGATATTTACAATAATGAACTCCAACAGCTCAGAAAAATAAAATAAAGAGAAGTGGGGTAATAATAACAACTGGAGGACACAGAAGCAGCTGCAAAATAAATATTACTGAAAAGCCAATAAAATCCCCCCCAAAAAGTATAATCTCACAACAGTAAATGCTACACATCAGGCACAAGAATCCAGTGACACAGAAAACTGCATAGTCTTTAACAACAATATATACCTTCTTGTTAAAGTCCATGCTGTGTGGTGTTGCTAGTCATGTCTATCCACAACCTTCTGTCTTCTTCACTTTCAGTCAACTTTGACACAGATGATCCTCCAACTTTGACACAGATGATCCTCCATGCAGTGATGTCAAACTGTCCAGCATCTTTTCTCTTGGTCTTCCTCTGCCTCTCCTTCCCTCCAGCTTTCCTACCGTCACGATATACTCAAGTTTTCTCCTTCCTATCACATGACCAAAGAATGTAGATTGTCTTTTTCTGATGTGGGCAATCAGTTCTCTTCGTAAGTGACTTTCTTCCAAGACATCTTATAACTCTTTTTTATCTGTCCAAGGTATTATTATCATTCATCTATAAAACCACATTTGCGCAGTTTCTAAATAAGTTTGCACAAATTTACCATATATATATATATATATATATATATATATATATATATATATATATATATATATATATATATATATATATATATATATATATACACACACACACCAACAAACAAAAACACACACCAAAAAAAGAAACTAAAAAATACACATGCAAACCTACACAAGCCATGAGGCCATCTTAACATCACATACTATATCTGTGACAGGGGACTCAAGTGACATATCAGCAAGCTGGAAGATGTTTTCGAGAAATTTCATTTGAAAGGATACAAGAAACCAAACAAGTGGATATCAGTGTTAGATGGAATGAATGCCAGCATCAGGAGTTGTGTCTGGTTGGTTAGACACTCATCAGGGATGTATCCCACGGAGCTGCACAAATGTGGTTTAGAGAAGACCTAGTTAGGCATACAAGAGATAGACACAATGATTAATGAAGATGTCCTTAAAGAGGCTCAGGCATAAGTAAAAGCCTGCATGTAGTTTGAAAAAAAAAATGTATGAACATTACATTGCAAAAACTAGTAGCATTAATTAGGGGGTGGGGGAGAGATGTTTTCACAGAGAAATAAACATTGGCCGCATCACAAGGTGAACACATCTAATCATTTTAGGAGAAGACAAAAACCAACACATTTATTTTCAAAGGACCCCAAGCAAGCCTATTTTACATTCGGCCCTTCCAACCACCCATCTTTTACATACCAACTGTAGTTTATCAACGGAACATGTTATATTCATATAACAATATGCATAATTTGAATATCAAGGAACAACCACAAAAGCAGGAATGTTAAATGCACGCACACATGCCCATTCACACATGAGTGCACATGCACACCACCCACACAAGGTTAGTTGTATATCCTTTACAGGATGCTGCAGAACCAACCCCAGCATTTATTGGCTATTGTGATTTTGCTAGGCATATTTTAGGATCAGTAGTTTGCCATTGCTTTCCAAACAGTCAGCTCTCAGTACCACTAAAGAAACCAAAACAAGACAAATCCTCAGTAGCTGGGATCGAACCCGGCTCCCCGGCAATAGAAAGAGTGTTCGCAATGCCTAAGCCACAGACATGACACATACATACATACATACATACATACATACATACATACATACATACATACATACATACATACATACATACATACATACATACATACATACATACATACATACATACATATACACATACATATACACATACATACATACATATACACATTCATATACACATACATATACACATACATACATACATATACACATACATATACACATACATACATATACACATACATATATACATAAATTTATACACACGTGCATGAATGAGCAGACGACTGGAGTATACTGTAACAACTGGTTTAATAAAATAAGCACAATGAGAAGACAAGCAGCAAAAGAAGTAATGAACATCATGTCATAGCAAGAGAAAACTGGAACACATTATCACAACTGGCATAATGACATAAGTAGAGAGACAAAATATTATTAGCTGCAACTCAATCAGCAAAGAACACTGTCTAATCATGTTAGAAGATGAGAATACTGGAACCATGTTAAGAGATGAGAAAACTGGAACTTACAACAGTAACTAGTATAATCAAATAAGCAATAGAGAGTACTTGCTGCATTACAAGAAGCAGTAAACTTTGTGTTACAAGAGGATAAAACTCAAATCATCATCATCATGTAAAACATCGATCTCATCACGGTTTGCCTGAAAGAAACTTGGTCTCTCATCAGCTCTCCCACCCCGTGTGCTTTCATATTCAAGGAGTCATGTATATCTTCGTGCTGGTCAGCCCTGCCCCTCCTTCCTATTACCATGCCTTCTGCTTTAACTTTTCCCAATCTGCCATGGTGCTTAATATGACCCAAATATTTCAGCTTCTAAGACAAGATACTGTTTATTAGCTAATCTTCCTGGAACTGTAATACATTGTGATAGCTGAAACAGTGATACCTGGAGTCACATAAGCCTCTAGTCATGAACAAGTCGGCCTAAGAACACAATGTTGACTCAACTGGCACAACAATGCCTCGGCTCATGAACACAATGTTGAATCAACCTGCAAAACAATGCCTCGGCTCATGAACACAATGTTGACTCAACCCGCACAACAATGCTTCGGCTCATGAACACAATGTTGACTCAACCCGCACAACAATGCCTTGGCTCATGAACACAATGTCGACTCAACACGCAAAACAATGCCTGGGCTCATGAACACAATATCGACTTAACCTGAAAAACAATGCCTCGGCTCATGAACACAAAGTTGACTCAACACGCAAAACAATGCCTATGAAAGAACAAACAGGGTTTTGACGCCATGTTTTCAGCTAATAAACAGCACAAGTCTCAGATGTGCGTGTTGTAAATGTTTGTTGTGCACTGCTCTTGTAAAAAAAGCCTAAGTGTATTACTGCATTAAAAAAAGTCTAATAATTACTAACCATTAGAATGATGTTCCTGTTTCTGATCTTGCCAAGCAGTTAAACAAGAAAAATGCTGCCCTTGCCTAAACTATTCTATGTTACTCAACTATTTGAGTCGACCGGTTCACTAGCTCAGTTGGTTAAACCTCACTGCGCTGCGCAAACCGGCAGTTTTGAATAGTACTTCCCACGGGTGTGTTGGGAAATGAACAGGTGAACAGACTGGCTGGCTCTGCACAACTTGGTGGAGTACTGATGCATGATAAGGCAGACCTCATCGGAGCCTTGTGTGAGAGCAGATGGATCACCAGTCTGGTGAGATTGATGCAGCGGGGAGTAATGAGGGGTTCTGGCCGATGCTCGAGGCTCAGAGGAAAAGTGAGACAGATGTTTAATCAGAATTCTTCAGTGTCAGTTAGGTCTAGTGTGATTCCCTTATTATCTGGGAAAATGAGCCATAAAATTACGTGCAAACTGAATGTTATAAAGTTTTGTGAAAATACTAACTGGTTTCGGAAGTCACTTTTCTTTACCAAAAAAGTTTCTCTGTTATGATGTTGTGAAAGCTTTTCTGAAACAAGATCTAATGCACAGAATGTGTTTTATTTCATTTTTACATTACTAAATGGTTCTTGTTCATTTGTGATTTATTTTGGATATATTTTGGATATAATTTATCGAGTTTTTATTGAGAGCCATGGTGGTAAGTGGTCAAATTATAATTTCTTTACTAATTTCTCTAAACTTACAATCTGTTAATTTATTAATAACTACTAAGACAATTTATTTCTGTAGCAGTATTCTAATATTATTTCTCAGCAATCTCTGGTTCCTTAGGTGTATAATATGTGTATGTTGTACGGCAGTTGAATTAGCATAGTCTGTTTTAATGTGTTACACTTGTGATTTGTCAAAATTGCATTATCACCCCTTGGGCCTCTGATGCTAAATACCTGGGACTCAAAAGAGTTAAATAGACTTGACGAGTAAGTAACAGTCACTAAACAAAACAGTTCTTACCAAAGTAATCTCCCGCTGCCAGGTGATCCATTTCATCCTCTAGCTGCTGTGTCAAAGCTGCCAGCTTTTTCTCTGCATCGGACGGGCCTTTACTTTTTGGAGGAGTCACCTGAAAAGCCAGGTGTGATTTGATCCCTGGTGGTTTAGCTGCTGTGGACACTGACCCTGTCTGAACTTGTATGCCCTGGACTGGAGCCACCAGCCTGACGTTTGATTTGTGTGGGTGAGACGACAGTTGGATGGAGGATTTAACCGAGGTCTGAACGTCGTGAGGTCCATGATATGGTGGAGGGGGTTCCACATCCCCTGTGGTATGAGAAGCTAAAGGTTCACTGGGGCTTTGAGCCAATGCAGAGTTGTTAATGCTCAAATCCCTTTCCAACTGCTGTGTCAAAGCAGCAACTGTCTTCTCTGCATCTGAATTTGATCTGTTGATGTGTGAATTTAATGGTCCTCTGACAGAAACAGAAGGGGCTGAGTTTTGAATATCCACATTGGTTTGGTTGTTTATACGTGTGCCTGTATTTGAAGCAAGCACCACCTGGACTCCATCATTTGTTGGTGGATTTATTCCTTGATCATTCACACTGGTTGCATAAGTTGATGTATGAACTTTCACAGCAGACTGTGGTGGTAGAGTTCTTTGACGAGGATCTATGTAAACAGGATGAGCTATCTGAATTGGTATCCCCCCGTGACCGCCCAACACTCTTGAGCTTGAATAGCCATCATCTGAAGTGACAGTATCAGATCCTCTGGGAGGACCTGACCTGAAGAAAATGGAACTGCTCTGACTACGACCAGGAGATTCCCCGCCAATTTCAACACCCAATCGAGGGCTTGCATAGTACAAGTTACCCCCTGCCTGTTGTCCAGAACTGACCATAGGTTGGTACTGAACGCTGATCTGGTGCGACCTTCCTACGTTGCTGTTATGAGCACCAGAATTTGTGAAAGATATTCGTGAACTCGGGTGTGGCCCCATGCCAATCAAAACATGTCTGCTGTCAGACCCGGTAACGATACCCGATGGAGAGGCAGCCCTCCCACCCTGCCAGTTAACTTGTCCCGTTGGATAATGCGTCGAAATCGTAAGTCCAACATTCCCTCCTACTCCAGACAACGGTATGGGTGGAGGTTTTGCATCTCTGACACTAATACTACTAACGAAAGTGGATTTATGATCCGAAATATCTCGTACACCCCCGCTCATTGTTCCACCCGGGTAATCCGCTGCAGAATTATTTATATCCCTCGACCGATTCCCTTCCGAATTCACACCACCGAACGCGTAAGCACCACTTTCCTGGCGATTAAACTTACCACCAGGTAATATATTTTGATAAATTACCTTCTCACCTCCTTTAGAATCGGGTAAATCAGAAGATTTCGAATTCACAACAAGAACAACATCATCCCGCCGTCTGCTGCTGTCTGTCCCGGCGCCTCCTTGTCGATCGACAGCCCCTGCTCCTGCACTGAACCTAGTTACGCTGTAAGTATGGTCCCCGTCGCTGAAAACATTCACATCTTTGTTGATCCTTCCACCGTAAACGGCCATAGCCCGCGTTAGGTGCGGTTGTTCGGACTGAAGCCAAGAAGAAACAAAGTTGTTTTGCTGCAGAAACTAGACCTTAGTCCCTGGGCCCTGCTTGAGTCTCCCTCCCTGGAAACCACAGCCGCGCAAGGATATCCCAGGGCGACCGAAGTTGGTACTGCTGTATACATTTGGTACAATTTTGCCTTGTCGAGCAAAATTTTATTGTTTGTACCACTCCAATGATTTGAAACGTTTTGGAATTTTTTTTACTGTGTTTAACTTTCTAGACATCGATTAGGATTGTATGATATACAAGCCCCATTCTTAAGCAGCTGCAGAAAAACTTCTCTTTCTGCTTTAACAATAAAACGATCGTTCTTTGAAGACTTAACAATAAATTAATTGATGAGTTTAAAGTTATTGCGCCAGATCAATAACTGCCCCAATAACTACTTTCACAAACAGAGTGAAAGAAATTGATTCATCAATTATGTTATAGAAAAAGGATTTCAGTTATAACACATTATATAAGCCATATATATATATATATATATATATATATATATATATATATATATATATATATATATATATACACCTGGCGTAGGCTCGTATGCATCTGCACAGATAACGATCCCTGGTTGCCTGGAACAGCACGCTTGATATCCCTCTATGCCATCGTTTCAGCCTATCAAGTACCATCTCTCTTGGGCTGCCTCTACCCTCTTTCCACTGATCTTTCCAGTAGTCACGATGTTTTCCGATGTCTCATTGCATGGCTGAAAAACAGTTTTTGCCTCCTTTTTATTATTGTATTTAGAGATTTACTCTCATCAGCTTTTTTTTCAAACAATCGATGTTAGTTACTCTGGCCGTCCAAGGTATTCGTAACATTCGTCTCAGAAACCACATTTCTGTTGCTTCCAAATTCTTCTTAATTTGTTTACTAATATTCCAAGATTTGCTGCCATACAGCAGAACAGGTTCTTTGTAACATTTTAGTACTCTTAAATATATGTATATGTGTGTGTGTGTCTGTGTGTGTGTGTCTGTGTGTGTGTGTGTGTTCACTGACATTTTAACTGGTTTTTTTTTTTAAATAAAAAATGTAACAGTAAGTACTGTGTTTTGATTTTTTTTTCAAAAATATTTGGTGCTGCTCCTAAAACAATTTCGACAGCCCTGATTCAAACCGTTGATCCGACCTATTTATGCCATATTTTAAACTTATCCACTGATTTATCTAGTACCAGTACCACAATCATTTTTCATCTTTCTGTACCAAGCAGCTCATCCTACGTTAATCAGGTGTTATGGAGAAAGTCAATTTTTCTAAACGTAACCAGTCCCACGATATTATCACCAATAAAATAGTGCATACGAATTGTTATGTCAGTTCACTTTGGCATATGTTATCTTAACTTCTCTCCCATAAACATGACTTCTATGAACTGGAACACATAGAAAATTCCCTAGTGGGGACCCCGTGTGGTTGATGGACCCATTATGGGGTGGACAGTAACATGCAAATCGTTTTATTTTTAAAGCTACTAAATAAGGAAGGAGACGAAGAAAAAGAGGAAGATGAAGATGAAGAAGAATAGGATGAAGAAGACGATAAGAAGAGGGAGGAGGAAAACGAAAAAGAGTAGGCGGATGACGTTGAAGGAGAACTCAATGGAATAGAATGAGTTGATATAGTTAGTGAATGGGACTGGGGGCAAAAATATTATGTTCTGCCTACTGACGATGGAGACTAGCGACTTACAGGAATGTCTAAGTGGTGTGTTGTTTCTTAACCCATCCGTTAAATTCAGGATCTATACTTTACGTCGATCTTATCGTCATAGCATTGCTATACCACTTAAAATCCCTTTGAGGTCAGGTGTAAGAAAGTACGAGCAAGAGATTGCTGGATCACCATCGTCAGTCAGTAGGTCTTTTACAGACTTCTTCTTCTGCTTTCGTTCGCTTGAAATAAATTATCTGTATATGAAATGTTGTCTCTAGTAGGAACTTCAACTGTCTTTTGTAATTCACTCAGCGACCCGTAAAGTTTGACTTGCTCCAGTGTCTCTCTTGGACAAAAGATTGTCCTTGATATGTTGTATCTGGGACAGTCTTGTAGGATATGATCTGTTGTCTCAGGTGCCAATCCACATGTGCTCATGGCTGATTCGCAGATTTTAAATTTTGTGTACATGTGGCTGCGAAGTCGATTGTGTCCTGTTCTAAGGCGTAGAATAAGAAATTGCCCTGGTCTGTCCATAAAATGGTAATCGTCTTGTGCCGGTTTTTGTGGCTTTCTGATTGATTTGATTATTCTCTTCTTTTACTGATAAGAGACTGTTATGCCAGGTTGTTCTTCATTTGCACATTCCTTAGCTAGTTTATCAGCTCTTTCATTTTCGGAAACTCCAGAGGGATGGTATCCATTGTATAGTAACCTTTCACTGACTGCTTTTACAGACCCTTTCGCTCTCTTTACGGCACAACTGAAAGTCTCTGTCTCTAGCCAGTTCTCCAGCCCTATGTGCTTTCATAGCCTATGCATCATCAATGTCTCGTATTCACCTGCTGATGTCGGTTTCTGTCGTATTTTGCAAAAACTGCACCCTCCATCACCATTTTCTAGATCAGTCTCTCTCAACTTTTTAATGCCGTGACCCTTTAATACAGTTCCCTCATGTTGTTTCGACCCTTTAATACAGTTCCTTCGTGTTGTTGCGACCCTTTAATACAGTTCCTTCGTGTGGTTGCGACCCTTTAATACAGTTTCTTCGTGTTGTTGCGACCCTTTAATACAGTTCCTTCGTGTTGTTGCGACCCTTTAATACAGTTCCCTCATGTTGTTGCGACCCTTTAATACAGTTCCCTCGTGTTGTTGCGACCCTTTAATACAGTACCTTCGTGTTGTTGCGACCCTTTAATACAGTTCCCTCATGTTGTTTCGACCCTTTAATACAGTTTCCTCATGTTGTTGCGACCCTTTAATACAGTTCCTTCGTGTTGTTGCGACCCTTTAATACAGTTCCCTCGTGTTGTTGTGACCATTTTATACAGTTCCCTCGTGTTGTTGCGACTATTTAATACAGTTCCCTCATGTTGTTGCGACCCTTTAATACAGTTCCTCGTGTTGTGGCGACCCTTTAATACAGTTTCCTCATGTTGTTGCGACCCTTTTATACAGTTCCCTCGTGTTGTTGCGACCCTTTATTACAGTTCCCTTGTGTTGTTGCGACCTTTTGATACAGTTCCCTAATGATATGCGACCCCCAAACAATTATTTCCCTTGATAACTTCAATAAATATGTGTTTTTCCGATGGTATTAGGCGACCCATGTGAAAGGGTCGTTCTATCCACACAAAAAAGGGTCGCGACCGGCATGTTGAGAACCGCTGCTCTAGTGGTTCCCTTTTAATTCTTTCACTATATTTGAGAGCTACCCATGACTCTGGTTGGTGGTCACTAGGTTTGTGCAGTTCACAACGGTGCGATTGTTTTTGTAAATGTTTAACATACTTTTAATCATTGTATCGCTCGCATTCTCTTCTAGCCGCCCCTTTCCTCTTTTCTACATCAATGTGGCTGAATCTGAATACGTCAGTTAAGTGATTTAGTGTATTCGTTTACTTTTGTTTGATTTATGAATGTGCTGACTGACGAAAGCTCTATAGTCTTAAAGTTCATGTTTTGTGTGTGTTTATTATTTTGTAAAGCTCGCTAATCCACTTTTCGTTCGGCTTTCCACGGTACGATTATGAACCACTGTTTTTCCAGCGCTTAAGTCATAGGCAATTTGTAGGGGTTCGCCTGAGATGTTAATATATCTCTTAAAACAGAAACAGGGTATCCCATAAAGTTCAATAGTCTATAGTTACTTCCATAATGAATACATGATCAGCTGAAATAAGTGTGATAGGATGGAAACTTACCGTTTAGCAGCTCAACGATTTGATTTAATCTGGTTTAAAAATTACCAAGGGGTCATAGGAGCAGCTTTTAGTCTTAGACAGTAAAATGGGGAAAATCTGGCCACCCTGTATAAATAGTCAAAACTCATTCAGTATTCTCCTATCTGGCTGTCGCTCTATGGTTAGGCGCAGTGTTCGCCCAGGTTTACTGCACTTAGTCTCAACGCACAGGTGTGTCAGATCGGACCGGCTCAGCGACGCTAGACTAGCTCGTGTTCTCGATAATGGTAAGCTTATTTTAGTTAGATGGTGTTAGAATTGATTTCCATTTTGTATTCTCGCTAGGAGGTAGCTTGATGGTAGGTTGCTATAAGAGATTTGTTGGCATATTGACGCTTAACGTACATGTTAAATATGTTTCGGTTTTTGCCATTGTTGAGGTAATCTTGCCGAGCGTATGGTGTAATTACCATAGTTACTTGTTAGCTAGAGATAGTCAGTATTTTAGATTCTGGTCGAGCACGTTGGTTGTTGTTAATGTTATTTGCGGACCACGCTAATGCTATGTTAAGTGAAATAAACAGCTGTTTATTGTGATTATAATTCATTTGCTTGATGTAATTTAGGATCTGTAGTTAGTGGTTCGACGAAAGGTGTGTGTATCCATGTAGTTAGGTTGTTGTCTTGTAACTCACCATATAGATATTCATAGCTGGGGTCTCAGTGAAATATTCTAGGATCTCTGCGCAGAAGAACCCCTGTCTTTTCTTAACTTTCCTGTTTTTGTTATTTAGTGGGGAACTATTACTTTTTTTTTTCTAATCACAATTCTCCTTTTTCTCTCCCTTCTTCTCCTGTGTTTTTTCTTCCTTTTTCCTTCCTGCTAGCACAAATGGCCCCACGTTGGGCCATGATGTATGTATGTATGTATGTATGTATGTATGTATGTATGTATGTATGTATGTATGTATGTATGTATGTATGTATGTATGTATGTATGTATGTATGTATGTATGTATGTATGTATGTATGTATGTATGTATGTATGTATGTATGTATGTATGTATGTATGTATGTATGTATGTATGTATGTATGTATGTATGTATGTATGTATGTATGTATGTATGTATGTATGTATGTATGTATGTATGTATGTATGTATGTATGTATGTATGTATGTATGTATGTATGTATGTATGTATGTATGTATGTATGTATGTATGTATGTATGTATGTATGTATGTATGTATGTATGTATGTATGTAATGTATGTATGTATGTATGTATGTATGTATGTATGTATGTATGTATGTATGTATGTATGTATGTATGTATGTATGTATGTATGTATGTATGTATGTATGTATGTATGTATGTATGTATGTATGTATGTATGTATGTATGTATGTATGTATGTATGTATGTATGTATGTATGTGTGTATGTATGTATGTGTGTGTGTGTGTGTGTGTGTGTGTGTGTGTGTGTGTGTGTGTGTGTGTGTGTGTGTGTGTGTGTTCTGTCTGTCTGTCTGTCTGTCTGTCTGTCTGTCTGTCTGCCTGCCTGCCTGCCTGCCTGCCTGTCTGTCTGTCTGTCTGTCTGTCTGTCTGTCTGTCTGTCTGTCTGTCTGTCTGTCTGTCTGTCTGTCTGTCTGTCTGTCTGTAATGTATTTATGTATGTATGTATGTATGTATGTATGTATGTATGTATGGTATGTATGTATGTATGTATGTATGTATGTATGTATGTATGTATGTATGTATGTAATGTATGTATGTATGTATGTATGTATGTATGTATGTATGTATGTATGTATGTATGTATGTATGTATGTATGTATGTATGTATGTATGTATGTATGTATGTATGTATGTATGTATGTATGTATGTCATTGCGTACTGATGCTTGGTATCCACTCGTGCCACAGTTTCCGTTTCGAACATTCAGCAGTACCGAAGGAGGGCCAGTCACTAGAATTCCTCTGGGTACTCCAATTTTTGCTGTCCACTTCAACTTTACAGTGACTGCCTCCATGGATAAAGATGCTTCATTTTGATCTGCCACACCACATAGCTGTACACTGCAGCAAACTAAAGATGTTTATACCATGTTGTTTGACCATCAACACTTTTGTTTTCTAGACACAAAGGTGCCCGTACCCTCCACACCATAGTTAGTTGCGTATGCTTTACAGGACTTTGCAGAACCAGCCCCAGTTTTTTTTTTTTTTGGCTGATGTGGTTTTTCTAGACAAATTTACGTCCAGTAGTTTGCCATTGCATTCTATCCACAAATGCCGACCTATCATAGGTAGCTTATGTAAAGGCTGGTGAAATTCAAACAGTTTGAAGCGAACTTTTTCAATAATAAAAATCATCGTGTGGGTCTTTGAGCCCAATTGTGGGGGAGGAGGATAGACCCAAGCTCCCCCACCCCTTCCTTATCATTAACATGTTGTAGAAGTAGACTAATTTATGGTAGTACATTTTACCACCCAACTAGGACATCACACAAGCGATAAAAAGTGCCACCATGCGGATGAAGTTCACCCGTGAAGAGGTCCCGGAAACCATTTGGTTATATTTATGACCCGGCTATATTGCGGCCCCTGGCAAGAGCTAGGGTGGGACTTCAAAATAACGAAAAATTGCATCCCAGAAGGGGATAACTATAAAAAGAAAAAATAGTAGACAAGTCACGAGGTTTCCTTCTAAGTCGGAATGCACCTGCCTCAGAGACGAGGAATCAACACTCCGCATAAAAAATATACCAGATCTGTGAAACAGAAGTGCACGGGAAACTTAAGTTCCAGAGCAAGACTAAAGTCCAAAAGTGGACGAACAACCAAATCTCTCCGCCGATGAAAGCTGGCAAGAGGGCAGAACACCTATTCTGTATCAAATCTGTCTTTATCACAATAGTCTGCTTATTTCCCTTTGATGATACCTGCTAGACCACGACCGGCTCCAGCTGACGGGCCGTGCTACTGACGTCACCGGGTCGGGCTAACGATGCGTTAACGCAGCGGCTCTCAAACAAGAAATCGATTTCAACAGTGGCGACGGAAGACAACTTACATTTTAACTTTTAAGTATCTACATGCAGTCTTTGAAAATTTCACATTTTTTAGCCAATTTTTTTTTTTTTTACTGCTCCGCGGCACCCCAAAGTGTCTGGATACTGGCAATAATTCCCTACGTCCTTCTAAGGACGTTATTTATTGTTATTTGAAGCCCCACTCTGGCTTTTGCCAGGGGCCGCAATATAGGCAGGCCATCAATGTGGCCAATTGTCTGAACGCGGTTTCGGGGACCTCTCCATGGTGATCCTCATCCGCATGGTGGCACTTTGTGTCATCGGGTGTTTATCGCTTGTGTGATGCCCTGGTGGGGTAGAAAGTCAGTCAGTCAGTCAGTCAGTCAGTCTGGGTACCCAGTTTGAGAACTGCTGCGTTCACGCATCGTTAGCCCGGCTTGGTGACGTCAGCAGCACGGCCCGTCAGATGGAGCCAGTCTTGGCTAGACCACCGCCCTCGCCAGATAAATATAGTGGCCGTGGCTAGACTCACTCCAACCTTTGCATTAATTCCTTTTGTACTTCATTATATTTCAAAAAGACAGTGGAGATCAAAATCTGTTCTTGAATTTAAAGAAAACGAAAGAAAATGTCCACAGATAAAACTTATGTCACCCAAAAATAACAATACATGATGAAGAAATTGAAAATGTCCCAAACTTTGAATATCTAGGCTCTATAATAAACAACAATGGAGACTTGTTGACAGAAATTGAAAGAAGGATGGCCATAGAAATGCAAAGATTGAACAGCCTTTAAAGTCTATGGTTAAACACCAGCAAGGAAATAAAAATTAGAATTTTGAGAGCATGCATCTTTCCTGGGGCTACATACGGATGTGAGTCGTAGAGTATCTCCGACTCCTTAAGAAAGAGAGTAGAGGCTTTTGAGCTGAAATGCTATAGAAAGATTCTCACACTATCGTGGACAAAGAAGAGGAGAAATACTGACATCTTGAAAGATCTGAACATCAAGGAAGATTGGCTAATAAACAGCATACTATCTCGGAAGCTGAAATATTTTGGTCTTATCAAGCGCCACGGCGGATTGGAAAAATTTATAACAGAAGGCATGGAACCAGGAAGGAGGCGCAGGGGCCGACCGACACGAAGATGGGCACAGGATATAAGTGACTCCTTGAGTTTGAAAGTACATGAGGCGTGAGAACAGGCGAGAGATCGAGTTTGTTTCAGGCAGACTGTGATGAGAGCGACGGTCTGCAAAGGACCTGCTACATGATGATGATGACTTCATTATATATTTATGTAACTCTGTAGACTTGCAGCTGACGAGACACAGCAAAATATGCCAGGCAATAAACTGTCCTTTAAGGGTGATTTCGGACACATTGTATTATTATTATTATAATTATTATTATAGTTAGTCAACGCAAGTATTTGTACTCCTTTATTTTCTGTAATAAAAAAAAAAAAAACCACAATCTATGCAACGTGCAGAGCCTTGCCATGCCATGATACAGAGATACAGCCGCATGAGGTAGCACTGTAAGCGGGGGGGGGGGAGAAGGGGGGGGGGGGCGGCATAAGCAACGAAATCAAAATACAATCTCAACTTTCTACCTGACAGCGCGAAGCAGCAATAGAAGCAGTATTAACAGAAGCATTATTAGCACCAACAATAGAAGCAGTCGCAATAGAAGCAGTATTAGCAGAAGCATTATTAGCACCAACAATAGAAGCAGCAGCAATAGTAGCAGTATTAACAGAAGCATTATTAGCACCAACAATAGAAGCAGTCGCAATAGAAGCAGTATTAGCAGAAGCATTATTAGCACCAACAATAGAAGCAGCAGCAATAGTAGCAGTATTAACAGAAGCATTATTAGCAGTATTAGCAGAAGCATTATTAGCACCAACAATAGAAGCAGTCGCAATAGAAGCAGTATTAGCAGCAGCAATAGAAGCAGTATTAACACCAACAATAGAAACAGTATTACCAGCAGCAATAGAAGCAGCATTAGCACCAACAATAGAAGCAGTATTAACAGCAGCAATAGAAGCAATATTAGCACCAACAATAGAAGCAGCAGCAATAGAAGCAGTATTAGCATTAACAATAGAAGCAGCATCAGCTGAAGCAGTATTAGCACCAACAATAGAAGCAGCATTAGCAGCAGCAATAGAACCAGTATTAGCAGCAGCAAAAGAACCATCATTAGCAGCAGCAATAGAACCAGTATTAGCAGCAGCAATAGAAGCATTATTAACAGCAGCAAAATAACCAGAATTAGCAGAAGCATTATTAGCACCAACAACAGAAGCAGTATTAGCATCAACAATAGAAGCAGTATTAACAGCAGCAATAGAAGCAGTATTAGCACCAACAGTAGAAGCAGCATTAGCACCAACAATAGAAGCAGTATTAGCACCAACAATAGAAGCAGTTTTAACAGCAGCAATAGAAGCAGTATTAGCACCAACAATAGAAGCAGTTTTAACAGCAGCAATAGAAGCAGTATTAGCACCAACAATAGAAGCAGTATTAGCACCAACAATAGAAGCAGTATTAGCACCAACAATAGAAGCAGTATTAGCAACAACAATAGAAGCAGTATTAGCATCAACAATAGAAGCAGTATTAGCACCAACAATAGAAGCAGTATTAGCACCAACAATAGAAGCAGCATTAGCACCAACAATAGAAGCAGTTGTTGTTGTTGTTATCGATCCAGCGGCGCATGAGCTTTCGCCCTTTGGCCCAATGCCATGTAGTGGAATTTGCATGTTTTCACAAGCTGTTCTTTTCCTCCGTACAAGGTGTTCCACTTGTCTGGTCTCGGAGGGAGTAGCGTTCTTCTTGTCTCACTGAGTTTTGGGCACTCAAAGAGATGGTGTTCAACAGTTTCGTAGGGGTAGTTACATAGCTGGCACTCTGGGGAGTGTTGTGGCTGTATTCTGTTTAGGTGTCCATTGAGTGGAGTATGTTGCGTTCTAAGTCTGAAGATGGTGGCCTGGTCCCTTCTTGTTAGATGGTTAATGCTGTCATTAGGATCAGGGCCAGACATATGTCTATAAACCTCTCTTCCAGTGTCTCCCATGGCCCATCTGTTCAACCAAGTCTCTTTGTTTATAGCTCTTATCAGTGTTTTTGCTGTCTGGAGGGTTGTCGCTGTAGGTGGTTGTTCTTGTGTTGCTCCTTTCTTTGCCAATCTGTCAGCTCTGTCATTACCTGGTGTGCCGGAGTGACCTGGAATCCACTGCATCACTATTCTGATGTTGTATGAGGTAATAAGATGATCGGCATCCAGGATTATCTTGGCTATGTCAGTTCTGCAGCGTTCATTGCCCTCCAGAGCTTGAAGGGCAGACATTGAATCTGTGAAGATGACAATATTTTGGACCTTTGAGGGGTAAACATCCATTACAGTTTTTAGGTGGTATACTGCTGTTTCCAGTGCAATTATTTCAGCTTCATAGTTTGAACAGAATTCCCCGCATGCATCAAAAATCTCTTCAACAGATCCATCGGGATAACCTATGTAGATTCCGTAACCTGCTTTAATGGTAGCTTTAAATGCTGATCCATCAGTATAGACATGTATCCATTCTTGGGGGTAAGAATCAACGGTCTTTAGTGATGAGTTCATAAGAGCGATTGGGTCGGACTGTTTGGTTTCCTCGCCTACCAATTTAGTTTGGACTTCTGGAGCTTTAAAGCGAGCATGTGGTGGTAGGTTTTTTGCAACATTCTGAATTCCTTGACGTCTTTCTGGGAGGTGGTATCTGTCCTGAATTTCATTTACACAGTGTAAAACCGATTTGTGCTTTATTCTTTGTTTGGATTCCCAGTTTTCTACAAGATGTCTATTAGGATGGTTACGATTTTTCCTAACGCATCTTTCATAAATTTCTAAAGTGGCTTTTTCTCTCCGCAACCCGAGGGGTTCCACATTTGTATGGATTTCACATGCAGCAGTTGGTGTAGACTGCATAGCTCCGCAGATTAATCGGAGGGCATTATTTTGTACTCTGTCAAGAGTCTCTAGGTTAGTTTTGGAACAAGTTGTAAGCAGTGAGTTGTTGTACTCTATCACAGAGCGAACATATCCTAGGTATAAGCCCCTCAGAGTTTCCTTGTCTGATCCCCATGATGTACCTGCAAGTCTCTTTAATAACTGTAACCGCCTCAATGCCTTATTCCTGATGTTTTCAATATGGTTCTTGAGGCTGAGCTGCGGGTCAAGTGTGACTCCAAGGTATGTGGGATGCTCTTCTTTCATCACTTGGTGTTTGTCTAACCTCAGGTTAATATTCTTCCTTGCTACTTGGTGGCTTTTGGTAAAGATTGTGTAGACCGTCTTTGCACAGTTAATCTTGAGTTTCCATCTTTGGCAGTAATCATGCAGTCTTCTAAGGTCTCCATTCAGTCTTTGGGCTCCACTTTCCACATTTTCATGACTCTGCCATATTGCTAGGTCATCAGCGTACAAGGCTTTTTCGGCCTTGATTTGTTCTGGCAGGTCATTGATAAAGATTAGGAATAGTGTACAGCTCAATGATGAGCCTTGTGGCAAGCCCTCCTCCAAGACTTCTTTAGAAGAGATTGCGTTGTGCATCTTAGTCTGGATTGTTCTATCTATCAGGAAGTATTTCACCCAGTTATACAATCTGCCATGTATTCCTATGCTCGTCATCTTCATCAGGAGACCTTTTCTCCATACTCTGTCATAGGCCTGCTGGAGGTCGACAAAGACTGCCACTGTGTGTTTCTTATTCTGGAAGCCATCATGTATTCTTTGTGTCAGTCTGAACAGCTGGTCTTCTGTGCAGCTGTTGGTTCTGAAGCCTGCCTGTTCATGGCATAGAACACCAGAACTCTCAAGGAACCAATATAAGCGCCTGTTTATCATTCTTTCTGCAACTTTGCCCAAGCATGATGTTAAGGATATCGGGCGGTAGCTTTTGGGGTCATCTGGAGGCTTTTGGTTTTAAGGATGGGGACGATATATGCATTCCTCCATGCCCTTGGAAGTTTGCTTGACCTCCAAGTTTTATTAATAAGCCTGAGAACTACTTCTCTCCCAGACCGGCCAAGATGTAGCAGCATTTCGTTGTGGATCTTATCTGGGCCTGGAGATTTTCTAGGTTTTAATTTCTTCAGGGCTTGCTCTAATTCATCCATGCTAAATTCATTTTCAAAAAGGGAGTCGCTGGCTGTTGGAGCTCTCTCTGGTTTCTTCAACTGAGAGAGCTGTGTTCTATCGAGTTCTGACAGCTTACCTGCTCTGTTAACCGAGGCAAAATAATGATTGAAATGTTCTGCTTTCTTCTTGTCTTCAGTGATTGTCTTACTCCCATCTGTCACTGGTTTTGGGTTCACCCTTCTACTTTCTCCGGAGAGGTTTTTAACTAAAGTCCATGCTTTATTTCCATTCTGTCTAAGGTCTAAGTTGGAGCAAGTTTCTGTCCATTTATCACTTTTAGCCTTATTAACTACAAGCTTTACTCTGGCACATGCTTTATTGTATTGGATCTTTGCTTCTGTTGAACGTGCAGTTTCGAAAAAATATTCTTGCTTTATTCCTTTCAGATATAGTATTTTGAATTTCTTGATTCCAAAAAGGTTTATATGCCTTCCGGCTGCCCCTTGGGATGGCTTTCGACGCTGCATTCAGGATTGCTTGTGTTATGTCTTCACAAAAAGTTAAGTTTCCACACAGCTGTTGTCAATTCTTCCCAGGAGGCAGTCAGATGTTTCCTGAAATAGTTTCCAGTTTGCTTTTCGGAAATTCCAACGGGTTCTCTGCTTGAAGCGTAATTTAGGGGTGGTGCTTACAGTTGTGAGTATAGGTTTGTGGTCACTTCCTATGTCGTCCAGGACTTGGGGATAGCTTGCGTCTGCTAAGTCGGATGAGCAGATGGTCAGGTCTGGTCTGCTGAGAGATAGGTGGGCCCTGTGTAACAGTGTAGGTGTAGACTCTGTGTCCTGCAGCACTAATAGGTTAGTTGTTTCACAAGTATCTTCGATGTACTTCCCTGTGCTATTGTAGTCAGGGTAACCCCAACGTGGCGAGTGTCCGTTGAAGTCACCAACAAGAAGGGTTTTATGGTACTGTGTCTTGTATAGTTCTGGTATGTTGCATGTTGTCTGAGGTGGGCTGTACACGTTGTATATCGTGTATTTGCTTCCATTGTGCCAGATAGTTATTTTTTGCACATCTGTAGGGTGAGATGTCGACAGCATTAGCACCAACAATAGAAGCAGTATTAGCACCAACAATAGAAGCAGTATTAGCACCAACAATAGAAGCAGTATTAGCAACAACAATAGAAGCAGTATTAGCATCAACAATAGAAGCAGTATTAGCACCAACAATAGAAGTAGTATTAGCACCAACAATAGAAGCAGCATTAGCACCAACAATAGAAGCAGTAGGAGCACCAACAATAGAAGCAGCATTAGCACCAACAATAGAAGCAGTTTTAACAGCAGCAATAGAAGCAGTATTAGCACCAACAATAGAAGCAGTAGGAGCACCAACAATCGAAGCAGTATTAGCACCAACAATAGAAGCAGTATTAGCACCAACAATAGAAGCAGTAGGAGCACCAACAATAGAAGTAGTATTAGCACCAACAATATAAGCAGTATTATATTTATTATATGTAAATAGTTAATTTAACTGTAATGGCTGTAACTCGTAACACCGTAACACTACCGAATTCTCCAGTGAATACGAAAAACTCAATCCCTTTTAAAGATCATTAAATTTAACAGTAACATTAATATTAATTTCATACAAAGAACTCAAATGTGAGTTCCACCACGCTAAATTATTGCTCCGATGTCTTTAATGAAGAACATACACAAGACACCATCACGTATACGAGTCAAAGATCAATACCTGTACAATATTTTCTTTTGTGTTGGAGCTAACGGTTTTGTACGTTTCAATAGGTCTTTGTCTTTCTGATTTTACAATGATGATGAAAATGGGGATGATTGTAGTAGAGCCGATAATCATGCTTTAACTTAAAAATACTAGTAGTAGTGGTTGTATTACGCGGTAGAGGACGGTAAACACACTGCGGTGTGGCCAACGCAGCTATGGGGACCGAGTATCCGCCGGGATAAGTGGACACCTCTGGTGTTAGCAGGAGCATCACAGAGCAGGGCACTCACTTGCCCTAGCAATCGAAAAGGTTGCTGAAGGCTGAGGACGTAGTCTAAAGCTATGTGGATGTGGAAAGCAACGGAAAACTACCACATTACTATCCCAAGAAACTCATAAAAGAAGCCAAGAAAAGGAGAAATACTGACATCTTGCAAGATCTGAACATCAAGGAAGATTGGCCAATAAACAGCATCCTGTCTCGGAAGCTGAACTATTTTGGTCATATCAAGCGCCACGACGGATTGGGAAAAAAAAATACAGCAGAAGGCATGGTACCAGGAAGTAGGGGCAGGGGCCGACCGACACAGAGATGGGCTCGGGATATAAGTGACTCCTTGAGTATGAAAGTACATGAGGCGGGAGAGCTGTCGAGAGACCGAGTTTATTTCAGGCAGACTGTGATGAGAGCGACGTTCTGCAAAGGACTTGCTACGTGGTGATGATGATGATGATGATGAGTGGTGGTAATAATATTATTGGTAGTGCCATGATAGATAGTGGTAGTGGTGGTAGTAATTTTATTGGTAGTGCCATGATAGATAGTGGTAGTGGTGGTAGTAATTTTAATGGTAGTGCCATGATAGATAGTGGTAGTGGTGGTAGTAATATTAGTGGTAGTGCCATGATAGAGAGTGGTAGTAATATTTTTGGAAGTTCCATGATAGATATTAGTAGTGGTAGTTGTAATATTAGTGGTAGTGCCATGAAAGATAGTATTAGTGGTAGATGTAATATTAGTGTTAGTGCCATGATAGATAATGTTAGTGATAGTTGTAATATTAGTGGTAGTGCCATGATATATAGAAGTAGAGTAGTTGTAATATTGATGGTAGTGCCATGATATATAGAAGTAGAGTAGTTGTAATATTAGTGGTAGTGCCATGATAGAGAGTAGTAGAGTAGTTGTAATATTAGTGGTAGTGCCATGATAGAAAGAAGTAGTGGTGGTTGTAATATTAGTGGTAGTGCCATGATAGAAAGTAGTAGTGGTAGTTGTAATTTTATGGTAGTGCCATGAGAGATAGTAGTAGTGGTAATTGTAATATTAGTGGTAGTGCTATGAGAGATAGTAGTAGTGGTAGTTGTAATATTAGTTGTAGTGTCATGATAATTAGTAGTAGTGAAAGTTGTAATATTAATGGTAGTGCCATGATAGATAATAGTAGTAGTTGTTGTAATATTAGTGGTAGTGCAATGATAGAAAGTAGTAGTGGTGGTTGTAATATTAGTGGTAGTGCTATGATAGAAAGTAGTAGTGGTAGTTTTAATTTTGTGGTAATGCCATGAGAGATAGTAGTAGTGGTAATTGTAATATTAGTGGTGGTGCCTTGATAGATAGTAGCAGTGGTAGTTGTAATATTAGTGGTGGTGCCATGATAGATAGTAGTAGAGTAGTTGTAATATTAGTGGTAGTGCCATTTTTGATAGTAGTAGTGGTAGTTGTAATATTAGTGGTAGTGCCATGATAGATAGTAGTTGTGGTGGTTGTAATATTAGTGGTTTTGCCATGATAGATAGTAGTAGTGGTAGTTTTAATATTAGTGGTAGTGCTATGATAGATAGTAGTAGTGGTAGTGCCATGATAGATAGTAGTAGTGGTAGTTGTAATGTTAGTGGTAGTGCCATGATAGATAGTCGTAGTGGTGGTAGTAATATTAGTGGTAGTGCCATGATAGATAGTGGTAGTGGTCGTAGTAATATTAGTGGTAGTGCCACGATAGTTGTAGTGGTGGTAGTAATTTTAGTGGTAGTGCCATGATATATAGTGATAGTGGTGGTAGTAAAAGTAGTGGTGGTGGTTGTGGCACGAGTAGTGGTAGTGATAGTGGTGGTAGTAGAATTAGCAGTGGTGGTAGTAGTAGTAGTAACAGCAGTGGTCGTGGTAGTAAATGTATTTGTGGTTGTGGTGGTATTAGTAGACTTGGTGATGGTAATAATAGTAGATGTGGTAGTAATAGCTGTGGTATAAATAGTAGTAGTGGTGGTACTAATAGTTATAGTAGTTGTGGTAGTAATAGTAGTAGTTGTGGTGGTAGTAATAGTAGTGGTAGCAGTGGTAGTAATAGTAGTAGTGGTGGTAGTAATAGTAGTAGTTGTTGTGGTAGTAATAGTTGTAGTGTAGTAAAATTAGTGGCGGTGTCAAAATTATAGTGGCAGCAGTGATATTGTTGATGGTAATAATATTAGTGATGGTGGTAGTAAAAATGGTGGTGATGGTGGCATTAGTAGTGTTAGTGGTAGTAGCAGCAACAGTAGTGGCTGTGGTAGTAATGGTCGTGGTGGAGTTAGTAATATTGGTGGTGTTAATAATGGTAGTGGTGGTGGTTGTAATGGTGGTGGTGGTGGTGGTATTAGTACTAATGGTAGTGATAGTAATGGTAGTGGTGGTAGTAATAATGGTAGTAATGGTGGTAGTAATGGTAGTGGTGGTGGTAGTAATGGTAGTGGTGGTGGTAGTAATGGTAGTTGTGGTGGTAGTAATGATAGTGGTGGTGGTAGTAATTGTAGTGGTGGAGGTAGTAGTGGTAGGGGTAGTAATTGTAGTAGTGGAGGTAGTAGTAATGGTAGTGGTGGAGGTAGTAGTAATAGTCGTGGTGGTGGTAGTAGTGGTGGTGATGGAGGTAGTAGTAATAGTAGTGGTGGTGCTAGTAATTGTAGTGGTGAAGGTAGTAGTGGTAGGGGTAGTAATGATAGTGGTGGAGGTAGAAGTAATGGTAGTGGTCGAGGTAGTAGTAATGGTAGTGGTGGAGGTAGTAGTAATGGTAGTGGTGGAGGAAGAAGTAATGGTAGTGGTGGATGTAGAAGTAATGGTAGTGGTGGAGGTAGTAGTAATAGTAGTGGTGGTGGTAGTAATTGTAGTGGTGGAGGTAGTAGTGGTAGGGGTAGTAATGGTAGTGGTGGAGGTAGAAGTAATGGTAGTGGTGGAGGTAGTAGTAATGGTAGTGGTGGAGGTAGTAGTAATGGTAGTGGTGGAGGTAGAAGTGGTAGTGATAGTAATGGTAGTAGTGGAGGTAGTAGTAATAGTAGTGGTGGTGGTAGTAGTGGTGGTGATGGAGGTAGTAGTAATAGTAGTGGTGGGGGTAGTAGTGGTGGTGGTGGTTGTAATGGTAGTGGTGAAGTTAGTAGTGGTGGTGGCAATAATGGTAGGTGTGGTGGTAGTAATAGTAGTGGTTTAGGTAGTGGTGGTGGTGGTGGTAGTAATGGTAGTGGTGGAGGTAGTTGTGGCGGTGGTAGTAAAGGTAGTAGTAGAGGTAGTGGTGGTGGTAATAATGGTAGTGGTGGAGGTATTGGTGGTGGTTGTAGAAATGTTGGTGTTGGTAGTAATGTTTGTGGTGGAGGTAGTGGTTGATGCGCTAGTGGTGGTGGTAGTGTTAATAATGGTAGTGTTGGAGAGAGTGGTGGTAGAGTTAGTGGTGGTGGTGGTAATAGTAGTGGTAGAGGTAGTAGTGGTGGCGGTGTTGATGGTAGTAAGTGGTTGAGGTAGTAGTGGTGGAGCTAGTGGTAGTGGTAGTAGTGGTAGTGTTAGTAATGATAGTGGTGGAGATAGTAGTGGTGGTGGTAGTAATGGTGGTAGTAATGGTGGCGGTAGAGGTATTAGTGGTGGTGGTAGTAATGGTAGTGATGGAGGTAGTGGTGATAGTAATGGTAGTTGTGGTTGTAGTAATGGTAGTGGTGGAAGTAGTGGTATGAATGATAGTGTTAGTAGAGATGGAAGTAGTGGTAGTGGTGATAGTATTGGTAGTGATGAAGGTAGTGGTGGTAGTAATGGTAGTGGTGTCTGTAGTAATGGTTGTGGTGGTTGTAGTAATGGTAGTGGTTGTTGTAGTAATGGTAGTGGTGGAGGTAGTGATGGTAGTAATGGTAGTGGTGGTTTTAGTAATGGTTGTGGTGGCGGTAGTTATTGTAGTAATTGAAGTGGTGGTTTTATTAATGGTAGTGGTGGAGGTAGTGATGGTAGTAATGGTAGTGGTGGTTGTAGTAATGGTAGTGGTGGAGGTAGTGATGGTAGTAATGGTAGTGGTGGTTTTAGTAATGGTAGTGGTGGAGGTAGTGATGGTAGTAATGGTAGTGGTGGTTGTAGTAATGGTAGTGATGATCGCCTGGACGAGTGTGATTGTTTGGACATGTGTGACTGTCTGGTCTCGGGGGACTGTTTTGAACTTGTGTGATTGTTAGCATTGTAGGCTTGAACTTGTGTGTTTGTTTAGTATTGAAGGCTTGAACTTGTGAGTTTGTTTAGCATTGAAGGCTTGAACTTGTGTGATTGTTTAGTATTGTAGGCTTGAACTTGTGAGTTTGTTTAGCATTCAAGGCTTGAACTTGTGTGATTGTTTAGTATTGAAGGCTTGAACTTGTGAGTTTGTTTAGCATTGAAGGCTTGAACTTGTGTGATTGTTTAATATTGAAGGCTTGAACTTGTGAGTTTGTTTAGCATTGAAGGCTTGAACTTGTGTGATTGTTTAGTATTGTAGGCTTGAACTTGTGTGATTGTTTAGTATTGAAGGCTTGAACTTGTGTGATTGTTTAGCATTGAAGGCTTGAACTTGTGTGATTGTTTAATATTGTAGGCTTGAACTGGTGTGATTGTTTAATATTGTAGGCTTGAACTTGTGAGTTTGTTTAGCATTGAAGGCTTGAACTTGTGTGATTGTTTAGTATTGTAGGCTTGAACTTGTGTGATTGTTTAGTATTGAAGGCTTGAACTTGTGAGTTTGTTTAGCATTGTAGGCTTGAACTTGTGTGATTGTTTAGTATTGTAGGCTTGAACTTGTGTGATTGTTTAGTATTGTAGGCTTGAACTTGTGTGATTGTTTAGTATTGTAGGCTTGAACTTGTGAGTTTGTTTAGTATTGTAGGCTTGAACTTGTGTGATTGTTTAGTATTGTAGGCTTGAACTTGTGTGATTGTTTAGTATTGTAGGCTTGAACTCGTGTGATTGTTTAGTATTGTAGGCTTGAACTTGTGTGATTGTTTAGTATTGTAGGCTTGAACTTGTGAGTTTGTTTAGCATTGAAGGCTTGAACTTGTGTGATTGTTTAGTATTGAAGGCTTGAACTTGTGAGTTTGTTTAGCATTGAAGGCTTGAACTTGTGTGATTGTTTAGTATTGTAGGCTTGAACTTGTGTGATTGTTTAGTATTGAAGGCTTGAACTTGTGTGATTGTTTAGCATCGTGGGATTTGTTTGAACTTGTGTGATCGTTTAGCATCGGCATTAACTGACTGTTTGAGCGTGTTTGTCTGTTTAGCGTCGTGGGTTAGAACTTGTGTGATTATTTAGCACCGCGCGATTGTTTGAACTTGTGTGATCGTTTAGCAACGTGCGATTGTCTGCACTAGTGTGACTGTTTGGCCTCTTGGGATTTTTTTAAAGTGTGTGCTCATTTGAACGTCTGTGCTATTTTGGACGTGTGTGCTTGTTTGGACATGCCAGATTGTTGGGTGCCTGTATGATCCTTTGGATTTGTAGCTGTTTGTACATTAATAAACTTTGCTGTGTTCTAACCTCATTATTAATGGATAATACCTGAAAATTAAAAAACAAAATCCCTTTCCGGATCAGAACGATTCAATCAACGCGTGTTGCCGTGTTGCGTTCAGGAAATCTGGGAGAAAACACAACATCAGCAGTAAGCATTGTGGAAGCAAACATTACTTTATCTTAACATCGTTTCTAAACATTACTTTTACACTTTCTTTACTAGACACAAAGCCATCATCAGTATCAAGTTGCTTGCAGCCGTATATTAGCGACCATGCCTTTCTGCAATCTGTGATCGTCAACAGTATCTTATGGTGTGCTTACCCACATTTTCGAATAGTTTGATGAATCTTTTGACGCATCAAAGAAGCAAGCATTGGGGAGCAGAAAGTAAGAAGCAACAACAAAATTAATAATCTGTCTAAATCATCATCGATCACTGCCATCATAAGGGCGGCAATCTTCCGAATACCTGTCCCAAATTGTTCACTGCGAAAAACATCCCTTTGAGAGCCTCAAAAGGTTAAAAAAAGAAAAAGAGCAGGAACAACTACAATATAGAAGTGGAATACGTAGCGATTTTATTTAAGGCATCATGACCAGTTTCTACTTCTGCCTCTACTGCTCGATGGATAGCAATGTTTGAAGCTAAGCGTCGTGGGGAAGAATAGTTTTCAGTCGAAATGACTGGGACACACTGAGAGATTGTCAGATGACAGAGAGTTAAATACTGTATGCAGAAGGAAGCTGAATGAGCCCAGACCAAAAAAGCAGACCAAGAAGACGACAGAAAGATAATATCCAGACAGACATACAAACACTTGGTGTTACCAGCTGGAAAGAAAAAGCCAACCAGACAGATGAGTGGAGGCGGGTGATATTTGCAGCAATGAACCTCGGGAACTCGGAATGCTGAAGAAAAAGGGGGAAAAAAAATATTCTCAAAGAACTTACAAGTTCTGTCCAGACTCCACACAGACCCGGTGGCCATCGGGTTATCATCGCCATCTTCCAGAATCTGCGAGGTCACCAGCTTCCTCTCGCTGGGAGAGACCTGAATGGCGTCCGTATGGATGACCGTCTCCATGGGCAACGCGTTCACGTGGCTGGAGGCGTACCCAATGGAACTTTCCGAATGTGTCTCGGCAACGTTGATCTAGAGTTCGAGGGAAAGACGGTTTTACAAATGTTGAATTAGGAATAGATATCGCACCCCCCCCCCTCCCCAGGACACTCCCATAAGCGTTCTGTTCCCCTTTTCAGCAGCAAGCGAAGAGTTCCAATTCCGATGGTGCCACTAACCATCTGTTTATCCGTCACCCTTTCCCTTGAGTGTTGAGCGTCGGCTAGGTTCCCTGGTAACTCCCCGCAGCGCCATTCTACTCAGACTGTTACGAATTATTTGTGCCTTCGTACTGTTCACTCGTTCCCAGGAGCCCTCACTACATCTAGCTTGTCATACATCAATTCAAAACCCCGTGGTGCAGAACCAGTGTACTCTGTGCTTGAAACCATCTTCATTATAGGGGTGTACCAACCCTAACGCCAACCCTAACACCTAACACCGGAAATTTCAAGGTTTCCGGTGATTGGGGTGAGCTAAATGAAAGTTCCAAATTTAGGTTTGAGACTGTTACGTCGGCGTCTGTAGCTTAGGCGTTGCGAACGCGCTTCATATGCTCGGGTGCCAGAGGTGCAGGCGGATTTGACAGCAGACCGTCTTGCGTTGGTTTCGACAGTGCTGTCGGGAGCAGACCGTTAAGTAAGCAATGGCAAACTACTTAACGTAAAATTTCTTCTTCGATCCTTCTGTCAGAAAACTTATATCAGGAGGCCGGTAGCCTTAATGAAAGCTATCGCGCAGTTCATATCCTCTCGTGTACCATACAGTTTTGTCTTTATTGTGGCTGGAACAGGCCAGTTAGCGTCTCTGATGTCAGCATACAATTGACAGAGTTGGAGCACATGCTCAGCATTTTCGGGTGCCAAGTTGCAGGGGCACATCTTCGTGTTTCCTACACCGAAAAGTTTGAAAATATATAGATGAAGTTTGTTGTGCCCTGTCTTTAGTTTAATATAATACTCTGTGCATCTCTAGAAAGGCGATGAAGCGAATCTTGAGTAGGGAATTTGGTGTCTGTATCCAGCCACCTTTCTTGGATACTAGATAGAATTGGCTTGGTTCTGCTTCGTTTCGTTAAGGATACGCAACTAACTGCCCGATCCCGCTTTGCCTTCATTTCGATAGTTACCATATATGGAGAGTCAACTGTTTTGAAGTGAAGACAAATTACTGAATTTTAAAGTTCATCAGAGTAAAGATTCGACCTGGCAGCCTTCAGGACCGGTCAATAATAGCCCTGACTCCAACGGCCAGCGCAGAATCCCTGTTATATTATGTTACCACAATCGACGTCTTTGCACTTTGGGCATCCCCATGCGTGCTCAGTCCTCCGATGCAGTAGACACTCCAAGGTAGCTCTACTGTTAGTTTTCATTAGAGAAGTTGGTCATAGTATCTTCTGTTTTTAACCTCGAAGACGGCATAAACGTGCTTGCGTCACCCAGCCTAACTTCCCAGTCACGCATAATGGCCATACTGATGGTTCACCGTTGTCATCTAGTTAACTACTCGTCTTGACCTCACCTCCCCCCCTTCCGCAACCACTTTCCGAGTCTCAAGTGGCGCTTTCCCCGTGTGGGTTCCAGGGGTCCTATTTCAGGGAAAACAAGAATAGACCCACTGCTATATAAAGCATGTCGTAAGAGTCGACTAATTGGAAGCTTCCTTCAAAGTCGGAGTGCATCTGCCTGAGAGACAAGGAACGAACAGTCTGCATAAAAATGAGTTTAGATCTGTCAAACGCATGCACACGCAACACTCAAGTTCTGGAACAGGACTGCAGTCCAGAAGTGGACAAACAACCACAACTTTCCGAGTTTACAGCTGGTGAACGCGTAAAAGAAAAAGAAGAAGAAAAGAAATGACAATACTCAACAATGTTTCGTAACAGTTATAAGATATGACGATATTCAACAATGGTTCATAAAAATTACAAGAAATGACAATACTCGACAATGTTTCATAAAAGTTACAAGAAATGACAATACTCGACAATGTTTCATAAAAGTTACAAGAAATGACAATACTCGACAATGTTTCATAAAAGTTACAAGAAATGACAATACTCGACCATGTTTCGTAGCAGTTACAAGAAATGACAATACTCGACAATGTTTTGTAACATTAATAAGAAATGACAATACTCGACAATGTTTCGTAACAGTTATAAGAAATGACAGTCTTCGACAATGTTTTGTAACAGTTATAAGAAATGACAATCTTCAACCATGTTTCGTAACAGTTATAAGAAATTACAATACTCGAAAATGTTTTGAAACAGTTATAAGAAATTACAATACTCGAGAATGTTTTGAAACAGTTGTAAGAAATTACAATACTTTACAATGTTTCTCGACAACTCTAAAGGATATAGGAACTTAAACCTGTTCCATAACAACTCTAACCGATGTCAAAACTCGACTGAGTTTCATGAGAACTCTAACTGATATCAGTGCTCAACAATCTTTCATAATCGAACAACTCTAAACGATAGCAATACTTCACAATGTTTCATAATCTAACAACTCTAAACGATAGCAATACTTCACAATGTTTTATAATATAACAACTCTAAACGATAGCAATACTTCACAATGTTTTATAATATAACAACTCTAAACGATAGCAATACTTCACAATGTTTTATAATATAACAACTCTAAACGATAGCAATACTTCACAATGTTTTATAATCTAACAACTCTAAACGATAGCAATACTTCACAATGTTTTATAATCTAACAACTCTAAACGATAGCAATACTTCACAATGTTTCATAATCTAACAACTCTAAACGATAGCAATACTTCACAATGTTTTATAATCTAACAACTCTAAACGATAGCAATACTTCACAATGTTTCATAATCGAACAACTCTAAACGATAGCAATACTTCACAATGTTTTATAATATAACAACTCTAAACGATAGCAATACTTCACAATGTTTTATAATCTAACAACTCTAAACGATAGCAATACTTCACAATGTTTTATAATCTAACAACTCTAAACGATAGCAATACTTCACAATGTTATATAATCTAACAACTAAAAAAATGTAAACACTCGATAATATTTTATTAACAACTCTATAAATATGGAGGTAATTACCCTCGTTAGAATGCAGCAAAATCAAATACTATCACAGGCATTACATCTTAGAAGATCAGCTGCAAGAGCAAGAGGACGGCCGCAAATAATGGATAGACAAAATTAAAGATTCTCTTCACCTCAATGACATGACAAAAGCCAGTGGCAGCCAGAGTGCACTGGTTCGGTAATTCTTCATCCCCACGACGCTTAACAGCAGGAGTTGTTTATGGTAGTGATGGTAATGATTATTACCCTGCAGTAATGAAGGTTTGTGTTTTTCCAAAGGATCAGTATCATGGCACATGAGTGTAAGTAACGCATAAGTGCTCCGTTCTACTTTTAACTCATGAGTTTGGGTAGATTTGTAACACCACATTTTTGCCCAGGCAGCGCCTTACGGCTGTTCTTTGCGATTTCCAACTGCCAAGGAATTTGTTTTAACGTGCGCAAGAATACACACGGGCGTCTGATCTGACTACCCAGAGACCACTGGAAATAACTAGAAGTCCAGCCTTCACTGGGGCTTGAATCTGCGACCTCCAGCACTCGAGGCGGATGCCATACCCCGAGACCACTCATCCCCTAAGTTTCGAAACTGAAAGTGAACACAAGTCGTACTCACGCTGTACAGCAGGTTGAAGGCTGCCTGTCGGAAATAGGAACACGTCAGACACATGAAGAAGAACATGGTGGCCATAAAAGTGAAGTAGCTGAGGTCCAGGTAGGCTCGAATATTGAACAGTGTTTTGGGGGTCAGGTCTTTGGGGAGAACATCTGATAGAAGGAAGGAATCCACTCCTTCTCTCAATCCACTGGTTATCATGTTCATCACAGCGATCGCCACTGTAAAAAGAGTTACACTCTTGTCATCATCATCATCAAGTTCTCATGTAGATTATACAACAATGAGAAGGAGCCAAGCAGAGTTCTGAGGTTATGTGATCAGAAAAGGAGCACTGGAAGAGATAGTGACTTTTGAAAATATCACTGGTAGAAGAGGCAGAGACAGACCAAAAGAAATGATGGTGGATGGCTCAGGACTGTAGCATGGAGGAATATCATCAGCAGAATTGATCTAGAACACCAAAGACCGACATCTGTGACGACGAATCGACGCCTTCGCCAGCTGGAAAAGTATTTGATGATGATGTTGATGATGATGATGATGATGATGATGATAACGATGATGTTGATGATGATGATGATGTTGATTCTGGGATCCAATTTAAGGGAGGGGGGGGGGAAGCCACTGGCTTAGGGTTTCAAGGGTCTTTATCCGACTCTATATCTCTTCTCCCATCCCCCTCCCCCAACTGCAACATGTTCACGAGGTAACTCATCATCATCAAGTGCCTTTGCCGACTGGCAGGGGCGATCATGCCTTCCCACAAAGGCTAAAGCGCGTATCAGCTTGTGTGCTGACGCCCGTCCCTGCTCTGACAAAAAGCTGCCATGAATCTTCTCACGCTGTCTTCCTCTGTTTCTCTTTCTCCAAATCTTTCCAGTGTAACTATGAGGCAACTACCAGGTAACTAGGGAAAGTGAAACAAAAAAAAAAAAAAAACAGAAGAATAATGAGACGATGATGAATGTTTGTTTGTTTGTTTGTTTTAGTATCCAGAAGCCATGAGTTGTTCACCGTTAGGCTCGGTATTATGAATATCGCAACCTTTCGGCCTTGATTCCATTGTCAATACCGTAAATCTGGGAGAAATGTGGCTTTTCTGCCTACCCCGGGGAGTGAACAGTCTGGTTTAGCCAACTACGCTACAGAGGCGGGCATGATGAATGTAAAAGAAGTACCAGCCATGGGTGTCACAGCGGCGTCTCTCTCCTCAACCTTGCAGGAGGACACCGGAAACAGGATCTCCTTGATCTCCATGACTCCTTGAGTGGGCAGTACACCTGGTAAATAGAGAAATGAACATGGACGCTTTTCCACGTCTTGGGGCACGTTGGGCATATAGAAAGTAAAAGACGTTTTTCCACATCTTGGGGCAAATTGGGCATACAGGAGTTAAAGACGTTTTTCTACTCTTGTGGCGTATCGGGCATATAAAAAGTATAAGACGTTTTTCTACTCTTGTGGTCTATTGGGCATATAGAAAGTAAAAGCTTTTTCTATTCTTGTGGTCTATTGGGCATATAGAAAGTAAAAGCTTTTTCTATTCTTGTGGCGTATCGGGCATTTGGAAAGTAAAAGACGTTTTTCTACTCTTGTGGTCTATTGGGCATATAAAAAGTAAAAGACGTTTTTCTACTCTTGTGGTCTATTGGGCATATAAAAAGTAAAAGACGATTTTTCTACTCTTGTGGCGTATCGGGCATATAGAAAGTAAAAGATTTTTTTCTATTCTTGTGGCGTATTGGGCATATAGAAAGTAAAAGACGTTTTTCTACTCTTGTGGTCTATTGGGCACATAGAAAGTAAAAGACGTTTTTCTACTCTTGGGGCACATTGGGCATATAGTAAATAAAGGACAACTTTTTCCACGTCTTCATTATTGGACATATAGGGTCAAACCTATATTTTATAGACAAATCGGTTAACCCTGGGTGAGGTGTTCAACATCATGCTGGCCGTCTTTACTCCCCACGACGTTATCTGGTTCCCTTCCGTGGGGTGTAGGGGTGTTGGAGTTATGGCCAGTTCTAGATGTTTTGGGGGTCGTTAAAAGCATCAGATAGTAATAAAACCCAGTTTTACCACCCTCTAAAATGTTTGAATGTCCTGTGACGTTATCTGGGGGTAAGATAGAACCAACATTTGTTGTACATTCCAATAAGAAGAATCACATTCTCACACATAAAACCACCGATATCACGCCCTTGTTGACTAAATATCATACATAAAACCACACTTTTCTCTGGCTTTCTAGCCAACATTTATACATAACATTATCGTCCTCTTTCTCGTTTTCACACATAAAAACACCTTCTTTTCTCTTTCTCAGCAACTATCTATCTCCACAGGGGAGCATGTACAGTAGGGGTCCACCGATCAACAGTAGAGAGATCCTTCGTCGACGATTCTTACGGTCCATTACTTCCCTAGGCAATCTCAGAAGGTGGACCCGACCTGTTCATGACTCCAGGCCTCGATATTTTAGGTGATGCTCTTTAATAATGCATGATAAGGCAGGCACGGCTAGGGCCTTGTGGGAGAACGTGTACAAGTCGTAGGAGCAAATGGATCACCACAGTCTCGTGAGACTGATGCAGCGGGGAGTGACAAGGAGATCTGGTCGACACTCAGAGTAAAGGCAAGACACACGTACAGTAAGAACGCAACTTGTACCACTGGTACTTGAACTCTGCGCCGGCTGCTGAAGATGGGGACAGAGCGCTTATGGGAATGACCCGAGTGTTGTGATGTCGGTTCTTGAATCAGCTCAACTCTAAAGTTGATCAAGTATAGTAAACCTCGTTAACAGGAATTGCAAGAGACGGAAAAATAAAGTTTGTGCTAACAGGGGTCTAATCAATGCATTAGAAAATTTCTAAGCGTACCCTGAGCTACCCGCTATCAGAAAGTTTTTTTTGTAACGGTACCCACCTCCCCCTCCCCCCCAAACTAAACTCTACAACGGAAATAACCGCTATATGAAAATCGTTAGCAAAAATAAAAATTTTAAAATTAAAAAAATCCTAGGTCGACGACCAAGTCGCCCGTTGGCTGGCCGGTAGACGACTTCGTCGCTGGTCAGAACAGCATTTTGGGTCTGTGTCCTTCGATCACATCAACACTGCGAGAGTCCCATATTTAGGGCTTGTGGTGGTGTGCAATGCTAATCCATTTTATGTGGCGCACATAATCTAGACACAATTATAACCTAAAGCTCCCACATCGTGGATGCTGCTCCAACGCGACGAAATAGGGTTGGGGGCGGGGGGGGGGGGGAACTGAGGGGTGGGGGGCAAAGCAACGGAACACAAAAAATAATACTGTCCCGACATTTGAATCAAATTTTTATAATGACCGTGCCCTGGTCGGACTTCACGTCACTTCGCAACTCTGGGGTGCCCTAATATAACCTTACGGTTAAACAGGGTTTCAGGGGACTCACACCTGGGTGTGCTAATCGCTCATTGTGCGGTCCTAGTAGGGTTCAGCTTCACTAACTCACGTACTCACTCGTTTACTCACTACCTCCCTGCCACCCTCACTCACTCTATAGCTCCGACCTTTCATTACTTACTCACTTCCTCACTCCCTCCCACCATCCCTCATTCACTTACTCACGCACTAGCCCACTCCCTCCCGCACTCACTCTTTCTCTCTTGCTCACTCACACACTCCCTTACCCACCCACACACTCACTTACACACTCATTCAGTCATCCCCTCACTCACTACCCCACTCGCTCACCTACTCACTAGCTCCCTCACTCACACATTCACTCGCTCGCTCACTCACCAAACTGGTTACACAAAGACAGAAGCCGTTGACTTACTAAACCTAGCCAAGCTGGAGTGGGTGCGCAGTTTCCTGACAGACAACCTCTTGTGTACGGGAGGGATATTCCGTTGCGGGGGAGGCGAGGATGTTGTCGACTCGGAGGCCTTAAAAGAGACAATGAGCACTTGCAGGGCCAGATTCGGACCTGACGAGGCCCTGAGGCCCCACGGTTTTAAATTACACCAGCTCATCTAAGAAAGCTTTAAAATGCATCTTCTTCTTCTTCTCCTTCTTCAGCATTCCGAACTCTTGAGATTCATTGCTGCAGATATCACCCGCCTCCATTTATCTCTCTAGTTCTTTTCTCTTTCCATTGGTGACACCAAGTGTTTGTAGGTCTGTCTAGACATTATCTCTCTATCGTCTCATTCGTCAGCCTCTTGGTCTACGACCCTTCGTGTCCCTTGTGTATACAGTTTTCTCTACTCTGTCATCTGATATTCTAGAAATCTGCCCCAACCATTTTAGTCTATCAGCTCTCAAGATGCCAGTTATCAATGGTGATTTCAACAGATGAATTTCGTTGTTGCTTCTCACTCTCCAATCACCGGCGTTTGCATCTTTGATGGGTCCAAAGATTCGTCCCAAGACTCTGTTTTCAAAAACCTGTAATGAGCCTTCATCTCTTTTAGTTGTTCTCCAAGTTTCAGAGCCATATAAAACCACTGGTGGTTTGTCCACCTCACGTGAACAATCTAATTAATATGTTAACACGCTCATGTAATTATAGATTAAAAACACACCACAATTATAGAGAAAGTCGGAAAAAGACGATGGCTGTATTATATTCGCAAAGAATTAAATATTTCAGCAATCTGCTGAGAATACGGCCAGATCATCAATCAGCAAGTCCTTTACAGAACGTCGCTTTCTTCACGGCATGCCTGAAAGCATCCCTTTCCCTAGCCAACTCTTCAGCCACCATGTGCTTTCAATGCCAACGCATCTTTAATGTCATGTATCCGTCCTCGAGGTGGTCGACCCCTGCCTCGCCTTATACATACTGCACCCTCCATTAATGCAGCCAGGCCAGACTGCATATGAGACTGTTAACAGCAGAACATCCGGTAGGAAGTCGAGAGAAAGACCAAGTAAGAGATGGATAAATACCGTAGCAACCCCCCCCCCCCCCCCCCTCTAAAAAAAAAAAAAAAAAAAAAAAAAAGCGCAAGACAAATAGAGAAAACCACGACACTGAACTACCTAGTATCAGTGAGATGACAAAACCATGACACTGGGCTACAACCTGGTGTCAATTAGACGACAAAACGATAACTCTAGGCTACAGCCTGGTGTTAGTGAGACGACAACGCTGGGCTACAGCCTAGTGTTAGTGAGACGACAACACTAGGCTACAACCTGGTGTTAGTGAGACGACAACGCTGGGCTACAACATGGTGTTAGTGAGACAACAATAGGCTACAACCTAGTGTTAGTGAGACGACAACACTGGGCTACAACCTAGTGTTAGTGAGACGACAACACTGGGCTACAACCTGGTGTTAGTGAGACGACAACACTGGGCTACAACCTGGTGTTAGTGAGACGACAACGCTGGGCTACAACATGGTGTTAGTGAGACAACAATAGGCTACAACCTAGTGTTAGTGAGACGACAACACTGGGCTACAACCTGGTGTTAGTGAGACGACAACACTGGGCTACAACCTGGTGTTAGTGAGACAACACTGGGCTTCAACCTGGTGTTAGTGAGACGACAACAGTGGGCTACAACCTGGTGATAGTGAGACGACAACACTGGGCTACAACATGGTGTTAGTGAGACGACAACACTGGGCTACAACCTGGTGTTATTGAGACGACAACGCCCGGCTACAACATGGTGTTAGTGAGACAACACTAGGCTTCAACCTGGTGTTAGTGAGACGACAACACTGGGCTACAACCTGTTGTTAGTGAGACCATAACACTAGGCTACAACCTGGTGTTAGTGAGACAACACTGGGCTACAACCTGGTGTTAGTGAGATAACACTGGGCTACAACCTGGTGTTAGACGTCAACACTGGGCTACAACCTGGTGTTAGTGAGACGACAGCAATAGGCTACAACCTGGTGTTAGTGAGACGACAACAGTGGGCTACAACCTGGTGTTAGTGAGACCATAACACTAGGCTACAACCTGGTGTTAGTGAGACAACACTGGGCTACAACCTGGTGTTAGTGAGATAACACTGGGCTACAACCTGGTGTTAGACGTCAACACTGGGCTACAACCTGGAGTTAGTGAGACGACAACACTGGGCTACAACCTGGTATTAGTGAGACGACAACACTAGGCTACAACCTGGTGTTAGTGAGACAACACTAGGCTTCAACCTGGTGTTAGTGAGACGTCAACACTGGGCTACAACCTGGAGTTAGTGAGACAACACTGGGCTACAACCTGGTGTTAGTGAGACAACAACACTGGGCTACAACCTGGTATTAGTGAGACGACAATACTGGGCTACAACCTGGTACTAGTGCATAACATAGAAGAGTGGAATTTTAATGTTGAAGCCTCGACCACTTTTAGCAAACGTCTATTCAGTGTTTGATAAATAATCCTGAAAAAAAGACACAAATACGAACTATATCCGTGACGTTTCTGCTTCGAGACTTCCGAATAAATTTGATAAACAGGAAGATCAACAAGCAGAGAATAGTCCCATGCTCGAAGATAGGCAAGTTGCTCAACATATCGTCCGCCGATAACTCTTTGCCCCGTCTGTAGGGCAACATGTAGGCAAATGTGCATCTGTGCAATCGGAATATAGAGGTGAACAATTAGCTGGTTAATTTGCCGAATTAGTTATTAACAAATTACTTAGTTTTAGCTAGTCAATTATTTAGCTAGCTAAGTCGTCTGCCGGATAAGACAATGAGTTGATTTGTAGTAGTAGTAGATTTTTGCCCCACTAGGACATCACACAAGCGATAAACACCCGATGATACAAAGTGTCACCATGTGGATGAGGATCACCGTAGAGAGGTCACAAAAACCCCGTTCAGCCTTTAGATCATATTTATGGTCGGGCTATATTGCGGCCCCTGGCAAGAGCCAGAGTATGGCTTCAAATAACGAAAAATTGCATCTCACAAGGAGATGACCGAATTATAAGAAAAGATAGTTGATTAGTTAAGAAACTGTTGTCATTAGTCATTTGAATAATTAGTTAATAAATTAGTCAAGTTATTTTAGTACTTAGTGCCATAACATCTACTTTCAGAATGGAAATAGAGGCAGTTGCTGCAGCTTTCCAATGGCTTGGAAGCCGGCTGCATAAACTTGTGATTGTAGCTAACTCATAGAGCATACTGTGAAAGATGGAGACAGGCAGAGTAGCAAGCATCGCCTTAGACGTCACAGGAAGTAAGTTCCCTTTGGATGTATATATATTTTTTGGCAGGGCCAGAGGTATATATTTGTTGGGAAACGAACAGGCGTTGGCTGTTCTGCATCTACACCACTTGGTGGTAAAATTGATGTCTGACAGGCTAGATAACCCTTTAGAAGCGAGTGATCAGGGTGGAAGCACGAACAGATCCTTAGGGTCTCAAACAGTGCAATGAATGACCACGAGATCTGGTCGGCCTTCAACTCTCAAGGGAAAGAGCAAAGATGACATATAATAACTGCTACATTTACTATCGGAATCGAAGAGGAGACGGAGTACTTATGGCAATGTTCCAAGTGCTGTGATAGTGATTTTCAAACTCAGTTCAGCCATGTCGTTAATAAATGGCTAATTACTTACTTAAATGATTCTGCTCTTTGTATTCATATTTCGGTATCCCAGTCAGTCCCCACATCCTTTCATCTGCCTATCATTACTAGCTAAACTGATGCATGACGACTGCACATCTCACAGTGGGATACCACAAAGAGAAATGTGATTCTTCTCTGCCGTGTTTATTTTCATTACCTGTGGACATTTACTACTCTACGGCATCGCCTGTGGCTTAGGCGTTGGAATGTGGCAGCAGACCGCCTTGCTTTGATGTCGACAATGGATCGATGATCGACTGTTTAGTAATCCATGGGAAATTACTGAAGGTATAATTGCCTGCTAAAACTAACAGCCAAAAAGTGCTGGGGTTTGTTCTGCAACGTTATGTAAAAGATACGGAACTGACCTATTTTGTACAATTTAAGCACTCGATTCATCCATTTATCCATCCATCCATTCACCCATCTATCCATTCATCCATTCATTTATTTACACACCCATCCATCCACCCAACCATCCAACCGTCTATCCATCCAGCTATCCATCCATACACCCACCCATCCATCCATCAATCCGTCTGACCATCCATCCATGCATCAATCCGTCCGACTATCTATCTATCTATCTATCTATCTATCTATCTATCTATCTATCTATCTATCTATCTATCTATCTATCTATCTATCTATCTATCTATCTATCTATCTATCTATCTATCTATCTATCTATCTATCTGTCTGTCTGTCTGTCTGTCTGTCTGTCTGTCTGTCTGTCTGTCTGTCTGTCTGTCTGTCTGTCTGTCTGTCTGCCTGCCTGCCTGCCTGCCTGCCTGCCTGCCTGCCTGCCTGCCTGCCTGCCTGCCTGCCTGCCTGCCTGCCTGCCTGCCTGCCTGCCTGCCTGCCTGCCTGTCTGCCTGTCTGTCTGTCTGTCTGTCTGTCTGTCTGTCTGTCTGTCTGTCTGTCTGTCTGTCTGTCTGTCTGTCTGTCTGTCTATCCGTCCGTCCGTCCGTCCGTCTGTCTGTCTGTCTGTCTGTCTGTCTGTCCATCCATCAATCCATCAGTAAACCAATGCATCCATCCATTAACACATCCATCCACACATCCATCTATCCATCCTCCCCTTAATCTGTGCGGTTTTAGCCCGCAATCTACCCCTCACCTCATCAATCGACCCATCCATCTATCCATCCATCGATCTATTCACCCATCGAACGATCCATCTATCGATCCTTTCAACCAACTAACTCTGTACGATAGTAGTCCTCTATGTACCCTAATCCATGTATCCATCCATCCACTCACTCTGTACGTTTGTAATCCTCTATGTACCCTCCCACCCGCCCATCCATCCATATATCCATCCATCCATTCACTTTGTCTGAATATAGTCCTCTATGTAATCCATCCATGTATCCATCCATGTATCCATCCATGTATCCATCCATGTATCCACCCATCCACTCACTTTGTCTGAATATAGTCCACTATGTACCTTCCCACCCGCCCATCCATCCATGTATCCATCCATCCACTCACTCTGTTCGATTGTATTGCTTGTTCCTCTCTCCCAAGGTAGAGATGTATCTGGACACATACACGGTGGACACAAGCAGAAACAGCGTGTTGCCCAGGATGGGCAGCCGAATAGCATCCACATACTTGAGAAAGTAGTCGGGATGCGATAAGGAACTGTCAGATGAGAGAGAGAAAAAAAAGTTAGTTGCTTATTTTTTACAGGATGTTGCACAACCAACCCCAGCATTTTCTGACTGTTGTAGTTTTTTTCTAAGCAAATTGTACGTTCAGTAGTTTTGCCATTGCCCTGAAGGGTCAGCTCTCAGTACCGCTGTCGAAACCATCGCAAGACAAACCGTCCGCAGCTGGGATCGAACCCAGCACCCCGGCCTTACTAAGCTCGTTCTCAACGTCTAAGCCACAGACGCCGACCAGACGAGATAACATAATCTAAAAGTTAAACTATTAGTACATCGCCATCACCAATGAAACTGCTCGAGAAAATTCAGGGGGGTTTCATCATACAAGAATGGATCGGGTCACTAAGCACCTAGCGAAAGGTTGGCACAACTTTCATCTGTGTACTGGGTTAAACGGGTGTTCACGACAACGAGCGTGCAAATTATCACGCAGACTGTGGTTGATATGGCTAGTCCTGTGCTGGACAGACGCGAAGAACTCCTTGTGGTCCGGGTTCACTCCCGGGGGTGGGCAGAAAAGCCACATTTCTCCCAGATTAAACGGTACCTAAAATGGAATCAAGGCCGAAGGGTTGCGATATCCATAGTACCGAGCCAAAGGGTTAACAACTCATGGTTTCTGGATACGTAAAAAAAAAAAAAAAAGCTGTCAATGCCATGAGAAGCACGTATCGGGAAGACGAATACAGCAGAGGGCAACGCCGTATCACTGTCTAGACCAGAGGTTCTCAACCTGTGGGTCGCAACCCCCACCCCCTTTTGTGTGTGGATCCAACGAACCTTTAACAGGGGTCGCCTAAGACCATCTGAAAACGCACATTCATTGAAGTTATAAAGAAGAATAGTTTGCGGGTCGCCACAACATGAGAAATCTTTATTAAAGGGTCGCGGCATTATGAAAGTTGAGAGCAGCTGGTCTAGACTGGTTAACATGGAGATGAAGCTGGAAGCTATGAATATTTCACCAAGAGGACAAAACGTTTAATTAATCAAAACAGAAAGAGCGTCATCAGTCGTTGTACACTTGCAGAGCTTTTGAACAGGAGATCGGAGCACCTACGAACCTGTCTGGAGTGCCGTGAGCATAATCCTCACAAGTCACTGATAACATCATCAGTTTCCACTCCTGCCCTTGAGCAGGCGTGGGGAGGAACAGTTTGCGATGCATTGCTTGATGGTCAGCATTGGCCAAAATTCTTTCGTATCGACGTAGAAGCTCTTTAACACCGCATCCATTTTTTTTTCTTACTGCTACCTGGTGCTTTCAGATCACTTCTTTCCGTACAAATCCCCTGTGTTGGTAGCTGTTCCGACTGACCAAACACATTGATCTTCTCTTCTTCAACGAATCTGGTACATAGTGTTGTTCCTTTCCCTCCCTCTACGCCCCTCCCCCCGACGGAATGAACAGAAAAACTATTACATATACCAGCTCCCCTCTTACAGTATAAGGCAATCCCAATCGGCACAGAGTGACATCTCATACAAAGCACATGCTACCAGTGCCAGACGTGGTCACTCTCAACAAAACATAAAAGAAAATTGGTAACCATGGACATAATGTGTCTGAAAAAGACTTGTAGTAGTGACCAGAAAAGATCAAATCCGGAATGTGGTCATACGAGATAGAGATAAAAGTCGGCATAGAACCAATTCTAAATTATATAGAAAGATAGCAAATCAAATGGTTTGCCCACTAGGAGAGAATGCTTTCTGATGCTATATCTTACAAGGCATATACCATAAGAGGAAAGGTGCGTAGAGCAAGAGGTAAATCAAGAACATAATGGGAAGATAACATTAGAGAAACTTTACAGCACCACGATGTGTCTATGGTCGAAGGAGCCAGAAAAGCACCAAGCAGGACTTTATATCTCACTCGACACCCGAAGCGGTAAAAGAGGACATCAAGAAGAAGAGATTTACTAAAATACTAAAAGTAGAGGAGCCGTCGTGGCGTAGCAATCAGACTCTCGCCTGAGCGAGTCCAACATTTTAGAGGAAGATAAGACTGGGTTTCCAGACTTTCTGATGCCTTTAACGACCCCAAAACACCTAGGACTGGCCCTAACCCATAACCAACCTACGTCCCACGAGAGAGTGCAGCCTAGATCCCCCAACTGAATGCAGATTAGGTCCCACGACTGCATGCAGCCTATCGACTAACCCCTGAAATATTCGACTGTCCTGTGACCTGTGGATTTCCCCTGTTTCGGGTAGGATATTAAAAAAGCACCAGAAAATCTACCGATTGGGACTGTAGCAGGGCTCTGGCCTGCCATGTGGAATGGAATCCATCTGGTTAGATACTCCTTTAGCCCGGCTCTCTAGCGAAATTGGCTAAACCGGATTTCGCAGAGACCGGGTGACGTACTCCTTGTGGTCCGGGTTCAATCCCGGGGGTAGGCAGGAAAGCCACATTTTCTCCCAGATTGACGGTATTTACAATGGAATTAAGGCCGAAAGGTTGCGATATCCATAATACCGAGCCTAAGGGTTAACAACTCATGGCTTCTGGATACTAAAACAACAGATACTCCTTTAAACTGCGACGGGCCCAGCAAGCCGGCGGTGGATTAAGTCTTCCTCGCAGAAACAACGGGAAGAGATTCAGGAACTACCTACTTGATTCTGTTGTAGACTATCAACATGATGCTGGCAGTTCTAGCGTGACGGAAGACAAGAACAAACCACAGCAACGCCTTGCAGAAGACGTATCTGTCGGTTCTGCGGAGAAAGTGACGCAAGTACAAGGAGTTCGGTCAGGACACTGGTGCATCAGGTATATGTAAAGATTCAGTGCTATATTTAGACATAAGCTAACTAGCCTGCAGATAAGGTGCTCACAAACTGTAGGGGCCTCAACAAATTACTATTTTATTTTAATAGAGCCTTTAAGACAATTAAATAATATAATTTCTGTGAATCTGCACACTCGTTGTTTTTTCTTTCCCTACAAATTAAAACAACAACATATTTCGTTTATGCATATATTTAAAATGCGTGCATATTTTAATGTTTTCTCAGATTATAAAAAAAAAAATTTAAAAGAATTTGGAAGCAACACAGATTTGGTTTTTGAGACGAATGTTCCCAATACTCTGGGCGGTCAGAGTAACTAACAACGATTGTTTGAAAAAAAAAGCTAATGAAAGTAGATCTCTATATACAACAATAAGAAAGAGACAAACAATGTTCTTTGGCCACGTAATGAGAAGAGAGGCACTGGAGAATATCGTGACAACTAGAAAGATCCGTGGAAAAGGGGGCAGAGGTCAAGAGAGATGATGCTGGATGGGCTGAAACCATGGCATGGAGGGATATCATCAAGAGAGCTGTTTCAGGCAACCAGGGATCGTGATCTGTGGAGATGCATAAGCGCCTATGCCAACCTGCAGGGCACATGATGATGATGATGATGATGAAGATTTCAAAAAGTCGCGGCCTCAGAACTTTCTATAACTAAGGGCCTCGTCAGATCGATATCGGGCCCCATAAAAGACCCTTTTCTGCGCTTTCAGGCGCGTACTGGCCATGTAGGGCTTGACATATTTGATAAATCAATCATCCCTAGGTAGGCGATGTAGTCAACATCACGCCTGTCGCCTTTACTTCCAGGACTCCACGTGGTACCTATTTCAACCTGGATCGACCCGGCAGCCAAAGTAATTTTTTTTAATAATCTATCAACTGTTCCATCTGTAGTAAAGAGTTACTATCGACTAATTAATCATTTAACTACTTACCTACCTACCTACCTACCTACCTACTTACCTCATAACCATATAACAAACAACAGCAGTAAATAACTCGCTAACTGACTAAATAATCTGGCTAGATAAGCAACTAAATGGTTAATTAAATAACAATACAACTAAATGACTGACGGAATGACTAAATAGTCAACCAACGAAACGAATAAACTGTTCGATGTGCAGCGATCTGGCGATTAGCTAACAATTTAACTAACTAATCAAACAAAAAACTAATCAAACAAAAAACTAATCAAACAAAAAACTAATCAACAAGCTATCCAGACTAACTAACTATCTAGTTATCCAGACTAACAATCTATCCAGACTAACTATCTATCTAGTTATCGAGACAAACTAACTATCTATCTATTCAGACTAACTATCTATCTAGTTATCGAGACAAACTAACTATCTATCTATTCAGACTAACTATCTATCTAGTTATCGAGACAAACTAACTATCTATCTATCCAGACTAACTATCTATCTAGTTATCGAGACAAACTAACTATCTATCTATTCAGACTAACTATCTATCTAGTTATCGAGACAAACTAACTATCTATCTATTCAGACTAACTATCTATCTAGTTATCGAGACAAACTAACTATCTATCTATTCAGACTAACTATCTATCTAGTTATCGAGACAAACTAACTATCTATCTATTCAGACTATCTATCTATCCACACCAACTAACTATCAATCTATCCAGACTAACTAAATATCTATTTATCCAGATTGACTATCCATCTATCTAGGCTAACTAACCAACAATCTATCTATCCAGACTAACCAACAATCTATCTATCCGGACCAACCAACTAACTATCTAGACTAACAAACTAATAATCTTTTTATATATCCAGCCTGACTAACAACCTAATTACTAACTATCCAGACTAACAATCTATCCAGACTAACAATCTATCCAGACTAACACAAGTAAAAACATAATTTATTACATAGTTAACTGACTATTTACTCAGCTAAATAACTAAGTAACTAACTAAATAGCTAACTGACTATTTCCTTAACTAAGTACCTAACCTATTAAAAGACTGATTATTTGTCTAACTAAATATCTAAGTAACTAAATTAATAGCTAACTGATTATTTGCTTAACTAAATAACTGACTAATTAACAAAACAGCCAAATGAATACATACTTTACTAAATTACCAACAAATTACCTGAATATCTGACTATTTACTTAACTAAATAACTGACTAATTAACAAAATAGCCAAATGAATACATACTTTACTAAATTACCAACAAATTACCTGAATATCTTACTATTTACTTAACTAAATAACTGACTAATTAACTGAAGAGGCTGACTGACACTTCATTTAACTAAACGACTAACTAATTAAGTAAAAAGCTAACTGACTGTCTAAATAGCTTACTAACAGTCTATCTATCCAGACTAACCAACTGTCTATCCAGACTAACTAACTGTCTATCCAGACTAACTGTCTGTCTGTCTGTCTGTCTGTCTGTCTGTCTGTCTGTCTGTCTGTCTGTCTGTCTGTCTGTCTGTCTGTCTGTCTGTCTGTCTGTCTGTCTGTCTGTCTGTCTGTCTGTCTGTCTGTCTGTCTGTCTGTCTGTCTGTCTGTCTGTCTATCTCTCCAAATGCTGTTACGCCGAGGGCGGGGCTGAGGATAAGCTCTCAGTCTCCATGAAATACCCTCAAGGCATGAGTCTCTCGAAGCCTCTGACAGCAACAGTCCAACTCCTGGCCTTCTCGTCGCGGAGATGTTTAAACTAACAGGAGAAGGGGCGAAAGCGGGTCTCTGGCGCTTTAACCAGACGCTTCGGGTAGATGAGGCTCGTCAGTACGGGAGTGCAGCTCATCTAGGAGAAGGTAAACTCTGACTACACACCTCCACTGCCTTGTGGCCATACCCATGTTTGGGAAAGCGCTTCGGGAGTAAACCCTGAGGAAAAATCCGGAGCTGGAATCCCTAAGGCGGTTTAGCATTGTATACAGTGCTATTCCGGCAGTTCCTGCAACGTCCTCGGTGCCAAGTTGTACTGGTTTTTGCCTTTCCCTTGGTATCACCGGCGACGTAGAGAGGGGGTACTTGCTGCCTGGGCAACAGTCTGTACTCCAAATCAAAACGCCCTGACCTGTGCCCTGGAGAGGTCACTTCAGCGATGCTTAACAGTTTCGACACAACACGGGAAACAGCAGTCACCGGTTATAAGCCTTTGCTCAATTGGCGTAGAGCTAGGCGCCAGGGGTTGTTTCCGACGGTGGTAGAGACCATCGTAGTCTTATTGGAAAGCTACCGCCCGCCTCAGCTGGGCAGCCCCCAGTCAGTAAGGTGTTGTCCCGCCACGATCCGTTTGTCTTGTTGGGTGCACAGGGCTTAGGGGATAACCCGACATACGGAGTGTAATCCTTGTACCTACACAAAGAAGCCAAAAAATCAGATTTCCAGCTCTAAAGCTGGGCACATGGAACGTGAGGACCATGACACCTGGTATTCTGGACGATCTGCAGCATATGAGCGATGTAAGGAAAACTGCAGTCATTAACAATGAACTGTCCCGTTTGAACGTAGACATTGTTGCCCTACAGGAAACCCGAATGAAAATGGACAGAGGCTGCTTGAGCTATGCTGTCACCACAACCTCTGCATCACAAATACCTTTTTTGATCTGAAGCCCCAGCACAAGGTCTCTTGGAGACATCCCAGATCTAAGCACTGGCACCAGCTTGACATCATCCTCACTAGACGCAGTCACCTTCATCTTGTAAAGGTCACTCGCAGCTATCACAGTGCAGATTGTGACACAGGTCACTCCCTTGTGTGCAGCAAAGTGAAGTTAATCCCAAGCAGAATACATCGGGCAAAGAGGCCAGGACAGCCCCGCATTGACACAGGGGAAAGTCGTAATCCTGGAAAAGTAGGAGAATTTATAAAAATCCTGAGCACAGCTCTGCACGGCCCACCAAACGCGGATGCTAGTGACAGATGGAAACATCTAAAACACGCCCTATATGATTCTGCCATGTCCGTGTTCCGTAAGAGGCAAGTTAAATCACTGGACTGGTTTGAGGAACACAAGGAAGAAATGTTGCCAATAATAGAGGAGAAGAAAAAGGCTTTATTGGGATATAAAATCCAGCCGAATATAAGAAATCTAAAAGTCCTCAGGTCCATTCGGTCTAGAGCCCAGAAAACTGCACGGCGCTGCGCTAATGATTACTGGATCAAACTTTGTGAGAGGATACAAACCTCAGCAGCTACTGGCAACATAAGGGAAATGTATGCTGGCATCAAGAAGGTTATTGGGCCAGTAAAAAGAAAGATTGCCCCTCTTAAATCAACCACGGGCGAAATCATAAAGGGTCGGACAAGGCAGCTGGACCGTTGGGCGGAGCACTACTCAGAGCTATATGCTACAAGCACCTTTG
>CAJHNH020008257.1:135000-155000 GCA_905116865.2 Candidula unifasciata | reverse complement strand
CTGACTAACAACCTAACTATCTAACTATCTAGACTAACAAACTAATTATCTATCTATATATCTAGTCTGACTAACAACCTAATTACTAACTATCTAGACTAACAAACTAATTATCTATCTATATATCCAGCATGCTAGCAACCTAATTACTAACTATCTAACTATCTAGACTAACAAACTAATTATCTATCTATATATCCATTCTGACTAACAACCTAATTACTAACTATCTAGACTAACAAACTAATTATCTATCTATTTATCCAGCCTGACTAACAACCTAATTATCTAACTATCTAGACTAACAAACTAATTATCTATCTATATATCTAGTCTGACTAACAACCTAATTACTGACTATCTAGACTAACAAACTAATTATCTATCTATGTATCCAGCCTGACTAACAACCTAACTATCTAACTATCTAGACTAACAAACTAATTATCTATCTATATATCCAGCCTGACTAACAACCTAACTATCTAACTATCTAGACTAACAAACTAATTATCTATCTATATATCCAGCCTGACTAACAACCTAACTATCTAACTATCTAGACTAACAAACTAATTATCTATCTATATATCCAGCCTGACTAACAACCTAACTATCTAACTATCTAGACTAACAAACTAATTATCTATCTATGTATCCAGCCTGACTAACAACCTAACTATCTAACTATCTAGACTAACAAACTAATTATCTATCTATATATCCAGCCTGACTAACAACCTAACTATCTAACTATCTAGACTAACAAACTAATTATCTATCTATGTATCCATCCTGACTAACAACCTAACTATCTAACTATTTAGACTAACAAACTAATTATCTATCTATGTATCCATCCTGACTAACAACCTAACTATCTAACTATTTAGACTAACAAACTAATTATCTATCTATATATCCAGCCTGACTAACAACCTAACTGTATACATCTCTTCCAGTCAAGCCGCCGTGGTGTAACTGCTAGGCGCTCGCCTCGGCCCAAAGGTTGTAGGTTCAAATCCGCATCAAGCCGGGTTTTAATCAATGGTCTTGGCTCCCAGCTCGACCAAACCTAAATTGGGTACTAGGTAAACTCACGGGAAGTAAAGGCGGCCAGCATAATGTTGCCCACAGCCGACTGCTCTATGCTCTATAGGGCTAACACTATGTGCCCGATGCGTCCGAAGGCGTAGCAAATGGCCCCAGTGGCACAAGTCCTGCAATCAAGCTTTAGGTGGTTCATTAATATCCTACCCCAAAACAGGGAAAATCCACACGTCACGGGACAGTCTAATATTTTAGGGGGTGGTAGATAGGCTGCACGCGATCGTAGGACATAGACTGCAAGCAGTCGTGAAACCTAGGCTGCACTCTCTTGTGGGACGCAGGGTTGGAGTTAGGGTCAGTCGTAGATGATTGGGGTCGTTAGAAGATCCGAAAGCCGTGAAACCCAGTTTTACCACCCTCTAAAATGTTGGACTGTCCTGTGACGTCATCTGGGGGGTAGGATATTAATAAAGTACCAAGCTTTCTTTAAGGGAACATTTCTTGTCCATATAACCTGCTTGTAGTGCACTGGTAACACTGCTGTTAGTAGTTTTCTCTAACTCCCTTTCTAGCGCCGTCTGTTCTGTAGCTGGCCCGTGAGTGTGTGAGATTCAACCCACAGGGACATCGACCAAGCGATAAACACCCGATGACACAAAGTGCCACCATACTTATCCATGAGGATCACCAGGGGAATTGGTCACATAAACCTCGTTCCGTCAACAGGTTGGGGTTATGTCAGAGCATCCGGCAACAGCCAGGGTGGGACTTTTAAACAACAAGCAAATAAGAGGGCTGTGTTGTCTCGAGGCATCGTGTACGCCTCGAGTGCTTGAGGTTCCGGGTAAGGGATGGGATTTTTTTCACATGGACTTGGACTTCCAGTAAAGGTAAAGGTAAAGGTAAAGTCGGAAGCTGTGAACCAGCGTCATTGCAAACGGTTATAAACCATAAGTGCTCTGTCACCAGTACGGATAACTGATAAGAAACTGTCCGCCTGTGCCGCCGTCTGCACGTAACTCCGTAGCTACAGCGACGTTCCTCCATTCACCCCTGAGTGTCGAACACCGACCGTGGCTGCAGCGAGTCACAGCTGAATTTGAAAGCGAGTCCCCTATCGACTTTGCTAACGCGGCTCTGGACTTCCAGTAATTCCCCCTGGTCTCTGGCTAGTGAGATCGGTCGCTAGTGTGCATTGTTGCGCACGTAAAGAGAAAACCCTTGGCAGTTGAAAATCGAAATCGGCGTTGTCCGGGAAAAATTTAAAGTTCACAATCTGCCTAAAGTATTTCAGGATCCTCGCCGGTGCTACAGAACCTGTGCACTGTGTTAAGCTTCTTCGGACTCAGACTTGAGTTATAAGAAGAACGGAGGACGTATGGGTTACTACCAGTGTGCCATGATGTTGATCCGTTGTTCAAAATCTTAAACCTCAAACAGAAATGGCTCCGACATTGGGACGCAGTATTATTACAATAGATGGCCGTTCGGAAACAAGTTTCTGTGCTAGCTAATGATCTTAACTGGGGATTATTGTCGAGGGCTGGGTTTATACTCCAAGCCTCCTGAAAATCGTGCAACAGCTTATGTTTTGGGGGCAAGTCTTTTTTCTTTAAACCGGGAGTCGGTGTGGTGAAGCGGCTAGACGCTCGCCTGCGAATCGGAAGGTCGTCGGATAGAGTTCTGACTTTTAAAAAAAAAAAAAAGACCTTGGCTCCCAGATAAATGGGTACGAGGTAAAGTGCTGGGAAGTTAACACGGCCAGAGTGATGTTGACCATACCATCTACCGAGTGCCGAATGATTTATAAACTATAAGGTCTAGCACCATATGCCTAATACTTATAAAGGTGTGGAAAAGGGCACGTTACTTTACAATATCCCCAGTCTCTCAGGTTATGCAGTACAGCTTTCCCTAATTTAAAATTTCTTGTCCATATAGCTAGTGGCAGAGCACTGGCAACACTGCTGTTTGTTAGTTTTTCTCATATCCTTTAGGGCGCCGTCTGTTCTCTAACTAGTCATTTGGAAACAAGTTTATATTCTAGCTGTTAGTTCGACGTTAGTCACCCCAAATAGAGTAGGTCACTTTTCATTCACAAGTTTGTTGGGCTGGTCGACTTTCTTGAAGGTTACGGGTGTGTCCCATTCTGTTGTTTAATTGCTGTCTTGTCTTGCCTTTACGTTTTCATTCCGAGAAATAGAATGCCTGTGACTTAGGTTGCAGCACTGTCTAGGGGATTTGTGTTAGACTAAATTTCTCCATGCTTTTGGAGTGTTAAAAGCGTGCTGAAATGTACAATAAGCGATATCAACGGCATTGCGGAACACCCCCGTAGCCATGTGCGAAGGTTACTGGGCTCAGGAACTACCAGTCAGAAGTGAGCTAGTATGTATATGGGTGGGTTCTGGGGAGACTAACGTTGAATCAACACTAGCTGTTGATCTTAACTAGGGCTTTTTTTAAAGGCAGGGTATATATTACAATCCTCCTGAAAATCGTGCCAGCGCTTTTTGTTTGGGGGTGGGGGTGGGGGAGTCTTATTTTAGAGGAAACATGGTTACTAGAACGATACTGACGTGGTGATGTGGCTACGGAAGTCCAGGTAAAACGAATGAAAGCGGATCGTTCCCAGGAAGAGCACGACGATGTTGTACATGCACAGGATCTTCATGAGCACGGAAAAGGACATTCGCTCGAAGATCTGGGCGCTCAACATGCCGATAGCGATGCAGTTCGTGAAGAAGCCAAACACAGTCAGCAGGGATGTGAATATCGCCATTATGTGAATTGTAGGCAGCCTGAAAATGGCAATATTTTATGAAAAATAAGGCTTTACGAGGAAATGTATTAAAAGTTTATCTTTGTGGGTTTCGGGGGTCCCAAATTAGGGAGAGACCAGGCAGAAGAAATAGTCCCACTGCCTCTTAATAGTGACGGTGTAGTAGTAGTAATAATAATATTAGTAGCAGTAGTATCGGCAGTAAAAATCAACCACTGTATACTGTTTTTATTGATCTTACCCAGGCATTTGGTGTGTTTGAAGTAAAAAAAAAAAAAAAGTAAAGGACCCTTTTTCACGCCTCTAGGCGTATATGGCAAATAGGGCTAGACCTATATTTTTATAGCCCAGTCGGCACAAGATGTGTGATGTGGTCAGCATCACACCGGCCGCCTCTACTTCCCGGGACTGCACCTGGTACCCACTCAAAGCTGGGTAGACCTAGGAGCCAAGGTCATTTTTGAAAAAAGTCCGGCTTCGTCAGGAAGCGAACTCACGACCTTCCGATCCACGGCAAACGTCTATCCGCTCCGCCACGGCGACTCCCTTGATGTGTTATAATTACTCGAAAAATTCTGTTCAACACACTGAAGAAGGGGAGGACGGCTTGTCTCTGTTCATTCTCTTTATATGCCCCAACCAGTGAGGTCTCTTAGCCCTTTTCTCTTTATTCCTAAAGTCCATGAATGTTGCGTTGGCAGTCATGTCAATCCACAACCTTCTGCCTCGTGTACTTTCAGTCAACTCTGACACAGATGATCTTCCATAGTCCATGTCGTGTGGCGTTGGCAGTCATGTCAATCCACAACCTTCTGTCACGTGTACTTTCAGTCAACTCTGACACAGATGATCTTCCATAGTCCATGTCGTGTGGCGTTGGCTGTCATGTCAATCCACAACCTTCTGTCTCGTGTATTTTCAGTCAACTCTGACACAGATGATCTTCCATAGTCCATGTCGTGGGCCGTTGGTAGTCATGTCTATCCACAACCTTCTGTCTCGTGTACGTTCAATCAACTCTGATACAGATGATCGTCCATGCTATAGAATCAAACTGTCCAGCATTTTCTATGTCTCTCGGTCTCCCTCTGTCTCTCCCTCTCTCCAACGTTCCTAGCGACACGATGTACTCCAGTTTTCTCTTTCTCATCACATGACCAATGACTGTAGACTGTCTCTTTCTGGTGTGCACAATTAGTTCTCTTCGTGAGTGTTAGCCCTCAAAATGTCAGTAGTCAGTGGTAATTTAAACAAATCACGAATTTAGTTGCTGCGTCTCACTCTCTAGTCTAAGCTGTCTGCATCTGGGATGAGTCCAAAGAGTCGTCGTTGAACTGTTTCCTAACGTTTGTTGTATGGCTTTGCTCCTCTTAGTTCTACTACAGGTTTCAGAGCCACAAAGGACAATTAGTCTTATTAGTCTCTTTGGACGTGTAGTCCTGGTGTTACAAGATAGAGTATTTGATTTCGATTTTAACATACCGTTGTAGTGGACTGATGGATACTCAAAAAAACATGGATCTGACAAGTAAAACAGGCTGAGAACCACCGCGCCAATGGATATTTCACAAAACGTAGATCCGACAAGTAAAACAGGTTGAGAACCTTTGCACTCATGAAAACCTTAAAACATAGATCCGACAAGTAAAACAGGTTGAGAACCTTTGCACTCATGAATACTTCACAAAACATAGATCCGACAAGTAAAATAGGTTGAGAACCTTTGCACTCATGAATACTTCACAAAACATAGATCCGACAAGTAAAATAGGTTGAGAACCTTTGCACTCACGAATACTTCACAAAACATAGATCCGACAAGTAAAACAGGTTGAGAACCTTTGCACTCATGAATACTTCACAAAACATAGATCCGACAAGTAAAATAGGTTGAGAACCTTTGCACTCATGAATACTTCACAAAACATAGATCCGACAAGTAAAATAGGTTGAGAACCTTTGCACTCATGAATACTTCACAAAACATAGATCCGACAAGTAAAATAGGTTGAGAACCTTTGCACTCATGAATACTTCACAAAACATAGATCCGACAAGTAAAATAGGTTGAGAACCTTTGCACTCACGAATACTTCACAAAACATAGATCCGACAAGTAAAACAGGTTGAGAACCTTTGCACTCATGAATACTTCACAAAACATAGATCCGACAAGTAAAATAGGTTGAGAACCTTTGCACTCATGAATACTTCACAAAACATAGATCCGACAAGTAAAATAGGTTGAGAACCTTTGCACTCATGAATACTTCACAAAACATAGATCCGACAAGTAAAACAGGTTGAGAACTTTTGCACTCATGAATACTTCACGAAACATAGATCCGACAAGTAATACAGGTTGAGAACTTTTGCACTCATGAATACTTCACAAAACATAGATCCGACAATTAAAACAGGTTGAGAACCACTGATCTCATAAATAATTTATAAAACAAAAAAACTCGTATACAGCTGTACTTACATGCTGGTCATGGCCTTGTAGTGAAAGACCTGAAAGAATAAACGTCTGGTTTAGCCGGCATTTGATAAACATGGGGTTCAGACGGGCAGTATGTAACAATGTGGTTTAGCCAGGCAGGAGATAAATGTGTGGTTTGGCCAGGCAGGAGGTAAATATGTGGTTTGGCCAGGCAGGAGGTAAATATGTGGTTTGGCCAGGCAGGAGGTAATTGGTTTAGTCGGGCAAGAGATAAATATGTGATTCAGCCGGACAGGAGATAAGTGTGTGGTTCAGCTGAACCGGAGATAACTATGTGGTTCAGTTAAGCAGGAGATAACTATGTGGTTTAGCGGACGGAAAAGACTATGTGGTTTAGTCGGGCAGGCGATAAATATGTGGTTTAGTAGACGGAAAAGACTATGTAGTTTAGCCAGGAAGGAGATCACTGTGTGGTTCAGATAGGGAGGAGATAATTATGTGGTTTAGATAGGCAGGAGGTAACTGTGTGGTTCAGCGAGACGGGAGAAAACTGTGACTAAGCTTGACAGAAGATAACTGTGATTCAGCCGGCAGGAGATAATTATGTGGTTCAGTTAAGCAGGAGATATCTATCTGATTGAGCCAGGCAGGAGATAAATGTGTGGTTAAGCCAGGCAGGAGATAACTATGTGGTTCAGTTAAGCAGGAAATAGCTATGTGATTTAGCCGGACAGGAAATAACTTTGTGGTTTAGCCGGGCAGGGGATAAATATATGGTTTATCCAGGCAGGAAATACCTGTGTGGTTTAGCCGGGCAGGGGATAACTATGTGGTTTATTCAGGCAGGAGATCACTGTGTGGTTTAGCCGGGCAGGAGATAACTGTGTGATTTAGCCGGGCAGGAGATAACTGTGTGGTTTAGCCGGGCAGGAGATAACTATGTGGTTAAGCCGGGCAGGGATAACTGTGTGGTTTAGCCGGGCAGGAGATAACCGTGTGGTTTAGACAGGCGGAGATAACTATGTGGTTTAGCCAGGCAGGAGATAACTTTGTGGTTTAGCCGGACAGAAGATAATTGTATGGTTTAGCCAGGCAGAAGATAACTATGTGGTTTAACCAGGCAGGAGATAACTGGGTGGTTTAGCCGGGCAGGAGATAACTGAGTGGTTTAGCCAGGCAGGAGATAACTATGTGGTTTACCCAGGAAGAAGATCATCATGTAAGAGGACCTCTTTTACGCCAATGACGTATCGGGCACAGCCGGCACCCGCTGCTCACGCTGAATACGTAGAATGTGCACAGACACAAGACACGTTCACAAACACTGAGGTATGGGAAAGAGCAGGTATTACAACAGTTTTCTCATTGCCCAGTCTACGAAAACTCATTTGGCTGGGTCACACCTGGAGAAAAATTAGTAACCACGGAAATGAGATGTATGAGAAGGGCTGTAGGAGTGACCATAAGAGATAAGATCAGGAATGAGATCATAAGAGAACAAGTCGGCACAAAACCAATTCTGGATTACATAAAAAGACAGCAAGTGAAATGGTTTGCCCACTTAGAGAGAATGCCTTGTGACACCATACCATACAAAGCATACATGGAAAGAGAAGAAGGACGTAGAGCACGAGGTAGCCCAAGAACAAGATGGAAGGATAACATCAGAGAAACTCTACAACAGCACGATGTGCCTATGGTCGAGGCAGCCAGAAGAGCTAGAAACAGAACCTTATATCTCCCTCGACACCCACAGCGGTAAGAGGAAGTGAAGAAGAAGAAGAAGAAGAACACCTGGAGAATGGAGGATAGCAGTCCATTAGGACGTCCTCTATGATGAATTAAAGATGGGTAAACGATGTCTAGGCCGATGTCTACTTCAATATAAAGATGATTATAAGCGGGGCATGAATGATACAAGTATTTAGGTGAATCTTTTTTTGTTTGGGGGGGGGGGGGGGGATGTCATGGACCGTGTTGTGTGGAGGGTGCACATCAGGAAGTGGAAGGGAATGAAAGAGGAAATGACCTGCAAAAAGAGTGAGAGCTGAGCGTGTGAGAAGAAACACTAAATACAAATGACCGTGGTCCTGAAATCCCATGCAATAATTGTGGATGACTTGTCTTAACGCGGGCGGGTCTTGCTAGTCACACTCGCTATCGCAACAGGCTGCGAGCGCCATGCATTTTCATAGCACAGTATAACACTATCGTCTGCAAAGACGGAAGTGTGTCAACAAAACCCAGACACATCAGGTAACAAACAGAAGCTCCAGTAACGAAGCAACTAGACGTTCATCTCGCAGCGCAAAGGTGCTTGGTTCATATAGAGCATATAGAAGGTTTGAAGGTCTGAACAACGGATCAACGTCATGGCACATGGGTAGTAACCCATAAGTGCTCTTTTCTTTTTCTAACGCGAGTCTGAGCCCGAAGAAGCTCAGCACAGTGCACAGGCTCTGTAACATCGGCGAGGATCCTGAAATACTTTAGGTAGATTTGTAACTCCAATTTTCGCCCGAGCAGCGCTGTGATGCTATTTTTTTTCGATTTTCAACTGCCAAGGGATTTGTTTTACATGCGCAACAATACATACCGGCGTCCGATCCCACTACCCAGAGACGAGGGGGGGGGGGAATTACTAGAAAAAATCCCAGCCCTTACCGGGGATTGAACCTGGAACCTCTAGCACTCGACGCGGACACTGTGAGTCGAGGCCACTTAGAGCATATAGTATATATATTTATGGACAACTTAGAGCTAGCGTAGTTGATTAAACCTGACTTCGCTGCGACCGGGTGTAGGACTATTTGTGGTCTAGGTTCACGGGCGAGGGTAGGCAGAAAAGCCACATTTATCACAGATTTACGGTACTTATCATGGAATCAAGGCCGAAGGGTTGTGATATCTAAAGTACCGAGCAAAAGGGTTAACAACTCATTGGTTTCTGGATACTAAAAAAATAGACCACTTGGAAACAGAACTGAGTTGATACCTACAGCAGAGTACTAACTGGTCAAGGGGAAATAACAAAGAAATAATCATTACCAACAGATTCGTGAAAATAGACAGATGTTAAAAAGAAAGGGAGTGAGATGATCGCCAATGTCATTTATTGGGAAGCCTAACTGTTGATTCTCTTTGACATTTTCAATCTCTTCGTTGTCAATTTTAATAAATGACTAGATTGCTGTGTTTATAGTGGACATTACAAATCACGTGATAAGACTCAGATCTTAAAGAAGAGGAGGAACAACACACCCATCCATTGCCGTTACCAGAAATCAGAACACTTATCAAGGGAAAATACTAGGAATTGTGTAGAGAACAAACCAACAGTAAACATCTACAAGATCCCCATTAGCAGACTAAACAGCAAAACAAAATATAAAAAAAAATGGTCCGTCTATGAACAGGACACTGCAGGCTCAACTACCAAATGCATAAAATAAAGACTGTACAGTCCCCACAGTGTGCCTGTCAAACAGGACCACAAACACCTGAGCACATTCTGCAGACCTGCCCACTCTACCTACAACTTGGAAAAGATACATGGCCTTAAGAGCAAAGTGTGCAGAGCAAGCTATGAGGAAACATAAAGGACCTGCTACTGACATGCGAGTTCATAGAGGCCACCCACCTGATGGTCTGATCTGAGCATACGAAACCGTTGGCAAAGAAGGAGGAGAAGATCTAATAGCACCCAAATTTGTTCGTTGGCACAGGGGCAAAGCAACTACAGGGTGACACGTTTGCTTGGAAACTAAAACTAAGATTTGCAAGATGACCATGCTACCTAACAACCATGTCATAAAAGGCGACCAGTTTTCAATTAAAGTCTGGGTGTATCTGCCTGAGAAGCGAGGAATCACAATTCTACACACATGTAAGACAGAGTTTTAATGCGGATGCACATAAAATTCAAGGTCTGGAACAGATTTCATAAGTGGACGAACAACCAATCCTTTCCGCCGGTGTTTACAGCAGTGAAAGCTAAAAAAGGGGGTAGGGGGGGGGGAAGTCGTAGAGGAAAATATAAACGGGAGATAGAAGGGAACTGACTGACTTTCAACTCAACCAGGACCGCATAACGAGCGACCAAACGCAATGTAAAACAGTTATGTTTTGATCGTTGTTGAAATTATCCATCAGTTATAAAGGATTCACTAATTTGCTTCGGGCAGTCGCCGTGGCAGAGCGGCTAGACACGCGCAGAGGTTTTTCACAGTAACAGAGGCTGAACTAAAAGAAGAGGGGAAGAAAAATAAAAGAACAACAAAGAAAAGAAGAATACCTCAAAATAAAGAAAGAAAGAAAGAAACACAGAAAGACAAGACATGTAGACAAACAGACAGAATAAGAAGAAGAAGCAGAAGAAAGAAGAAGAAGAAGAAGAAAAAGAAGAAGGAGAAGAAGAAGAACAACAACAACGAGAAGAAGAAAAACTCAAAAGAAAGCAAAAGAGAAAAGACAGAAAGATAAGACAGAGAGACAGACAAGACAGAAATATATGCAGCAGCAGCAGCAGAAGAAGAAGAAGAAGAAAAAGAAGAAAAAGAATACCCTACAAGAAAGAAAGACAGACAGAAAGACAAGATAGATAGATAGATAGATAGATAGATAGATAGATAGATAGATAGATAGATAGATAGATAGATAGATAGATAGATAGATAGATAGATAGATAGATAGATAGATAGATAGATAGATAGATAGATAGATAGATAGATAGATAGATAGATAGATAGATAGATAGATAGATAGATAGATAGATAGATAGATAGATAGATAGATAGATAGATAGATAGATAGATAGATAGATAGATAGATAGATAGATAGATAGATAGATAGATAGATAGATAGATAGATAGATAGATAGATAGATAGATAGATAGATAGATAGATAGATAGATAGATAGATAGATAGATAGATAGATAGATAGATAGATAGATAGATAGATAGATAGATAGATAGATAGATAGATAGATAGATAGATAGATAGATAGATAGATAGATAGATAGATAGATAGATAGATAGATAGATAGATAGATAGATAGATAGATAGATAGATAGATAGATAGATAGATAGATAAATAGGTAAATAGATAGATAGATAAATAGATGGATAGATAGATAGATAGATAGATAAATAGATAAATAGATAAATAGATAGATAGATAAATAGATGGATAGATGGATGGATGGATGGATAGATAGATAGATAGAGAGAGAGAGAGAGAGAGAGAGAGAGAGAGAGAGAGAGAGAGAGAGAGAGAGAGAGAGAGAGAGACGGACAGAAAGACGGAAAAGACAGAAACAAGAAGAAGAAGAAGAACTACATCAACATCAACAACAACATCTCTACCACCGGTATGCATAGATACTACGATGCTAAGAAGTCAAAACCTGTTCGTCAAAGAAAGAGTCATTCTCGGGCACGGAGACGGCGCTGGAATACGAGTACCCGTAGTCTTCGTCTTCGTCCTGGTCTGTTTCCGTGAAGAACATATAGAACCTTTATAGTCGATCATGAATGAATGAATAAATGAATGAATAAATGGATGAACAATTGAATGAATAAATGAACGAAAGAATGAAAGAATAAATGAACCAAAGAATAAATGAATGAACGAATGAATAAATGAACGATTGGATGAATGAACGAACGAATAAATGAATGAACGAGTGAATAAATGAATCAGTCAAGAACTGCCATCACTGCACTCGGGATATTCTTATACGTGCTTAGTTTCCTTCTTTAGTAACGAGCAAAGATTTAATATGCTGCTATCCTTTCTCTTGATCTTCTTCCTCCTTCATCTTCTTGTTCTTCTTGTTCTTCTTGTTCTTGTTCTTCTTCCTCCTTCATCTTCTTGTTCTTCTTGTTCTTCTTGTTCTTGTTCTTTTTCTTCTTCTTCTTCTTCTGCTGCTGCTGCTGCTGCTGCTTCTTCTTCTTCTTCTTCTTCTTCTTCTTCTTCTTCTTCTTCTTCTTCTTCTTCTTCTTCTTCTTCTTCTTCTTCTTCTTCTTCTTCTTCTTTTTAGCGTTCACCGGTTGTAAACTCCGGCAGAAAGTTCTGGTTGTTCATCCACCTCTGTAGTCTTATTCCAAAACCTGAGTGTTCAGTGCACATCGTTTTTTTTACAGATCCCACTTACCTGTATGCAAACTGTTGGTTCAATTCCTCTCGCGCAAATGCACTTTGACTTTAAACAAAGCTCCGTATTAGTCGTTGGGGGAAGTCAGTTGGTCTATTCTTGTTTTTTTTTTCATTTTTTCATCTTCACAATGGGACTCGGGAACCCACACGGGAAAGTCAACAAGCTAATACGAATACCAGCTGCAACCGATTAAAAGTCCGCCTTTGTTTCCCCCTAAGTGTTAAATACCTTCCACAACCCCTGCTCACCCCCATTTGAATGAGTCTTTCAATACGTGAATTGGTTTATCTGTTCTATTGCACTGTCCGTTTGATCCCAGGGAGGCTTCGCCACGTTCGCTTTATCATGAAGTAGCTTAGGAGCGGCTAATCCATCAGCCTGCTCGTTTCCTGGCACACCTGAATGACCTGATATGCTGGTTATATAAGTCTTATGCAAGTGATGCCCGTGGAAGGCCAGTTTCAATTTTGCCATGCGAGGAGATCGTGTCCTCATATAAATATCCATCAACTCGTAAACACAGAGGCAACCCACCTGATGGTCTGATCTCATCATACGGAACTGAAAAAAAGAAGAAGAAGAGGAAGAAGAAGAAGAAGAAGAAGAAGAAGAAGAAGAAGAAGAAGAAGAAGAAGAAGAAGAAGAAGAAGAAGAAGAAGAAGAAGAAGAAGAAGAAGAAGAAGAAGAAGAAGAAGAAGAAGAAGAAGAAGAAGAAGAACACGTGATCAGCAAACTAAATTGGAAAGAACAATAGTGACTGACCTTCTATCAAAGATATCGTCTCATAGAGGAATAATGACAAACAACCAGAACTTTCCGCCAGAGTTGACAACCGGTGAACCATCAGAAGTCATGGATTGTAAATGCACACACCAGAAAGAAATTGGCGGCGATGTAGATGTGGTTTCTCAGACGAATATTCGGAATCCTTTAGACTCTCAGAATAACTTACAAGGATTGCTTGAAAGAAGCTAATGAAAGCAGATCAAAATATATATTTAACTATAAAGAAAAAACAAGACTGTTCTTTGGTCACGTGATGAGGGAAAGATGGGAGAGGCTTTGGAGAATGTTGTAACAACTGGGAAGATCAACGGTAGAAGAAGGAGAGGCAGACCGAGAGAGATGAGGATGATGGATGGACTGCCACGGTGGCACGAAAGAATGTCATCGGTGGAACTAATCAAGAGGACAAGGGATGGAAATCTGTGAAGATGCATAAACCCCAACGCCGGTTGGCAGGGCACTTGATCATAGTAATCACTACGAAAACGAAGACAAGCAGACATCCTGACAAGCAGACACAGTCAACATTTAGACAAATGACCACTCGGGCAGACAATCAGACATTCAAACATACAAGCAGAACAGATATAATATCGAACAGCTGGACAGGCACAGGTCGTACCGTGGGACATTGTGATTCGGTAGCAAAGTGTATTATTTCACTTGGATCGCCAATAACCTACGATATTCCTGTCAGAGAAAAAAAAAAAAAAATCATTCATGGTAGCCGATTTATGTTGTATTCACTGACTGTACCATTTTCTTCTTTTTATAATCATCATTATATCCCTTTGTGTGTAGTTAGATGTCACATAGAGAATGCTTCGTGCAGAGTGGCATGCTTCACTGTGGCGGACACGGGTGAGGGGTATTGTCTGGATTTTATTTTTCACCGGAGCACGCCGGTGTGTTGTGAAATGAACAGGTGGACTGACCAGCTGGCTCTGCACAACTTGGTGAAATACAGTTGCATGATAAGGCAGACGTGGTTAGTGCCTTGTGGGAGAGCGTGTACAATTCGGAGGAGCAGATTGATCACCACAGTCTGTTGAGAATGATGCAGGGAGGAGTGACGAGAGGTTCTTGCAGAAGCTCGAGGCTCAGAGGAAAGGCAAGACGAACGTTTAATTAGAATGCTACTCGCATTGGTATTGGAACTCTTCGCTGGCTGCTGAAGATGGGAACGGGGCGCTTAAGGAATGCCCCGAGTGTTGTGGTGTCGGTTCTTGATTCAACTCAACTCAACTCAACTCACAGGGCTTGCATAAGATTCCTCCACTCTGCTCTATTGCTTGCAAATCTCTCGATATCTGACAGGGAATTCAGCCTAGCATTTTTTGCCTTTTTTAATAACGTTCTCCTTAAAGTTTCCCTTGGAAGTCCTATTTGTCTCTTTCTGTCAGACCGTTTGTTTTACAATTCAGTGCCTGTTTTGTATTCTTTTTCATATTATTCTGTTTTATCCTTATATTGTTCTTGTAAAAAGACCACAAGAACTTCAAGTCAAAGGAGGTATTGCCAAACAGAAACACTTTACAGCAGTGATTCTCAAACCTTCCAAATGCCGCGACCCTTCAATTCAGTTCCTCATGTTGTGGTGACCCCCCAACCATACAATTATTTTCGTCGCTACTTCGTAACTTCAGTTAATATTTGTTTTCCGATGGTCTTCGGCGACCCATGTGAAAGGGTCGTTCGATCCACACAAGTGTTGCGATCACCAGGTTGAGAACCTCTTGCTAACCGTCAATGACATGGATTTTTTGCATAAAATATTCTTCATTGTAAAAAAAAAAAAAAAAAAAATTACCATTGGTCTGTCATATTCTGTTCTTTACCTCTGCGATAATTATGATATTTTCCTGAGAGATACTATCATTTATATGGACACCCCACACGAATATAAAATAGGACGAGATCTCAAGGACAGAGAAGGAGATATAATTTTCATGGAAGAAAACCACCCGATGGGAAATAAGTCCAGCAACTCTTACACCCAGAAGATAGGATAATGACCACGACAAACGGGGTGTTCATCCGGAATAGACGACCAAAATGGAGGACCCAAGTCACGCTCAAGGAGTCGCCGTGGCGATGACAAGTAGACGTTTGCCTGCGGGTCAGAAGATCGTGGGTTCGGGACCTAACAGAGCCAAATTATTTTCAGAAATGACCTCGACTCCCAGGTCGACCCAGTAATGAGTGGATACCAGATGCAAAAATGGGAAGTGAAGGCTGCTTGCGTGATGCTGAACACATCACCCACAAAGTGCCGATGGTCAATACAAGTATAGGTCTAGCCCAATACTCCTAAAGGCGTGGAAAAGGGTCATTTACTTTACTTACAAGTGTCGCTCAAAGTGACAACGTCACACACAAGCCGGGGACAGAACAGGCACAACTTTTGGCACAACAAACAAATTCAGCCAGTGTTTCTAACGCAGGAGACCCGGGTTCGACCACAGGTAAGGTGACTGAGTTTTTGTGCGGGGAGGGGGGAGGCGTAATTAAACACCCATTCAGTTCGACGTTAGTCTCCCCAAGCAAAGTAGGTCAGGTTCCATTAACAAATTTATTGGGCTGGTCGACTTTCCTGCAGGTTACTGGTGTGCCGCTTTCTTGTTTGCTTTACCGGTTGTCTTGCATTTACGTTTTTATTCTGAGAAAAAGGATGCTTATGACATAGGTTTCATCACTCTCTAAAGGGGTTTTGTGGTAGACCTAGTTTGTCGACGTTTTTGGAGTGTTAAAAGCGGTGGCATGCTAAACGAAAAATACAACACGCGATATCAACGGCAATACAGAACACCACCTTAACCTTGAGGCAAGGTGACGTGGCTCAAGGTCAACCAACCAGAAGTGAGCTAGGCTAAAGGTCTACCAATCAGAAGCGATCTAGTGTCTAGTGTGTAAGAGTGTGTAAATAGGGAAAGCAAAGTCGAACTAACCTGAGCCTAACCTACACAATCCGTGGCGACAGCACTAGTCAGACGGCGCTAAATCCCCAGGCTCGCGACCACCCTGTCTACACCGCCATAAAAAAAAAAAAAAGGTAATAAAACAGACAGTAATGATCAAAACGTAGGGCTCACGTCCCACAGGTAGGCAATTTGTTTGTAAAAAGGGGGGTAGGGGGTGAGGGGAGGGTAATTTGAAAATTGACTCGTTCAGAGTTTGAGTTCAGGTTAACCGTATGGTGACTCTTAGTCGTTACTCGAGCCGGGTAAACATCCACTACAGGTAACTTCCGTCCTACAGGCGGTCACGACCCACAGGTTGAGAACCCCTGCGCTTCACGATGATGATCACGGCGATAGGGATTAGTAAATAAATTAGATGGAACCAGTCCCCATAAAAGCGTGAGCTGTCTTGTTTCGCCATCCCAAACGATCACCAGAATCACGGGTGGGTTCAATTTTTCTATCTGGCCTCACACATCTTCATTCATGTTTGAACTTACCCCCACAAATGAATAAATATGTGAATTAATCACAACTGAAAGTAGCTGACTGGGCACATTTTGTGTTCCATACCGTCAGACTGACTAGACTATAGGACTATATTCAATGCACTGCAGTCTGTACCGTAAAGATTCAGTCGCACAGCTTCAAGCCGCTTCAGAACGTCAACAATGGACGCTTGAGGCCATGAAACACCAGCAGTTGCCACAATGATAGACTTGTCCGTCTGCAGTGCGTTTATGTGTAGCGTAGAAACTGATGACGTCATTCTGATGATTTCCGGTATCTCAGCTACCACATGCATAAAATAAACTTGGTAATCTTAGTTTCAGCTTAACAGCATACCGGCCACCCCATAGTTGCTCCGCTTCTGTGCCAGCAAAAAATACACAGAATGTTCATCACAATCCCTAAGGTGTAGCGGATGGACACTCGCCTGTGGATCGGAAGGTGGTGGGTTCTGGTTCTGACGTTGTCGGACTTTTGTCAAAGAGAGTACAGCTAAAAGAGATGAAGCCTTATAACAGGTTTTCGAAAAAAAGCATTCTCAAGACGAGTCTTTGGACCCATCAAAGATGCAAAACAGCGGGGAATGGAGAGTGAGAAGCCATAGTGAAATTCATAATCGGTTTAATTCACCACTGATCGCTGGCATCATGAGAGCTAATAGACTGAAATTGTAGGGGTATATTGAAAGAATGTCAGACGACAGAGAAGTAAAAACTGAAACACAAGGGAGATGAATGGTCGTAGACCGCGAGGCACACCAAGAAGACGATGAAAAGATAATGTCCAGACAGACCTGCAAACACTTGAAAAGAGAAGGCCAACCAGAGAGATAAACGAAGGCGGGTGATATCTGCAGCAATGAATCTCAAGGGCTCGGAATGCTGAAGAAGAAGAAGAAGAAGAAGAAGAAGAAGAAGCAGAAGAAGAAGAAGCTGTGTTAACAAGAACTTGGAGAAAAAAAAATTCAAATAAATCAATAGGGTATTTGACACTGTTTTGTCTTAATGACATCTGCTATTTGTGGTCTGAGATTGGACTAGGCACAATCGAGATCTCTCTCCGTGTTTTCATGACTGTCACAGCTAAAAACCCGCATTACTTCAAGTTCTTCTGTACTCACTTTCAAAATTACTAGATAGGTAGGTATTTGGCTGGCAGGTTGTTGGGCTGAGTTCAGAATTGACATCACAACATTTAGGGCATTTTCATACGCGCTCCGTCCCCATCCTTAGCAGTCAGCACAGAGTTCCAATACTAATTGCGCCGCTCGTAGTCTAGTTGTTTGTCCGTCTTGCCTTTCCATTGAGCGTAGTGTGCTGCCCGAACCCTCTGGTCACACCGAGGTGTATCATTCTCTCCAGCCCATAATAGTCTTGTTTCTCTTCTGACCTTGTTACTTGTACCCAAAAGGCTCTGAGCACATCTGCCTCGTTATGTATCAGTTCATCATCCAGCTTTGTCTTGTCTTGTCTTGTCCACAATTGCCTCACAGCGTAGTGGGGAGTCGCAGTTTTCTATCCTGGGCCAGGTGTGTTGCACGTGTTGTTGTTAGTCCGTGTTGCCTCAGGATCTCTGATATATTGTCTATCCATCGTACTCTCGGTCTGCCTCTTGCTCTAGGGCAGTAGTGCTGTTCGTTGTATGCTCGTAGAGGCAGTTGGTCGGTTTGCATTCGCATCAAGTGGCCAAACCACTCTATTTGTTGCTTCTTTATGTATTGCAGGCATGGTGTGGTTCCTACAATTGCTCTAATGTTCTCGTTTCGAACTCTGTCTCTCCTTGTGACATTGGCAGCCTTACGTAAGCATCTCATTTCGCACGTCATGATCTTTTTCTCCTGTGCTCTTGTTAGGGACTAGGTTTGGCATTGGTAGCAGAGGGTTGGTATAAACATGCAATTTATCAGTTGTCGTTTTAGTGCCATAGTGATGCTTGGGTGTTTTAGCAGTGGGGAGAGTTGGTAAGTTACTGCGTTCGCCTTTCATCCAGCTTTTCGCAGGTTAAAAAAAAATATATATAAAAAATCAGTTCCACCAACTTCCTAAAGAAGGATTTTTTCTAGGTTACAATTGTGACTAGGTTATGTGCGCCACATAAAATGGCTTAACATTGCTTGCCACTAAGAGCCCTTAGAATGACTGCTGCAGGGTTGAAGCAATCAAAAGTGACAGACTTAAATAATTACCCCCCATCTCCCACGAAGTCATCTACCGGCGAGCCAATGGGCGACCCAGTCGCCGAAGCAAAATTACTTGACGCTGCTTTGAATCATCCTCACGCCCCTGAGGTGGGGTGGAAAAGGGGGAAGGGGCTTTGCAGGTTGCAGAAAACTGAAATCCGAGAAATCTTAAAGTTTAGGGAATGATTGGATGAGTGACTAGACTCCAGTGTTTTCCAAACCTTTTTTAGTCGCCGCACCTTTTTTCAGTACACATTTTTTCCACTGCACCCTAACCTAAGTAAAAGTATGACTTTTCGTATGTAAGAGATAAAAAAAAAAAATAAACAAAACCCGTGTATCTTAAAATATTTCGCCGCGCCCCTGTAAAGAAATCAATGCTCCCTGGCGCACAGTTTGGGAATCACTGGACTAGACAATCAGCCATGATTGTCACTGTTCAAATGGCCTTGTTGAGTCAATTACTAAATAGGGCACTGGATAACGAGAGAGACCTTGAAGTATAAAGACGTCTTCAATTTTGGAAATTTGTCAGAAATGGAAATATTCTCTCACCATCAGCATTCGGAATGTCAAACTTGGCCTCTAAGGCGGTGGATATATAAAAGAAATGTGTGTTTCTGAGGCAACGAAAAGAGAGTTTCTAACAGAATAAATATTATCTATATGGATAAATATATAAATATTGTTTGTATGATGTTCTGGTGGCGTTCAACTACCTACCTACCTAATATTAACGGATAGGCCTCTTTCTTGCTCTCGTTTATAACACCCCCCCCCCCCCGCCGCCCCTCTCCGCTTTTCCTTCATTTGTAATTTTTTTCTTCTCTGCGTTTTTTGCCGCGTATATCCTCCAGCATTTCCTTCTTCATATCATCCTTTTCATCTTCGTAGTCCTTTCTTTCTCTCTTCTTCTTCTTCTTCTTTTTCTTCTTCTTCTTCTTCTTCTTCTTTTTCTTCTTCCTCTTCTTTTTCTTCTTCTTCTTTTTCTTCTTCTTCTTCTTCTTCTTCTTCTTCTTCTTCTTCTTCTTCTTCTTCTTCTTCTTCTTCTTCTTCTTCTTCTTCTTCTTCTTCTTCTTCTTCTTTTTCTTCCTCTTCTTCTTCTTCTTCTTCTTCTTCTTCTTCTTC
>CAJHNH020008257.1:130000-132500 GCA_905116865.2 Candidula unifasciata | reverse complement strand
CACCTTCCTTAGCTTTTTCAAACTGTAGTGCTTGATCATCAGTTTCTCGATGAATTTGTTGCATTCTGTTGTTCCTACAGTCTATCTGATAATATCATTTCTAACTTTATCTAGGATGGTTAAGCTGCGGCTTTTCTCAGGCATCTCATTTCACATGTGTTACTTTTACGTAGGTTAGCCTTTGATAATGTTCAAGTGAGGCACTGCTAGCAGTGTTGGTATGAATATGCTGTTTATAATTTGTTTCTTGGCGCTCATACTTTTGTTTGAATGAACGGTGTTAGTATATGTGCACTGGCTTGTTAGCATCTTGTTTCTATTTCCCGACCTATTCTCCTGTCCTCCGAGAATATAATTCCTGGATAAAGTTTCTAACTTGCTTCAGACAAGTGCCATTCTACTCGATGTGTAGGGGATTATGAATTCTACTGACTTGCATTACAACAACAATAGATTTTGAAAACAACCCTTCCACGAGTTCATTACGAAAACTTTGAAATGCGGAAAATCCTGGCAAGCCCGCCTTGAGCAGACGACAAAACCAGCAGACATTTTGATAATTGGAGGCGATATGATTTCAATCATCATTTTCGGCCATGTAATGAGAAGAGGGAAAATGGAACATGTTGTGACCACTGGAAAGATCTGTGGAAAGAGGGATAGAGGAAGACAACGAGAGAAGATTCTTGACAGTCTTGTTGCATGGCATGGAGATGTGTCGGCACACGAACTGATACATGCTGCAGGAGATCGCAGAATCTGGAGAGGCATGATCGCCCACGCCAGTCGGCAATCCACCTGATGATGATGATGATTTCAGTTTCTTTCGGCACAAGCTGAGGTATGTTTATCAGGAAATATTGTTTATGTCTGTATTTACAGTCTTTACCTTTATTTGTTATGTTGTTGTTTTGCTACCTTTCGTGGATTTTATGGAGAAATCAGGCTTAAAGATAGCCAGCCTTTGAATCGCCTTGTATGAATAGACAATCTGACAGTTACTGGTGCCATCGGAGTAGGAACTCGTCGCTTGCTGCTGAAGGTGGGACGAAGCGCTTATGGGAGTGTACCGAGAGTTCTGACGTCAATTCTTAATTAAACATTCAACGTTGGATTGTCTTGGATTACCATGTAGGATTCCCCTAATAAATATTCGATATATGACCGGTTGCAATAGGCTTTTGACAATAGAACACGTTTTGGAGTAAATAACTAGCTGTAGAAAACCACAGTGAAGAATTAACATAAATAAACAGAGGGAGAACCCTTGAGGTCGCAGATATATTATTTATGATAAAGAAACAAACATACAATGTATCGATCGACACAGATATAAAGAAGGAGAAAGATAGAACAGCACACAAGACAATATAAAAATCGAAAGTCATCGTTACCGTATCACAAGAACAACGGTTAAAACAAAGGCTCCCTTGTTGAATGTATAGGGTCCGTCTTGGTGTAGCGGCTAGGCCCTTGCCTACGGTTCCGAAGGCCGGCAAGCTAAGATTTTGACGGAGCCGGACTTTATTTAAAAAAAAAAAAGACTTTGGCGCCCAGGTTAACCAAGTCTTAGACGGGTACTCCCCGTGCGGGGTTCGGGGGCCCTGTTAAAGGGAACACAAGAATAGCCCCAAAGCATACCCAAAAGCATGTCGTAAGAGTCGACTAATTGGGAGCTTTATTCAAAGTCGGAGTGCATCTGTCTTAGAGTCTGCATATAAATGAGTCAGGTCTGTAAAATGGATGCACACGCAACACTTAGGTTCTGGATCAGGACTGCAGTCCAGAACTTCCCGCCAGAGTTTACAGCAGGTGAACGCGAAGAATGTCTTTGCATTGGAACGCACAGGGGCATATGAATAAAGGAAGGCCAAGCAACACATGGAAAAGAGAGCTGGAGAATGAAGTTAGAAAGATGGGAGGGACATGGGGAGAGCTCCATGTAATGGGGAAGGATAGAACGACTTGGCGTGAGTTGGTTAAGGCCCTATGCTCCGTTGGGGAGGGGGGGGGGTAGAAATGCAGAAGATGAAGAAGAAGAAGGCGAAGGAGAAGAAGGCGGGTACGAAGTAAAGTTATAGGAAAAAGAGGCGGTCGGCGTTATTTTGACCACGTCACACACCGAGTACCGATTGGTCTATAAAGTACAGGTCTAGCCCTATGTGCCTAATTCGCCGAAGAGTTGAAAAGGGCCCTTTTATAATGATTGCATCTGAGATACTCCACTAAACGCCAAATGATTTATTCTGTTTTCTCATCGAATAGTAATTTTACTAGTTGTGTTTTATTGTTCGACCTGTGCTTGATTAATATAAAATTCTGTAACCTATGTTGCTATTTCAATGGTTTGAGATGAATTCCGTCCGTATTCCATAGTTGTGGATTTCAAATTGTGTGACAGACATGGTCAATGAAGATACCTTTTTTTTTACTGGTGCCTAATTGGTTATATTCTTAGTACACATGTCTCTATAGCGAGGCGCACACGCCATATAGAGGG
>CAJHNH020008257.1:45000-125000 GCA_905116865.2 Candidula unifasciata | reverse complement strand
GTCTTTACCCGCCAGTGTATGTCAGTCGGTTTGTCTCGTCTGTGTGCGTGCCTAAACGTTTCCCATATCATCATAAGATTTAAAATTTAAAAAAATCCTAAGTTTGGACGTTTGACCAACAAGGCAAATCCTAGAGAACCTGTTCAACCTCCAGAGAAGTCATAGTTGAAGTTTGTTGCGTGTCCTTTACAGGATCTTTCAGAACCAAACGAAGCAGTTCTCTTTTTTTTTAGCTGTTGTGGTTTTTCTGGGCAAACTTTACGTTCAGTAGTTTGTCATTGCCTCCTAACTGGTCATCTCTCGATAACCACTGTCAAAACTAACGCAAGGAGTTGCAAGTCCGACTCGTAAGCCAGCATACCGCGATCGAAACCCACTGCTGGCTGCGCGGATTTTTGTCGTGGTATGGGGACGTCGCAGGTCGACCCAGCCTAAAATGGGTACCAGGATGGGCTGTCCTGGGAAAGTAAAGACAGCCGGCGTAATGCTGACCACATTACCCACAGAGTGCTGATGGTCTGAATAAATATGGGACGCTCTGCCCAAATGCCCGATGCGCCGAAAGGCGTGAAAAGGGAACTTTACTTTTTACAGATCGTCCCAGCTGGGATCGAGGCCGGCAAAACGAAGCGCTTTCGCAACATCTGCGCCACAGACACCACAAGTCCTATTTAAGGTTCCATACGCAGCGTTTCTGAAACTTTTTTTCATCGCGTCATCCTTATCGGGAAACGATTTTTTTCGCGGCACACCTACCCTGAAAGCGGTGTGAATACCTAGGAGAAGAAAAAAAAAAGTGCCTATTTCATGTTCAGTTGTCTTTAATGCGATCATTTAAAGTGTTTGGATGAATTTTTCATAATTTCCTTTGTGGGTAGGAAGTTTAGTTAATTGTATCCTCAGATCAATTGAAGGTTGATCCTGTATCTGTTTTTATGTAAGCGTACGTCGAGAATGCACTACAGCTTTGTCAGTAACATTGTTTTTGGAATACACATGTATCCATAACTCTTCTTGGCTTCCTTCACGGTACTGCTGTCATCGCTGATCTCAAGCAGATTTGGAAAAATTCTTGATTATTGCCACGGCACCCCCGGTATACATTCGCGGCACCTCTTGGTACCTCTACACCCAGTTTGAGAAACGCTGCCATAACGGTTACACTAGGGACGTGTAACCTGCAGTCCTACGCGGATAAGGACGACGACCGACGACACCGTCCTCTTCTGTTTGTTCTTCTTTTCGACTCCTAGTACAACATAATGATAGGACCCTTTTCCCACGCCTTCAGAGATATTAGGCACATAGGGCTAGATCTATATTTTATAGACCAGACGGCACTTACTTCCCAGGACTGCACCTGGTACCCACTCAAGGCTATGTCCACTGGGAGCCAAAGTTATTTTTAAAAATAAATAAGTCCCATCGGCAGGCAAGCGTTTAGCCTCTAGACGGCGGCGGCTTCCAGTTCACTATTAAAGAAAAAATCCCTTTTCCACGCCTTTAGACGTAAAGGGCCTATTGGGCTAGGTCTATATTTTTATAGACCAATCGGCACAAGATGGTTGATGCGGTTAGCATCACGCAGGCCGCCTTTACGGGACTGCACCCAGTACACACTAAGGCTGCGTCGACCTGGAAGTCCAGTTCAATATAAGCCTTCCGAAAACTCACAAATCTTTTATACACATATTAATGGTTTGTGGGATCTTGCAGCTAGAGGTTTCAACTGGATCATGCAGCCATTCTCAGACAATCTACTCCTTAATCCGCCCTTGAGTTTTGCGTAATAGATTATTGTTCTATTCTTCATTTCAGGCTCCCAGTGACAGTTGCTGTAGATAAGTTATAATACAAAACCCTAAAGAAACCCTTTCCTACCAACGAGACCGAACAGTGCAAGAATTACATTTATTTGTTTACAGCACCATCATCACCCACTGGGTAATCTAGTCAGTATCATACGTTCCAAGACATTTTGCGATACCCATTTAGGTCGGGACTACCCAAGAGCTATGGACGATTTTTTGAGTAAAAAAAACAAAAAAACAAAAAACAATCAGCCTAATTGCAGATCATTTATTCTGTTTTCTAATCTTAGTTATATTTTCCTCAGGTTTCTGGATGACCTGAAAGTTGATCTTGAAAAAAAAAAAAATATTGAGATCATGCATCTTTCTTGTGGCAACCCGTGGTTGTGAGTCAGGGAATCTTACTCAATCATTTAAAGAGAAAAAAGAAGGAGTTTTTGAACTGAAACTGTTGCAGAATTCTTAGTATTCCATGGACCAAGAAGAAGAAAAACACCGACACCCTACAGAATCTGGGTATCGAGGAGAATTGGCCCATAAACAGCATCCTGTTCCGAAAGCTGAGGCATTTTGACCATTTGAACGCCAAGGTGGCCTGGAGAAAACGGTTACGGAGGGTACAGTTTTATGAAAACGATGCAGAGGCAGAGCTTCACGAAGATGGGTACAAGACAAATCAGATGTATTGTCTGCGAAAGCACGTAGTGCTGGAGAACTGGCTAGAGACAGAGATATTTTAGCACGCTGTGACTTTCTATGAAGAAGCTGTTGATCGACGATGATGGCAACCGTTAAGGTTAGACAGTAAGCACTGACTTTTAAAGACTCAGAACCTGCAGACAGTACCCTGAGTGACCAGCAGACAGTACCCTGAGTGACCAGCAGACAGTACCCTGAGTGACCAGCAGACAGTACCCTGAGTGACCAGCAGACAGTACCCTGAGTGACCAGCAGACAGTACCCTGAGTGACCAGCAGACAGTACCCTGAGTGACCAGCAGACAGTACCCTGAGTGACCAGCAGACAGTACCCTGAGTGACCAGCAGACAGTACCCTGAGTGACCAGCAAACAGTACCCTGAGTGACCAGCAGACAGTACCCTGTGTGACCAGCAGACAGTACCCTGTGTGACCAGCAGACAGTACCCTGAGTGACCAGCAAACAGTACCCTGAGTGACCAGCAGACAGTACCCTGAGTGACCAGCCCTGACATCAAATAGGAAGTGCTAGATATTGGATATTATTTCGGCTTACGTGAGTAGATCTCGTGTTATAAATATTTTAAATAAGGTTAAATGCTTTGTTTAGGAAGTCCTGGCAAGTAGAGGCGGTTGGCGTGATGCTGACCACATAACCCATCTTGTGCTGATTGGTCTTTAAACATATAGGTCTAGTCCTATATGCCCTATACGCCCAAAGGCGGGGGAAAGGTTCCTTTACTTTAATTTACTTTACTTTACTTTACTTTACTTTACTTTACTTTACTTTACTTTACTTTACTTTACTTTACTTTACTTTACTTTACTCTACTTTACTTTACTTTACTTACTGTGTTTAGTATGTACAGGAAAGACGATGGACCGAACTCTTTATGTGTGCCCTAATTGTAACTTCTTTGCCTTAGTACATGTATGTATGTATGTGGCTATGTGTGTGTGTATGCGTAGGTATCTACGTGGGCGCCTATGTGTGTATAAGTGAGTGAGTGTGTGTGGGTGTGTGTGCGCGTGAGCGGTGTGCGCATACATTTTACCAGCCGTGCTTTTGTAATTTTGATTGATATTCATAAAATGCATATTATTGCTAAAATACAACTGCTGTGTGAAGGATGTTTGGAAGAGCCGAATGTAAGACGGGTTTGCGTGCCCAATTTGTGACCCTTTGGAAAAAAAAAGTTTGTTCTTTCGTTCGTTTGTTTGTTCTCTTTCTCTGTCTGTTTAACTCTTTCATTCTGTATATCTGTGTCATTTTCATACCTCTCTTTTCATCTTCTGTTACTTCACTTTCTTCTGTCTGCCTGTACGCCTGCGTTTGCTCTCCCATCTCTCAAGTCTGTCGTCTATTTCTACCCTTCAGCACACTCCTTTTTCATATTTATCTCTCCAGCTTTCTCTTACGTTTCGTTCTTGTTATCTTCTCTCTCTCTCTCTCTCTCTCTCTCTCTCTCTCTCTCTCTCTCTCTCTCTCTCTCCTTTCTATCACCTCATTCTCATCTTTACACTCTCATTTCTCAGCATATCTCTATCATCATACACACAAACACTCTGTCTGTCTGTCTGTCTGTCTGTCTGTCTGTCTGTCTGTCTGTCTGTCTGTCTGTCTGTCTGTCTGTCTGTCTGTCTGTCTGTCTGTCTGTCTGTCTGTCTGTCTGTCTGTCTGTCTGTCTGTCTGTCTGTCTGTCTGTCTGTCTGTCTGTCTGTCTGTCTGTCTGTCTGTCTCTCTCTCTCTTGTTTTTAACCTCCATTATGGTTTCGAAAAACCCACGGGCAAATTAAAATAATTGTCTATGATTTGTTCCCAGTTTTTATATTTGCAACAATTTATTTATCGAACACATGTGCGCAGCTCTGTCAAGTAAATGAACACTTTTTTGTGTGTGTGGGTAGAACCAAGTGGTCGAAACATTTTATTACAAATGTTATAAATTGACTGAACAACATTTGCATTACCAACGTATCTAAAATTTTGTCATGGTAACACATTCTTCCATATTTACCGAGTCATTGCACTATTAGACGCCTTCTGTGTTTTAGCCCAAAATTAGGATATAATTTAAAACACATCCCGTGAATAAGACGACACACACTTACAAACTTAAAAATAAATTAGGAAAATATATTGTTTTATACGCGGCAAAATACGGTACGTTTTTCCTTTATATTTTATCTGTTTTTTGTGTGTGTTTCCTATTGTTTTGGTGTGTGTTCCTACTTTGTTTTCTGTAATCAGTTTCTGAAGGTTACGCTAACCAGCTTTGGCTCTAACTTGCTTTTACCCTTGTTCTCCTGTATTGTTCTCTTCCTTTGTCTGTTCAGTCTCACGTTATTTCATCTGTCTTTCATTCTGAAAAAATTGTTACACTGAACTTCTACAATCCAAGAAGCTCAGGCAAAAAAAAAAAAAAAATCAAAAAAAAAAAAAAAAAAAAAAAAAAAAAAAAAATTTTTACAGATAGTTACGTATCCTTTAGATTCCAGTGTGGGGAAAAAAAAAAAGAATAGACCCACTGCCTACGCGAAAGAATGTCGTAAAAGTCGACTAATTGACAGCTTCCTTCGAAGTCGGGGTGCATGTGCCAACTAGGAGTGGATCCGACAAGAAAGGACGCATGGCAGGATGTAAGAATCGTTTCTGGCTTTTTCTTATGTATTATACACGTTGGTGTTCATTTCTGTTAGTTTGCTCCTGATAATGTCGCTCCATATCTTGCGTGGTCTTCCCCTTTCTCTGTGTTTATTATATTTCTTGGCTCTCTGTGGCAGTTGGTACCAGGGCATTCTCGTCAGCTGGCCGAAACCTCTCATTTGTTTTCTTTAATGAATTGTATAACTGGTTTCAGTCCTAGTCTTCTTCTAATTTCTACATTCTTGATTTGATCTTTTCAATTCACACCGGCAGCTTTCCTAAGACATCTCATCTCTGTTGTAGTAAGTGTCCATGTTTGGCACTGTAACACAATGACGGGCCAAAAAACCGTTATAATGAGGTATGCTTTAGTTGACAGTAGTGTCTTTCTATTGTCAGAGGCGGGGTTAATTGTCCCATAACCTAATTTGCTTTCGCACATCGTATGTTGATTTCTCTATCTATTCTTCCATCTGAGGTAAACAATGACCCTAGATATTTAAATTTGCTCGTTTATTATTTTTATTTCTGTGTTTTGTTCTGTCTGCCTGTTAACCATTGCCTGGTTTGAGGTTTGAACAGCTGATCAACATTATGGTACACGGGTAGTAACCCACTAGTGCTCCGTTCTTCTTCTAACTCAGGTCTGAGTAGGAAAAAAAGCTCAGCACAGTCCACATGCTCCTTAGCATCGGCGAGGATCCTGAAAAACTTAGGGTAGATTTTTAATGATGTTGCCCGGGCAGCGCAGTTAGGCTACTCTTTTCGATTTCCAACAACACAGGGATTTTCTACCTGCGCAACAATCCTGCGCAACAATACACACGGGCGTCCGATCCAGAGACAAGTGAAAATTACTAGAAGTGCAAGTCTACGTGAAATAATCACAGCCCTTACCTGGGATTGAACCCGGAACCTCTAGCACTCGAGGCGGACACCATGTCTCTAGACCACGCAGCCCTTTACCTCATATTATATTTCTCCCACTTTGTATTGACTTGCTTTAAATTGTTCCACAAGCTCTCTTCTGTTTCAAGATTAACTGGTATAATTTAAAACTATAGGGGCCTCATGGCTTTGTATAAAGCTAAGGACTTCTTCAAGTTTAAACCCAGCCCTGCAGAGGATATTGGGGAATAGAGGACTAAATTGCAATCCTATTTGGTGTAAAACGGCACAGCAAGATGTCGATTCTTTTCAGTTACATTTTCCTTCTTTCTTAAATTTTCCTTTTTTCTTTCTAATCGCTTTTCTCAATTTTTTTTGTTTGTCCCACTTCCTTATTTCCACATGATTTTCCTTCCTGGATTTGCCTCCCCATTCCTGCCTGTTCTTTCTTTTATTTTCGTAAATTATGGAAATCTGCGAACGCTCTAAATAAACCGGCATCTAATGGGCAAACTTAAAAAGACGATAATTTGCTCCCACCACCCTCTCTTCCTGTGACTTTGCCGCCCTTCCCCCCCCCCCCCCCCACCCAATTTAATTTCTCTATTTCGTCTAGAATTCAATTTCCGCTTCTGTGTCGTGCAGCATTCAGCCCTGGAGAAACTTGGACACAGCCTCGTTTTGAGTGCGTTGTGCTAAGATCTTTTCAGAGTTCGCCCTAAAAGGGGAAAAATCGGTCCGAAATTAGAACATAGTCCTAGACAGTAATACATCATATGTTAGGGGAAAACACATATAGGGCTACGTACAGATGAGAGATTTAAGGGAAAACACTTGCAGAGGGATGGTTTTTCTTTCTTTCTTTCTTTCTTTCTTTCTTTCTTTCTTTCTTTCTTTCTTTCTTTCTTTCTTTCTTTCTTTCTTTCTTTCTTTCTTTCTTTCTTTCTTTCTTTCTTTTTTTTTCTTTCTTTCTTTCTTTCTTTCTTTTTCTTTCTTTCTTTCTTCTTTCTTTCTTTCTTTTTCTTTCTTTCTTTCTTTCTTTCTTTCTTCTTTCTTTCTTTCTTTCTTTCTTTCTTTTCTTTCTTTCTTTCTTTCTTTCTTTCTTTCTTTCTTTCTTTCTTTCTTTCTTTCTTTCTTTCTTTCTTTCTTTCTTTCTTGCCTGCTTCACACTGCAGCCGACACACTTTCTGCCTGCTTGCCTGCCTGCCATTTTGTCTGTAATAACCAGAGTAGAAACTGAAGATTTGTGCCAGTTTATCATTTTGACAAGAGCACGGAGGACGTAAAATAAACCGTAAAATAGCGGGCAGAAGATGTTGGGTTCAAATCTTCCGCATCAGGACAGACTTCTATAACTGGCCTAGAGCTCCCAGATTGACCTCTTCGGTGAAGGCTCGCCCACTGACTCGCCAGTAGACGACTTCGTCGCCGGTCGGGCCAGTATTTCGGTCTGTATTCTGTGATCTCATCAGCACTGCAAGAGTGATTTTCATGGCTCTTGGCTGCGGGCGTGCAATGGAAGCCATTTTATATAGTTCACATAACCTAGTCACAATTATAACCTAAAGCTCCCCTTCAGGGATCTTGGTTGAATGTGACGAGTTGTTTTTTTAGCAAGGCATCTAATTATAGGTCAACCCAGCCTAAAATAAGTACCAGTAAACACTCCTGGAAGTAAAGGCGACCTTTGTGGCGTTGGTAACGCCACCCATCAAGTGCTGAATGGTATAAACAAATGTGCGTCATTAGCCCGATGTGATTTCTGGAGACACAGCCGTCTTTAGTTTGTGTTCACGTGACCTACAGTCGAATTACTTCTCGTGTACCGTCACATAAGATGCTGGGGTTCTTTATTAATATCCTACCCCTAGATGACGTCACAGGACAGTCCAACATTTTAGAGGTTGGTAAGTCTGGGTTTCCCGGCTTTCTGATGCTTTTTAACGACTCCAAAACATCTAGAAATGGCGCTAGCCCAAACCCACCTAAGTCCCACGAGAGAGTGCAGCCTAGGTTCCAGGACTGCATGCAGCCTATCTACCACCCCCATAAATATTAGACTGTCCCGTGACCTGTGAATTTCCCCTGTTTGGGGTAGGATATTAATAAAGCACTGATGAGGTCCTGGGGTAGTCTTGTCACTTTACATGTTAGGTATGTGGGTGTATGCATATATGTGTGCGTGTATGTGTGATTTGTGTGCGTGTATGTGTGTCTTCTTCGCGTTCATCGGCTGTAACCTCCGGCAAAAAGTTCTGGTTGTTCGACCACTTCTCGACTCTAGTCATGTTCGAGACCCTGAGTGTTGCGTGCACATCCAGTTTACAGATCTCACTCATTTGTATGCTGACTGGTGGTCTTTGCCACGCAGCCAGTCACGCCTTCGAAGAAAGATCGCAGTTTGTCGACTCAGATGACATGCTGGGGGTATTCTTGTCTCTCCAACCCCCCCCCCCCCCCTCCCACCAAATGAGGTCCCAGAAAGCACGCGGGGAGTGTGCGTTGTAAGAGAATGCAGAACTGACATCACATTGGATGGGTTTGGTGTGAAAATAACGGAAGATCGCACAGTTATACCTAACTAGGTACCTGTGTATAATTGAAGAAGGAAAGCAAGAACAAATTATAAAATTATTCATCATTAATTTCCAGTTCAGCCGTTAAGCTGCGTGGGGAGGAACAGTGCGTGATCCATTGCCTAATGGGGAGCAATGGCAATTATCATCCCGTGTCGATTTGGAAGCTCTTTAGTGTCATCAGTCCGTATTCTCCTATGGCAACCTTTTGCTTTCACTTCAGATGTTTTCATGTGAAAGTCTGCGTTGGTAGTTGTTCTGGCAGCATTCTTACAAGATGACCGAACCATTTGATCTTCTGTTTTCAGTAAATTTGCTGCATGGTGTTGTTTCTATAGTCTGTCTGGTAATATCATTTCAACTTTCGGGTGGTTAAGTTGGCAGCTGTTCTCAGGCATCTCTTTTCACAGCTGGTAATCTTGACATAGGAATGCCTGCGATAACGTTAATGACTGGTACTGGTAGCACAGTGTTGGTATAAATATGTTGTTTATAATCTGTGCCTTGGTAGAATTAATGACAAATCGAATAAAGACACCATTTCGGGCCGATATAGAACTGGAGAGACCAGAGGACGGACGGATGGAACCAGCGCGGAGGGATGCGTAGACAAATATACAGGATTCCTACGGGAAAAGCTGATCATCATCACTAGCATGTGCCCTGCCAGCTGATGTACACGCTTATACGTCTCCACAGATCACGATCCCTGGTTGCCTGCAACAGCTTTCTTGATGATATCCCTTCATGCAAACGTTTCAGCCCATTCAGCATCATATCTCTTGGTCTGCCTCTACCCCTCTTTCCAGTTGTTATGATTTTTTTTCCAGTTCCTCTCTTCTTAATATGTGGCCAAAGAACAGTGTTTGTCTCCTTCTTATTGTTGTGTATAGAGATCTACTTTACTATCATTAACATTCAAACAATCGTTGTTAGTTGCTCTGGCCATCAAGAGTATTCGTAACAATGGTATCAGAAACCACATCTCTCTTGCTTCCAAATTTTTCCTAACTTGTGCACTGACATTCCAAGTTCCGCTGCCATACAACAGAATAGCTCTTAAGCTAATCATGGCTAGAACAAATATAGGACGTTATTTGTTATTTTTAAACTTTTCCTCATCGGTCGTTTAGTTGAGCTGAGTCAAGAATTGACACCACATCACTCGGGCATTCCCATGCGGGCTCCATCCTTATCTTCAGCAGCCAGCGCAGAGTTCTAATACTAATGGTACCGGTCACAATCTGGTTATGTGTCCGACTTGCCTTTCCTCTGAGTGTAGTGAGCCGGCCAGACCCTCTGGTTACACCCAGGTGCCTCATTCTCCCCACGACCTCTGCGGTCGTATCATAACCTAACGGTTGAACTAGGTTTCTTGGACTTGCGCCCGGGGAATTCTCATCCCAATGGTGGCACTTTGTGTCACCGGCTGTTAATTGTTCGTTGTGCAGTCCTCATTAGGTTGAACTCCAGTCAGTCAAAAGAAAGCTAGAGAGAATGCATGGAAGATGACAGACGGAACAGCAGGAAAACAAAACAAAGTCATCCTTATTGAAGATTATTAAGAACGGCTGACGAGTTAATTCAGTTAAAGACGCGAAATTATGATAACGGAAACGTAATGACAAGGACAGAGAAACTAATGAAGGGAATATGCAAAAGACAGGGCGGTGTTTTGCCATATTAAAGATCTCAGTTTTATAAAAGCGATCTTGTTAGGAGAACCATCAGTGGGTGAGCCAGTGCAAATAACCTCGACACGAGCAAAGTTAACATCTAGAGCAGCGGTTCCCAACGCTTGTGCGGGTAAAACGGCCCTTTCACAGGGGTCACCAAAGACCATGAGGTGACATGTTCACTGAAGTTTTGAAGTAGCAGTAAAAATAACTGTATGGTTAGGGGTCGCCACAACATGAGGAATTGTATTAAAGGGTCGCCGTATTAGGAAGGTTGAGAACCACTGATCTAGAGAGTTGTTGACATAGCTGACTGACAAAAATAATTTCTTTCCTATCTCATTTATTGATAAGTACTTTCTCTTAGACTCTGTTTATCCGCTCCATGATGCTGTATCAAACTTATATCGCTTTCTACTTCTTGCGGTTTTACATTAAACGTTTGCCTCCTTATCGGTTTTTAAAAGAGATTTACGTATATTAATGGGGCCAAAATATTTCATTTGTCTCCTTTTTTTTTTTTTTCTTTTTTTTTTTCAGTAACCCTGTTTTCATTTGCATTCTTTTTAGAATCAACGTATTTTTGTTTAGTTTCTCTATACACGTTGTATATTTTCTAATCTCTTATTTGTAAACTTTCTATTACTTTAACTCATTCTGGCCCCATGTAGTATTTTAACCGTTAACGTTGCTTAACTGCAACGGTTCCCACATATGTTGACTCGCAGAGATTAGTTTTAGAAATCAGATTTTTCAGCGTAGCGCCTTGTGCATACCGTATCTTTTCTCTTACAAACTAAAGAAGTTGGGAAGTAATGTTATGCCTGGGGAAGAGGAGAAGAAATAGAAGAAGAAGAAAAACAACAACAACAACAACAACAACAACAGAGAAGGGATCTAGAGAGTGAAGCTAAATACATGGGGAGGACATGCGGGAGAGCTGCTTGCAATAAAGTAAAGGACCCTTTTCCATGCCTTTAGGTGTAAAGGGCATATAGGGCTAGACCTATATTTTTATAGATCAATCAGCACAGGATGGGTGATGTGGTCAGCATCACGCCGGCTGCCTCTACTTCCCGGGACTGCACCTGGTACCCATTCAAGGCTGGGTCGACCTGGGAGCCTGCTTGCAATAGCGAAGGACAAAAACGTCTTGGCGTGATTTTGTTGAGGGTTTATGCTCAAATGGAGCTGGCAGAATGCAGAAGAATAGAGAAAAAACAATGCCATTGATCAGTGTTTCTTTCGGGACGCCAGCCACTTTGCCGATTCATCATTTCTGAATATTTAATTTCATTGAGTTTTACATTCCTGGAGCGGTCGAAGAGTACATGGGAAATTCTTGCAGATCCCCTAGGGTGTGTTAGAAATCGCTGTTTTGAAGTATACACATTTTAAGATAGAAAAGCACTGAAGAAGCAATTGGAAGTGCTAACTTTTAGTGCATGAACTCAAGAACCATTAGTATTCGTATTGGGGAATGAGTTTCGCCTTCACTTTGTTCGTTGTAGCAATTTAAAGACATTGTGCTTGAGGTGATTTGTAACCGAATGTGCCATCAAACAGATTACAGGAAAATATGTTCTGGAAAAAAAAACGAAGTTGTTGCTTTTGTTCCTCCCCTTCTTTTTTCTGTTTTTTTTTTCTTCCTTGCTCTTCATCTTTTTTTCCTTCCTTTTTATCCTCCTCCTGCTCCTATTTCTTCTTCTTCTTCTTCTTTCTTTCTTTCTTCTTCTTTTTCTTCTTCTTCTTCTTCTTCTTCTTCTTCTTCTTCTTCTTCTTCTTCTTCTTCTTCTTCTTCTTCTTCTTCTTCTTCTTCTTCTTCTTCTTCTTCTTCTTCTTCTCTACTTCTTCTTCTTCTTCTTCTTCTTCTTCTTCTTCTTCTTCTTCTTCTTCTTCTTCTTCTTCTTCTTCTTCTTCTTCTTCTTCTTCTTCTTCTTCTTCTTCTTCTTCTTCTTCTTCTTCTTCTTCTTCTTCTTCTTCTTTTCTTCTCTTTTTCTCCTTTTCCTCCTCTTCCTCCTGCCCAACCCCCTAGTAAGCCCAATATGTATTGTGAATTAGCGCCAGTCATGCACAGCACAATTAAGAGATGTACTCACACATTTGTGTCCAGTGTTTGTATTATCTGTATTTAATACTGTGTCCACGTTCATAACAAACAACTTAGAACATACCCAGGTTCAGCTCACCTGCAGGCGGTTTGGCAGCAAAAGACTTTTGATAACGGTCAGAAAGCGGTGGCAAACTACCTAATGCAAAATTGTTTAGTAAACCACACAACCTCCAAGAAATTATGGGATTAGTTGAGGAAAAACGTGTGCAACCACCACCATAAGACACTCATCAATATATAGGCAGAACATATAAACATACTGAAGAGAAAAGTCAAAGGCAAAATAAAAAGATGCAGACAGCGATACAATTAGGAGGTCAACATCAAAAGATGGACGAAGAGCAGTCTGACAAAGTGTGCAGCCAAGACAAAAATGTGTTCGAGATCCACTGGTATATTGTGAAGCTCGTTAATCTACTTTTCGTTCGCTTTAACATTGTTCAGTCTTGTAAGGGATATCATTATTGTGAAGACGGCACCTGATCGACTGACTGAGCACAGAAACAGACCCACGAAAGAAGAACTTAGGCAGCGGTTCTCAGTCTGTGTGTCGCGACCGTTTCGGGCCATAGACCACCGGAAAACACAGATTTACTGCAATTATGAAGTAGCAAGGAATATAATTTTGTGTTGGGGATCACCACAAAATGGCCATTGAATTAACCGTATGTGTCGATTCCTCCCCACCAAATATATGGTTGACACATTTCGTTTCTGGGGACAGCTTTTTTCGAGTTTGCTCTCTAGACAGTTGCAGTCCCCTGCTGACGAGATTCTGTCTTCCCGACTGGACCGCAGCGATCAAAACATTGCGAAGGCAGCGTGGTGGAGGCTGCCAAAACTATCAGTCATTATCCGGCCCCGACACAGCACAACCACAATACAGGCTGTTCCCAAGAAGAACACATAGTATCATGCGTTGGGAATGCACACAGAATAGCAGTCCATGATTATGAAACAGAATAATCCCAGAGAATTGACAGCCAGTGAAAATAAACACAACTGCTGTCCGCCACTTTGAAAATCGAAGTCCCCACAACATGAGGAACAGTATTAAAGCGTCGCCACAAAATGAGAAACAGTATTAAAGCGTCGCCACAAAATGAGGAACTGTATTAAAGCGTCGCCACAACATGAGGAACTGTATTAAAGCGTCGCCACAAAATGAGGAACAGTATTAAAGCGTCGCCACAACATGAGGAACTGTATTAAAGCGTCGCCACAAAATGAGGAACAGTATTAAAGCGTCGCCACAACATGAGGAACAGTATTAAAGCGTCGCCACAACATGAGGAACAGTATTAAAGCGTCGCCACAACATGAGGAACAGTATTAAAGCGTCGCCACAAAATGAGGAACAGTATTAAAGCGTCGCCACAACATGAGGAACAGTATTAAAGCGTCGCCACAACATGAGGAACAGTATTAAAGCGTCGCCACAACATGAGGAACAGTATTAAAGAGTCGCCACAACATGAGGAACAGTATTAAAGCGTCGCCACAACATGAGGAACAGTATTAAAGCGTCGCCACAACATGAGGAACAGTATTAAAGCGTCGCCACAACATGAGGAACAGTATTAAAGCGTCGCCACAAAATGAGGAACAGTATTAAAGCGTCGCCACAACATGAGGAACAGTATTAAAGCGTCGCCACAACATGAGGAACAGTATTAAAGCGTCGCCACAACATGAGGAACAGTATTAAAGCGTCGCCACAACATGAGGAACTGTATTAAAGCGTCGCCACAACATGAGGAACTGTATTAAAGCGTCGCCACAACACGAGGAACAGTATTAAAGCGTCGCCACAACATGAGGAACAGTATTAAAGCGTCGCCACAAAATGAGGAACAGTATTAAAGCGTCGCCACAACATGAGGAACTGTATTAAAGCGTCGCCACAACACGAGGAACAGTATTAAAGCGTCGCCACAACATGAGGAACAGTATTAAAGAGTCGCCACAACATGAGGAACAGTATTAAAGAGTCGCCACAACACGAGGAACAGTATTAAAGCGTCGCCACAACATGAGGAACAGTATTAAAGAGTCGCCACAACATGAGGAACAGTATTAAAGCGTCGCCACAACACGAGGAACAGTATTAAAGCGTCGCCACAACATGAGGAACAGTATTAAAGTGTCGCCACAACATAAGGAACTGTATTTAAAGGTCGCATTTGGAGTGTTGAGGACCACTGACTAAAAGAAAGTCAACGAATGCAGCGTAAACGAAGAAAACAGCTTAGGAAAACTGTTTAGGCTCATGATGATGGCAAAGCAGTATATAAAACTAAGCAGGGAAATGAAAGTCCTATTTGGATAAAGCGGTCTCATTGCTATCAATCTGCAATAAATGTGTTTCCGACGCAACTGCTGCGTTGGGAATGTTGGGGGAACCTTGTAAACTAGCGTCATGGGGATCGGACAAAAATAAAATGTCATTGTCTGGCGTGATTCCTCTGCGATGAATGCGAGAGCTGGAGATTCGCTGCTGATTCATAACGTTGGATGTCTGAGGTTTAGGGGGGTGAATGCAGTTTCACAGTCGCAGCATCCCAGGGTTTGAAATCGCCGATTTTGTAGGAGATTGTAGTGCGTTGATTTGTAAGAACCATATGAGCGTCGAATAATTCTGTCTGCCTAGTAAAACCACACAGACATTAAATGCTGGGGGGTTTTGCAGTATTTTTTCGGTTTGATATCTTTCCTTAATATTTTTTTTTTTAGCTTCACCGCAGTTTACACATTTCACCAACCTCGTGTGTCCTGTCCTCCGAGAACTGCTACTATATGTTTATGCTTGTCATTCTGGTGTATGCTGTCCGATTTATGTATGTGCTGATGAAGGTTATGTAGCCGCAGCGTTCAGTTTTCGTTTTTGTTATATTGTGAAGCTCGTTAATCTACTTTTCCTTCTCTTTAACATTTTTCAGTCTTGTAAGGGATATGCGACTAACTTAACATATATGTAACATCCAGCTCCAGATGTTACGCTGAGATGGAGAGCACGATTCGGCCATTCAGATGAAAATGTAATAAAATATAAAGATGTTTGGAAGGTAATTAACAGTTTTCTGACCAGCAGTCCAGGGCGTTACTTTCCCCATCACCATTAGAGCTCCCCCCCCCCCCGCCCCCCCCCCCCATGACTGGGTTTTTAACTGCATTGATAAAAAAAAAATCAAAACACGAGCAGAGGGGGTTCAGAGCACCATTACGAATGGTTGCTGTACATGGAACAAATATATATTATGCAAATATGTCACGTGGTAGTGGCGGCCATCTTGAATTTGTTTTGCTGTTGATAGAAATTTCAGATGTTGTAAAACTATCATCTTTTTCCAGTTTTTAATGAATTTGTCCAATTTCAGTGGAATAAAATGTTAAGAAAATGATTGGCGATAAATACAATTAGCTAAACAGGAGCAGTTATTTAACGACTGACTAAATATTTCAACATTAAAAACTAATACAAATTTACACATTTAGAGTGGAAAAAAAAAAACCTGTTTCGTTTACTGTGTTTATTTGGCATGATACAATGAGCATTTGTGAATGCTTGATTATGAAAGCAAGTCTAGTTGAATTCTGAGCTACTTTCTTTATAAACTGGAATTGTTTATGTACTAGCGGGAAGAAAGAAAAGGAAAACATGGAAGTAGGGGGATAAAGGAAAATTCTGATTACGAAAAAAAGAAATAGTTCTCCGCTAAACAGCAAAAACAGGAAAGTGAAGAACAGACAAGGGTTCTTCTGCGCAGGGATCCTGGAATATTGAACCGCAACCCAGACAAGGGATATATGAACAACTCTATGTTATACACACTAACAAACAAGATGGCTACACACATCTAGACGAACCACGTGTACGGACTACAGATACTAAATTGAATCAAGCAAATAAATTATAATAATCACATCAGACAGCTGTTTATTTTACTAACTAAACACAAAATTACTAGAATCTTAAATGCTAATTATCTCCAGCCAACAAGAAAACGTGACAATGGACGCATACGCTCAGAGAAATTACCTTAGCAATGGCAAAAGCTAAAAACATATTTAACATACACGTTAAGCTTCAATATGCCACCAGACCAGCAAATCATTTATAGCGATCTGCAATCAAATTATCTCCTAGCGAGGATACGCACTGACGTATCTCTATACATTCTAACTACTAGAGAAAATTCAGGGTTAACTTTGGAAAACATACCACCATCAAGACATCAGCCAGGCGACCAGCCTTCCCCTGCAGTCCCCTGTACCCACGCTGTCTAGCCCAGTGGGCAGAGCCACATCCACTAAATAGGTCTTCTGCAGGTTTAGTTCGGAAGCCAAAATGAGGTCAATTTTAAGTAAACTGGCCTTTTTTATACACAGTGGCCATGCATTTTTCACAAGTGGACTCAAATCAAGGTATTTCTTGTCACACGCTTACATTTAGTAATTAAGATCATAATTTATATGACTTATTATATGTGCAACAATTCCACATTGTATTTAGTTATCGGATAATTTGACACACTATGTAGTAAAACTGCACCCGACTTTTTGTCTAGAATAAGACTACTCTAATAAAGATAGCATACAGTCAAAGGCTTTCGGTTGAAGAGAAAAATATTAACTGCAAATATTATAATCTAAAAGATCTACAGAAATCATCTTTAATTGGGTGAGTATTGATATTGGTGTCCGTTTTAACTTGCCCTAGACATTTATTTCAACAGCGACCAAAATATCCTGTAAAAGGACAGCTGTTTTTGGCAAATACAAATTATGTCACAGAATCTCCACTGTAGAGAGATATTCTACTAACGTGAAGACTACAATAAAAAGTAACTGTTTAAAAAAAAAAAAATTATGTAGCAGTAACTCTCTGTATTTGTCGGAAGTGTTGATAATCCTCACTGTGTGGTATAGCTTGGAACAGGGGCGACAAGCAAAGAGGTGTATTGCAATCTAGGCAGTACATGCAAGTCTGGCTTCTCTTACCTGCAGGCTAACACACTTGCCTGGTTTCTATCTTAGCAGTCATATTTAAAAAAAAAAAAAAAAAATAGGGTTCACTAGTCGTAATGCTGTGACTTGTGGTCTTGTGCCGAAGAAGAGCAAATCCAATAACAGCAAGACTGACATCCTGCCTGAACCTCTTTGCTGTGATCTTGTCCAAACAGTTAACATTGTTGTAGCCTATGTGCTCATTGATCATAAAGATCTCAAAAGAGACAGACGCAGATCCTGTCCCGATAGGCAACGAAGTCATCTAAGGGCCAGCCAATGGGTGACCCGGTCGCTGATTGATTTTCTGGTATCCATCTTAAGCATTTATAAGCAACACCGTTCTGATGCGAATTCGAACTCTGGATCTTCAGTCCGGAAGGTAAACCTCTAGCCTCTACGTTTCATTGACTCCAATGGCGGCATGCATATGCTGTTTAGTTTTAGCTGCTGCTTGGCGGTCATAATTATGATTGGACCTCCTAACTTGTTCAGTGCCGGGACGAAGATATTTAACTTCATGCACAATAAGTCATTTATGTCTCAATTTCAAAGCAACGCATGTATACGCCTTATACAAAACCTTATACCCTATCAATTAAACAGCATTGAAAGTCTATGGTTAAGCACCAGCAAGGAAATCGAAATTATAATTTTGGGAGCATGCATCTTTCCTGTAACAATATACGGGAGTGAATCGTAGACTGTCTCCTAGTCCTTAAGAAAGAAAATAGGGGCTTCTGAGCTGAAATGCTGTAGAAAGATTCTCAGGAAATCATGGAAAAATACGAGAGGAAATACTGACATTTTAAAATATCTTAAACATCTAGAAAGATTGGCTAATAAACAGCATCTTGTCCCGGAAGCTGAAATATTTTGGTCATATCAAGCGCCAAGGCGGATTGGTAAAAGATAATAGCAGAAGGCGTGGTACCAGGAAGGAGAGGCAGGGGCCGACCGACACGAAGATGGGCACAGGATATAAGTGACTCCTTGAATATGAAAGTACAAGAGGCGGGAGAACTGGCGCAAGACCGAGTTTCTTTCAGGCAGACCGAGATGAGAGCGACGTTCTACAAAGAACCTGCTACATGATAATGACCCTATATGTTGAAAAATCTCACCAGACCTCTGTAGTTTTTTAGACTAAAGGTCAAGGATTTTCTAACAGTCGTGCATTGTTTAAGCATTAGGCCGGTGGTTGATCACACAAGATGACTTGGGGTGTAGCCGAAAGCGTTAAGCTGGTTCATCTGGTGTACATCTGGAGATGGAAGATATCAGAGAAGCAACGAAAAACAAGCTAAGGAATAAACAATCATCACATCAAGAGAGTTTTTGGCAGACAGGTTTGTTACCCGGATGCCACCCAGTTAGTCGGCACAAATAAACAGATCATATTTCTTGAAGCTAGGAAAGATCGGTGGCTAATATAAATATACATACGATACATCTTTGATCTGCTTGTGTCTCTTTTCCCTCCAATGGACCATAACTCTCAACCTGCTTTTGCCAAGTCGTCACACAGTTTATCACGCGCAGTCCCTCCCCCCCCCCCCCCCAACCCATCTTTTCAAACCTCTCCTGTTTCAGTCCGCTTTCTATTTCCTTGTGAAATACGTTTGAGATCTGCCTTAATTCCTTCAACCCTGTCGGTTTCAGGGCAAGAACTTTCCATATGTATTGTTAAAATGTTTTCCCGGTTGTTCTTGCCAGGGGGGGGGGGGGGGGGGGGGGGGGGGGGGGGGGGGGGGGCAACCTGCTGCTGGTATCAATGCTAATAATTTTTGTTGTTGAACACACAGGCAGACTACCAGAAATAAATTATCACTTCAGAGAGAATAGGCTAGCACGGAAACCAGCGGTACAGTTCCTATATTAGCAAAAGATGCGATGGACTGGCCACCTGACGAGAAAGATCTGGTACCAACCTCCAAAGAAAGCCACTCTATACAAAAATAATGAAAACAAAGAGGATAATGACACAAAACATGGAACGACAGCATCACATGAATCTTTAAGCAATGAATACCAATATATACAAGGCATTAAAAAAAAAAAAAAAAACTAGAGACGATCCTTCTGACATTTTCTGTCATTTACCCACTGAGATAACTGGAGGGCACGGCCGGATTTAGACCTAATGAGGCACTAAGCCCTATAAAGCCTAAAGGCTGTTACTGTTTTAAATTTTACCAGCCAATCTCAGGAAACGTTAAAATAAATGCGCCTTTTAAATATCTAGATGATGGAAGTATATTTTATTTTAATTGTTATTGAAAGAAAGGATAAAGAATGTGTTTCAAAAATCGCAGAAATTATATAATTCTTCAAAATGCTCAATTTAAAACTTGTTCTCCCTTTGACGTGAAAAATATTTGGAGGCACACTCAGATTGTGAGGCCCTAATCTGTAGCTTATTTAGCTTTTGCCTAAGTCCAGAACTGGCTGGAGGGGGAGAAGATAAAAAGATATTGGTAGTTTATGTTACCTGACTATCACCCGATACATTGACGACAAGTAATTATCAGTGATTATCCCGGGAGCTACGAAACATCAATGGCTTACAGAATGTTGATTTTTAAATTGAATTAAGAATCGACATCACTGCACTCGGTACACACACATAAGCGCTCCGTTCCCATCTTCAGCAGCAAGCGAGGAGTTAAAATTCCGATCGTGCCAGTAAATGTCTGATTGTACATTCGTCTCGCCTTTCCTCTGAGTCTCAAGCGCCGGCCAGATCCCCTTGTAACTCCTCGCAGTGCCATTCTTCTCAGACTGTAATGATCTATGTTCACTGGTTCCCAAAGGGCCCTCACAACATCTAGCTTGTCATACATCGCTCACCACCAAGTAGTGCAGAACCGGCCAGTCTATTCGCCTGCTTTTTTCCCAACACACGGCAAAACCCCGAGAAAGTATCCGTAAGGATGCTAACTACCTGGGACCTTTGACCTGTGGCTTACAAAAATATACATACAGGTGTTTTAGTTTGAATACATCACAGCGGGCAAACGGTTGCTGGTGGATGACGACTTTTAACCGCAGTTTGGTTTTCCTATTCATCATCATCATTATCATCATCAATTTTCACTTCTGCCGTCAAGCGTTGTGGGGAGGAACAGTTTACAATCCATTGCTTCCATAGAAGCTCTTCAATGTCATCAGTGTACAGATCTAGCCATTCAACTCCCTTGAATACACAGCTTTAACCTCTCTTTTATCTGACGCTCTCTCAATATGCCCCGGCCATTTGAATCTAGTAGCCCTCAGTGACTATTATCATTGTATGCAGAAGCTCTTTAATGTCATCAGTCTGTTTCTCCTACGGCGGTCTCTTGATATCACTTCAGATCTTTTCACGCTAAGCGCCTGCGTCGGTAGTTGGTCTGGCTGCAGTCTTACTAAATCACCAAACCATTTGACATTCTATTTCTTGATGAATTTGCTGCATGGCGTTGTTCACATAGTCTTATACAATTATTTCTAAATTTCTCTCTAAGGTTTAATTTGTAATGTTTCTGAGGCATCTCATTGCATGGGTGTTAACTTTATATGGTCTAGTCTTTGTTAATGTCCAAGTCTGGCACCGGTAGCACAGTGTTGGTACAAATATGCTGTATATAATTAGTTTCTTAGCGCTCATACCTTATGTTTGAATGTCTTAATAACGAAGTCAATTGATATGTAAGTGCACTGGCTCGTTGGTATCTTGTTTCTTTTTCTCGATTTGTTCTCCAAACCTCCGGGAATATTATTTTCCAGTTATCTGGTTAAAAGCTAAAAAGACAATGTCAAAAGTAATTTGATGACATTAAATATTATTTCAGCAGTTTTTCTATTGAATCGTTATCCCTCAGGGGAGGTGTGTTGTATGTGTAGTTAAGTAATGACAGATATCAGAAATTGTGAATCATTTACGTTCTATTGATGTTGTATGTGTGTCTGTTTGCTTCCTTGGTTATAATTTTCTACCTTTTTGGCTGCACCTATTTACTCCTGTTTGTCTGTCATTCCGTTGGCCTACCTGTTTATTCTTCCGCGTTAGCGCAGGCGATAGGAGGATCTCTTTCAAATCCAGCTGCGACTCGCTGCAGCCACTGTCGGTGTTCAAAACCGGGTGGTTCCCGGGATTCACACATCTCTAGGTAATGGGTACCAGAGTTGACACTCTGGGGTAAACTGAGGAACGTCGCTGTAGCTACAGAGTTATGTGCGGATGCGACACAGGCGGACAGTTTTTTTTTCAGCTGTCCATACTCTGGCAGAGCACTTATGGTTTATAACTGTGTGCGATGACGCTGGTTATCGTCTCCCGACTTTACCTTTTCACCTTTTATATCTCATAGTCTACGGCGCGGAGTTGGTCTTTGTGTGTCTCATCTTATATGGTTATATGAGAGTGGATCGAACTACTTGCAACGAGGAGTATCCAATATTCTCTCTCACTCTTCCTCTTTCTTTGCCTCCCTCTCTCTCTCTCTCTCTCTCTCTCCCTCTCTCTCTCTCTCTCTCTCTCTCTCTCTCTGCATCTCTCTCCCCCATCGCTCACTCTCTTTTTTTCTCTCTTAAGCGTCTTTTCTTCCATACAAAGCACGGAATCTTAGCTCTGTTGACGATCCTTGTTTGTGAATGTTTGTATAGTAACATCACAAGTCTTGTTGTTGTTGTTCTTCTTCTTCTTCCCCCTCCCCCCTCTCATCTTTCCCCTCTTCCTTCTCCCTTCTTTCTCCTGCCATCTCTTTTTCTCCTCCTTTCAGTAGAGCAAAGTTCCCAAGGAACTGAATCTGCTCCGTTAGTAAACAAGGTGATAATTTGTTGGATTATTCAAATACATCTTTTGGGGATGGGGTGGGGGCGGAAAGGGGGGGGGTTACAGGCCGAGGCAACCAGTCTAACGCTAAGCGTCTTTGGGCACTTCCTACGGCAGACATTCAACCTTATTGTAATACTGTTTTTCTCCTCTCTAAACATTCCAGCTAACATGTGACCAACATCCATACAAATCAGTAGTGAATATCTCTCACGTCACAGCATACATGAAAGTCTCTTTTTTTCTCTAGCCATTCCGCCAGCCCTATATGCTTTCATGGCCCAGTGCATCTTCGATGTGGTGTATCCACCCTTGCGGAGAACGCGTGAGCGGATGATTTGATTAACATAAAACAGTCGTTCCGCATGATAGCCTGCCAGCTGTTGTGTTTATTAAATATTCAGGTTTTCTCAAGTTAATATCCGAGGAGTTGTAACGGATGCATTTCAGGGAAGACTAACTACCGATGATTGAAATTATGTGCTTGCTGTCAGGAATCAAAATGTTTAGGTTAATCAACTTTTCTTAGTATCGTGTATTAAGTTCTAGACCACAGGTTCTCAACCTCAGGGTCGAACAGCCATTACACAAAGGTAGACTAAAACCATCGGAAAACACGTACTGATTGAAGAGGTAGTAACGCAAATAGTTGTATTGTTGGGGGTCGTCACAACATGAGGAACTGTATTAGAGGGTCGCTACAACATGAGGAACTGCATTAGAGGGTCGCTAAAACATGAGAAACTGTATTAGAGGGTCGCTACATGAGGAACTGCATTAAAGGGTCGCCACAACATGAGGAACTGCATTAAAGGGTCGCAACATGAGGAACTCTAATAAAGGGTCGCCACATGGGTAACTGTATTAAAGGGTTGCCACAACATGAGGAACTGTATTAGAGGGTCGTCACATGGGGAACTGTATTAAAGGGTTGCCACAACATGAGGAACTGTAATAAAGGGTCGTCACATGGGGAACTGTATTAAAGGGTTGTCACAACATGAGGAACTGTATTAGAGGGTCGTCACGTGGGGAACTGTATTAAAGGGTTGCCACAACATGAGGAACTGTAATAAAGGGTCGTCACATGGGGAACTGTATCAAATGGTTACCACAACATGAGGAACTCTATTAAAGGGTCGTCACATGGAGAACTGTATTAAAGGGTCGTCACATGGGGAGCTGTATTAAAGGGTCGTCACATGAGGAATTTTATTAAAGAGTCGCCACAACATGAGGAACTGTATTAAAGGGTCGCCACAACACGAGGAACTGTATTATAGGTTCGTCACATGAGGAACTGTATTAAAGGGTCGCCACATGAGGAACTATTAAAGGGTAGCCACATTGGGAACTGTATTGAAGGGTCGTCACAACATGAGGAACTTTATTAAAGGGTCACCACAACACGAGGAAATGTAAAAAAGAGTCGCCACAACATGAGGAACTTTATTAAAGGGTCGCCACAACATGAGGAACTGTATTGGAGGGTCGCTACGTGAGGGACTGTATTAAATGGTCGCCACATAAGGAACTTTATTAAAGAGTCGCCACAACACGAGGAACTGTATTAAAGGGTCGCCACAACGTGAGGAACTGAATTAAAGGGTCGCCACAACATAAGGAACTGTATACAACATAAGGAACTGTATTAGATGGTCGCTACAACATGAGGAACTGTATTAAAGGGTCTTGATATGAGGAACTTTATTAAAAGGCAGCCACAAAATGAGGAACTTTATTAAAGGGTCGCCACAAAACGAGGAACTTTATTAAAGGTTCGCCACAAAACGGGGAACTTTATTAAAGGATCGCCACATGAGGAACTTTATTAAAGGGTCGCGACAATATAAGAAACTTTATTAAAGGGTCGCCACAACATGAGGAACTTTATAAAAGGATGGCGGCTTTAGGAAGGTTGGGAACAACTGTTCTAGACAAACTTTCTGCCGATTAAGTTATTAGCTTCTTCTTCCATTATAGTATTTTTTGTGTGTGTTGTTGTTGTAAATAACTAGACTAGATAACCAAAGACATTTACAGCCTTTTTTATCGGTATTTGCCGACCCATAGTCGCCATCACACAGGAATATCAGAATCCTAGATCACGTATATGTTCTGTAATCCTACAAAAGAGAAAGTTTGTCCCTAGATTATGGTCTAGCACAGGGACGTTCAGCTAGTTTAAGCTATTAAAAGAGCTTCAGTTTATCAAGGTGTTGTGTAGCTATGTAGCAGATGTGTAAATGTGTAGCAGATGTGTAAATGTGAAGCAGATGTGTAAATGTGTAGCAGATGTGTAAATGTGTAGTAACGATGTGTAAATGTGCTTTCATGATTTTTAAATATACATAAGTGATATGTAGATATTCTGCAGCGTTATGTAGTTAGAAATTAGTGCTGCACAAACGAGTAGGGAGACTTTTGTAGAGATGTAGCAGTAGTGTGTAGATGTGTAGAATGATGTGTGATTGCGTAGCAATAATGTTAAGGTATGTAGCAGTAATGTGTGGCTAACCAACAGTGATGTTGAGATATTTATGAATAATGTGTGGATGTGCAGGAATTATGTGAAGATCTGTGGCAGTGATGTGGAGATCAGTGGCAGTGATGTGGAAATCTGTAGCAGTGATGTGAAGATATGTAGCAGTGATGTGGAGATATGTAGCAGTGATGTGGAGATATGTAGCAGTGATGTGGAGATATGTAGCAGTGAAGTGGAGATATGTAGCAGTGAAGTGGATATATGTAGAAGTGATGTGAAGATATATGGCAGTGAAGTGGAGATATGTAGCTGTGAAGTGGAGATATGTAGCAGTGATGTAAAGATATATGACAGTGAAGTGGAGATATGTAGCAGTGAAGTGGAGATAAGTAGCAGTGATGTGGAGATATGTGGCAGTGATGTGAAGATATGTAGCAGTGATGTGGAGATATGTAGCAGTAATGTGGAGATATGTAGCAGGGATGTTGAGATATGTGGCAGTGATGTGGAGATATGTAGTAGTGATGTGGAGATATGTAGCAGTGATGTAGAAATATGTAGCAGTGATATGGAGATATGTAGCAGGGATGTTGAGATATGTAGCAGGGATGTTGAGATATGTAGCAGGGATGTTGAGATATGTGGCAGTGATGTGTTGATATCTGGAGATATGTGGCAGTGATGTGTTGATATCTGGAGATATGTGGCACTGATGTAAAGATGTGTGGCACTGATGTAAAGATGTGGGGCAGTGATGTGGAGATATGTGGCAGTTATGTAAAGATACGTGGTAGTGATGTTTAAATATGGGAAGATATGTGGAGATATGTGGAGATCTGTTTAGATATGTGGAGGTATGTGGCAGCGGTGTGAAGATATGTGGCAGTGACGTGGAAATATGTAGTAATGATGTGGAAATATGTGGAGATATGTGGCAGTGATATTTAGATATGTAGCAGTGATATGGAGATATGTGGTAGTCAGAATAACAGGTGGCTAGAGCCTAGGAAAAAAAGAATGTGAGAGGTGACAGATTAATAGCATGGGCCGAGTCGCACAGCGTGATAATAGGTAACATCTGGTTTAAACACTATCCTCGAATATTGTGGACTTTGAAAAGTCCTGGCGATAATGTCCGCAATCAGATTGAATATATTTTGATTTCAAGAAGATTCCAGAGCAGCTTAGTTGGAGCAAAAACTAGACCAGGAGCAGACTGCTTAAGTGACCATGTTCCAGTTGTAGGAAAAATTGGAATAAAACTATACAACATTAGATAAAAACACCACAGAACATCAAGTTTAATTTAGGAATTCTTAGAACGGATAAATAAATTAAGGAACAGTACAATGTCACTGTACAAAACCCTTATAATGCAATGGAAATTATGCAGACTATTGATGGACAGTGGGATTTGTTGCGTAAGTCAATTCAGCAGACATCGAAAGAGACAATCCCCCCAACCCATAGAGTTGCAAAAAGAAAATGGATGTCAACCGAAACTTTGAAGTTGACAGATGACAGAAGGAAGAAAAAGAATGGTAAAGAAGTATACTCTATAATACAAAAAGAAATAGTGAACAAATGCAAAGTGGCTAAAAAAGCCCGGCTGAATAAAATGTGTACAGAGATTGGGCAAAATCACAGGAAAGACTCACATTCCATGTACCAACAGATAAATATGTTAACGGGAAATGATGACACGTAACAGCACTGGATGTTTAAAATCAAAAGATGGTGACCTAATAACGGGACATAGTAATATAATTAACAGATGGACAGAGTATATAGAGGAATTGTATGATGATAATAGACCAGATGTAGAACTGCAGACCAACAATGATGGTCCCCAATTAATTACTGCAGAAGTTGAGGATGCAATACATCATATGAAGAAAGGAAAAGCACCGGGCCAGACAACATCTCACTGGAAGAAATCGAAGCACTGGGAGGTTTTGGAATTGAAATAATAACTAAATTTTTAAATAATATTTATAATAGTGGGTATATTCCAAATGACCGTTTACAATCCATATTTATAGCTCTGTCAAAGAAACCAGGAACTTTAAAATGTGAAGACCATCGTACAATAAGCCTTATGAGTTACATGACTAAGTTTTACTGAAAATAAATATGAGATGAATAAGAAACAAAATTAAATCAGAAATCAGCGATGAACAATGTGGATTTGAAGAAGGAAAGAGTACAAACAATGCCATATACATCATAAGGACATTGTCAGAAAGAGCTATAGAAGAAAAGACTGATTTGTACTTATGCTTCATATATAGTGGTACCTCGCTTAAGGAGCATAATTCGTTTCAGAATCATACTCGTTAAGCGAGACACTCGTTATGCGAAACAATTTTTCTAATATAAATTAATGTAAAATACGACAATGCGTTCCATTTCGAAAAAATGATCACAAAATGCTATGTATAACGTTTATTCAAAGAACATTATATACATATTGTTAAGGAGAGTGAATCATCTTCATCTTTTCTTCAAAAGCGGAACGAATCCACCTGGAATGCAAAAATAATTATGATACATAGCTAATTATTTTTTGTTACTAGAAAGATGTCCAGAGACATTTGTTTTTGCCGACGCTTCGAAATTTGGCGAAAATGCGACACAGCATTATCAATGAAAAAATGTGCAGTGTGCATAGCCACTTTCTTCTCAATGTAAGCTGTAACTGTTTCCCATACTTTCTGCATTTCTCTGATTTCGCAAGAAGATTGTTGCTTTTACCTCCTCCTCTTCCTCTGAAAATATTTCCTCCAAAACTTCTTGCTGTGAAACACAATGCAACTATACAAGCTCTTCGGTGGTCAGCTCTTGACTGTGCTCTTCCACAAGCTCTTCGATATCACTGTTATCCACCCATAATCCCATGATAGTGGCCAAAGACAGATTCTCGTTGACTACAGTTTCCACAGGTACTGTCTCGAACCCCTCAAAATCACAAATCGACAACACTCTCCGGCCAGAGCTTCCTCCAAGCAGAAGTTAGGGTTCTCTTGGTAACCCCTTCCCCCACCTTGTCGACCATCTTGAGGCAGGCAACGATGTGGAAGTAATTTTTCCAAAACTCTTTGAGAGTGAGGTTGGTTCCTTCAGTCACATGAAAACAATGCTCGAAGAGTGCTTTAGTGTAGAGCTTTTTAAAGTTAGAAATAACTTGCTGGTCCATGGGCTGGAGTAATGTAGTGGTGTTGGGAGGCAGAAACTGGATCTTGCTGAACTTAAATTCTTCAGGGAGATCATCTTGTAGGGCTAGAGGATTCATGTACATCTATCGCAATATAACACAAGTTTGAGAAAATGTGTGATCACAAGCGACACTACGATGCTACTGGAACGAGTGCTAAACACAGACTGATGTAACATGCGCACAATGCGGGACTTCCCCTCTCCTCGTTACTAGTTATGCGAAACGTTGCTCGTTAAGCAAGTCATTCTTTGAAACAATTTTTTACTTGTTATGCGAATTACTAGTTATGAGAGGTGCTCGTTAAGCGAGGTCCTACTTTACTATACAAAAGCATTTGACTGTGTGAAGCATGAAGAAGAAATCAAACTGTTAAAAAAATTAAACATTGATGGAAAAGATCTACGAATAAAAAAGAATTTGTATTGGCAGCAAATAGCAGCTATAAGAATTAACAACTGTTTAGCTACATTTCAAAGCATAAAGAGGGGTGTACAAAAAGGGTGTGTACTGTCACCTGATTTGTTTTCAATTTACAGCGAAAATATAATGAGATCTTTAATTGATATGTCCTGAATTGTGGTTGGTAAACACAGTATAACCAATTTACGTTATGCTGATGACACAGTCTTGATAGCAACAAGTCAGAAAGAACTACAGGAAATGATAGACATTGTGGTTTTAGAAAGTGGAAGCATGGGCCTCATTTTGAATAATGGGAAGACAGAAGTAATGGTAGTATCAAGGAAACGAATTATTCCTAAATGAGTAATAAAAGTCAATCGTGTTATTTTGGGATAAGTACATAAATTTAAGTATCTGGGCACATTGATAACATCAGATAGAAGATGCATACAGAATAGGACAGGCAAAAACTGCCTTTTATAAAATGAAGAACATCTTGTGCAGTATATCCTTGTCATTGAGAGTTAGAAAAAGAATTCTTTCTTGCTAAATACATCCAGTTTTAACATATGAATGTGAATCCTAGACAACCGGTAGGCAGGCTTCAGAGATGTGGTTTAACAGAAGAAAGCTTAGAATACATAGGACAGCCAAAAAGAGCAACCAAGAGGTTTTGAAAGAGGCGGGAGTCCGAAGACAACTTATCACAGACATCAGAAGGAGACAGTCCGTTATTTTTCGGCCATGTTATGAGAAGAGGAAAAATAGAATATGTGACCACTAGAAAGATCTGTGGAAGGAGGGATAGAGGAAGACAACGAGAGAAGGTCCTTGACTGTCGTGTTGCATGGCATGGAGGTGTGTCGGCACACGAACTGATACATGCTGCAGGAGATCGCAGATTGTGGAGAGGCAGGATCGCCCACGCCAGTCGACAAGGCACCTGATGATGATGGTGATGGCGGTAGTGATATAGAGATATATGGAGATATGTGGCAGTGATGTTGATATATGGGGCAGTGATGTGGAGATATGTGGCAGTGATGTGGAGATATGGGGCAGTGATGTGGAGATATGTGGCTGTGATGTGGAGTTATCTGGAGATATGTGGCAGTGATGTGAAGATGTGTGGTAGTGATGTGGAGATATGTAGCAGTGATGTGGAGATGTGTGGTAGTGATGTTGAGATATATGGAGATATGCGGCAGTGATGTGGAGATATGTGGCAGTGATGGGGAGATATGTTGCAGTGATGTAGAGATATCTGGAGATATGTGGCAGTGATGTGAAGATGTGTGGTAGTGATGTGGAGATATATAGCAGTGGTGTAGAGATATGAAGTAATGCTTTGAGTATATGCAGCAGTAATGTGTAGTCACGTAGCAGGGATGTGTTAATATGCAGCAGTCATATTTGTATGTTAAAAAATATACTTAAATATATATAGCAATGATGCCTACATAAAATATAATACAAATCTGTAGAAATGATGTGCAGATATAATTCGTTGATGTACAGGAATAGTATGTAGATGTAAATTAATGATATGTTATATACAGAAATGATGTGAAGATACACTTCAGTGATGGGTAGAAAACATCGAGTGTTGATTTACAGCAGTATGGTGTAGATATACAGAAGTAATGTGCAGATATCAATCAGTAATGTGTCGATATGCAGCATTAGTGTGTTGACATACAGATGTACATCAGTTATGTGTTGACACGCAGCTATGATGTATACAAAAAAAAATATAAATATAAAGCAACTATTGTAGATACATAGGAGAGATGTGTAGATACGCACTGTCATCATCATCATCATCATGTGTCCTGTCAACTGGCGTAGGCGCTCATGCGTCTTCACAGCTCACGATCCCTGGTTGCCTGAAACAGCTCTCTTGATGATATCCCTCCAGGCCATCGTTTCAGCCCATCCAGCATTGTCTCTCTTGATTTGCCTATACCGCCTTTTCCACTGATCTTTCCAGTTGTCACGATGTTCTCCAATGTCTTTCTTCTCATCATGTGGCCAAAGAACAGTGTTTTGTCTCTTTCTTATTGTTGTGTTTAAAGATCTACTTTCATTAGCTTCTTTTAAGCAATATTTGTTAGTTACTCTGGCTGTCCAAGGTATTCGTAACATTCGTCTCAGAAACCACATCTCGGTTGCTTCCAGATTCTTCCGAATTTGTTCACTGACATTCCAAGATTCGCTGCCATACAGCAGAACAGGTTCTATATAAGATTTTAGCACCTTTTTTTCTGACATTAAATGAGAGCGATTTATTGCATAATATATTTTTCATTTTCTGAAATGCAGCTTTCGCTTGACCTATTCTGCTTTTTATCTCTATCACACATTTTCCATCTTATATGATAGGATTCTTCCCAGATATTTGAATTTATTAACTTGGTTAAGTCTTTGTTTCACCAACTGAGATATCACAACGTGGAGTTATCTTCTTCTTTGGTGTAACCATTATTTCTGTTTTCTTAAAATTTAATGAAAGTCCTTCCTTAGCATCTCCATCCCCACAATATCCAGCAGTTGTTGTAAATCAGTTGCATTTTCAGCTATCAAAACTGTATCGTCTGCATAAAGCTAATTGTCTATCTCCTCTTGTGTCGAGTGCGGCATCGTCTAGTACATAGGGGCAGAAATAGGTCAGAGGTCGTGACTCTCCATGCACGGCGGTCCGTTGCAATCCGTTGTAGGTCTTGGATGTTTGAGTGGCCCATGAGCGAGCCTTCCCTGATGATAGTTTCTACGTAGGTTTTCCTTTGTCTTCCACGAGATCTTTCCCCTGTGGGTCCAAATGAGGGCTTGGTAAGGAAGTCTTGATTTATCCATTCTAAGGACGTGGCCGACATAGTTCCAGCGGCGTTTTCGTATAAAATTAGACACATACTCTTGCCTGGATTCTTGCCTTATTTGTGTATTGGTTCGGAAATCTGACACCATTTGAATATTTAGTATTCTTCTAAGGCATTTATTTTCAAAACTGTCTAATTTTGTGTCTAGAGTTTTCGTTTGATTTCCAACTCTCGCATCCATAGGTTAGTACTGGAATCACACAAGAATTGAAGATCTTGAGTTTTTGTGTGTTTGCTAAGTGTCTTTGATTTCCAGATGTTAGACAGTTTCTTGAAGGCACTAGATGCCAGTGCTATTTCTAAATGATATTTTTCTGGGCGGTATCTCCTGTAGATGAACATCTTGCTCCCTAGATAAGTGAAACTGTTGACTTTTTTCAAGGCTGTTGTTGTTTCAGCGTGATATCAACTGAACTGTTGGTAAGGTCTAGAAATTTTTGTTTTTGCGGTGTTAATTTGGAGTCCAATTTGTTCTGAGAAATTCTGGAGTCGATTGATTTTTTCTTGGGCTGCGTCTGTGTGTTCTGAACTCAGGAGTGCTATGTCGTCAGCGAAGTCTAGGTCTTCCAGAATTTTGTCAACCCATGTAATGCCTAAATTTGCGTTATTTATGCACTTGTATCGTCTGCATAAAGCTAATTGTTTATATTGTATCTTCCAACTCTTACTCCTGCATTCTCTTTGATTTCCCTCAAAATTATTGCACTGTATAGAAAGAAAAGGTCTGGGGATAAGACACATCCCTGTCTTACTCCTTGCTTTATCTGTTCAAAAGTACCGAATCTGTTTCCCACTTTAATTGCTGCTACTTGGTTCCAGTAAATGTTTTAATTATTCTGAGATCTTTCCCGTCCACATTGATGTCCTTCAACATGTTTATCATAACTTCATGTTTAACTTTGTTTAACTGTAGATGGGTAATATGCAAGTAAAGATATCTTTTCACGCCTTTAGGCGCATCCGGCATATGGGAAGAGCATCCCATATTTTTACAGACCAATTGGCCTTAGGTACGTAATGTGGTCAGCATTACGCCGGTCGATCTTTACTTCCCCTGGTACCAATTTTATGCTGGGTCGACCTGCGACATCCCGTTCTACGATACACATCCACGCAGCCAGCAGTGGGTTTCGATCGCGGTACGTTGGTGTTATGAGTCGGACTCGCATCGCCTTTCGCCACGGACGCCGCGGCTGAATATGCACGAAGAAAATTAAACATGCAGAAATAGTGGGTAACTATGTGTCACCGACATGTAATAAATGTCGAAGAATGCGTAACCACGCATCGGTAATGTCTAAAACAAGCGACAAGAATGTGTAAATATGCGGCCGTGGATTGTGAGACAAGAAAGTAATCAGTTCCATTATTGACACTAATAAGGGAGAGATTGGTTTCCAGCTGTTCGTGTCAGAGCAAGACTCTGCCGGATGTGACGTTTTCGTGAGTGTTATGCTTCCTCTTCTCCTTTGTGCGTACATCTCTTCTACTAGTAGTACTCTCACATTCTCTCTCTCCCCCTCTTTCTCTCTAGGCCCCACATACACCACCATATATATATATATATATGGAACAACCACCCACACTGGACTACAAGTTATTCGTTACCGTTTTGTGGCACCCCAACATAATTATGTTGTATAGTCGCACGGTTGGTTGATCAAGGTTTACGATAAATTTACCTGTTGGATTCTTGTCCTTAAAATATTAATCCTAGTGAATTGTGTGTATGTATGTGTGTGTGTGTGTGTGTGTGGGGGGGGGGAGTCTTAGTACCTCTACAAAATGTGTAAGGGAAAGAAAATAAAAGAAAAAGTAGGTGGGGTGGGGGGGGGGGGGGGTAACTTTACAAATTGTGTAAAGGTGGGGGGGGGGGAGAAGAAGAAGAGGAAGATGAAGAAGCAACAGCTGCAGCAGAACTGCCCTTTAACATACATATGACGTTCTAAGATACAGTGACATGAAAACTGTCAAACGGCCTGCAAATGACGGTTTTTGAGAAAACAAAAGGTGTGGGGGAGGGGAGGGGGGAGGGAGGAAAGGAGCACCACTGCTACTGCAACAATAACTAGGGCACGGTACGAACAAATATGGGAAAGAGCTCAAGAGAAGAAAGTTATATTATTTTATTAATATTCTCACTTGTTTTTTATTGATTTATTATTTATTTATTTATTTCATGCAGTGTCTTTTCGTTAATTTTATTTATAATATCCATTGGAGCAATCGAGTTATTTGCGCATTTGTTGCATGGTTCTGTCAGACAGCGTTCTGGCGAGTAATGGATAGCGGAATGGAGATAAACCACATAAATATAACGTGCAGATTCAGCTGGGCAGTTTTGGCGACCAGAAATCGGCGATGACATATGTAGATTTAAAAGTTATTTAGGGATGAACAATCCGCCATGGAATCGTGGGTGCATGTTTCGAAATAGCTCTTCCTGTCCCACTTTTTTTTTTAAATCTAACTTTTCCGTTCAGTATGGCCTTGCTAGCAGTTTCTTAATAGTTTGTGATTTAGGTAGATTTCTTCGTTGGTAAAGATTCTGGGGGACACGTTATGTTGTATTTCTGAGCTTGCCTGTTTTTCTCTTCGTGAGTTGAAAAGTCCCATCATCTTAGTCGCTCAAAATACAACCAGAGACCTGCATATACTCCATACTGAACGAAAAGCACCGGTTTAGAAGTCCTGGGTAGTTGGCGTCCTTTGGATATTTTGATCGGTGCACAGGGTATGCTGGGAAACGAACAGTTTAGAGGTCCAGCGTAGTTACTATCGTTTGGATATTTTGATCGGTGCACAGGGTATGCTGGGAAACGAACAGTTTAGAGGTCCCGCGTAGTTACTATCGTTTGGATATTTTGATCGGTGCACAGGGTATGTTGGGAAACGAACAGTTACGAGGTCCCGCGTAGTTACTATCGTTTGGATATTTTCATCGATGCACAGGGTATGCTGGGAAACGAACAGTTTAGAGGTCCGGCGTAGTTACTATCGTTTGGATATTTTCATCGATGCACAGGGTATGCTGGGAAACGAACAGTTACGAGGTCCCGCGTAGTTACTATCGTTTGGATATTTTCATCGATGCACAGGGTATGTTGGGAAACGAACAGTTACGAGTTTCCGCCTAGTTACTATTGTTTGGATATTTTCATCGATGCACAGGGTATGCTGGGAAACGAACAGTTTAGAGGTCCGGCGTAGTTACTATCGTTTGGATATTTTCATCGATGCACAGGGTATGCTGGGAAACGAACAGTTACGAGGTCCCGCGTAGTTACTATCGTTTGGATATTTTCATCGATGCACAGGGTATGTTGGGAAACGAACAGTTACGAGTTTCCGCCTAGTTACTATTGTTTGGATATTTTCATCAAGACAGGGGATATGTTGTTGAAACGATTTAAAATACTTTTGCCACATTAAAAGCCATAAACGCACTTTTAAAAATATGAAAGTTCGAAGGCAAGAGAGTAAGACGTAGGCAACGATACGAGTGGGAGGACAACATCAAGAGATGGACAGGCCGCAGTTTGAGAGTGTACAACCAGGACAAGAGACAGGGCGCGCTGGAGATCCATTGCAGCCAACCTTCAATGTGGAGACGGCACCTGATTGATAATGGTGCATGACAAGTTAGATGCGGAGAAGCCGCTTTGTGAGAATGTTAACAATGCAAAAGCCCGAAAAGGTCATTGCTGCCTGGGGAGCAGCAGGGAATGACCAGGCGATCTGGTCGACACACTACACTTAGAGGAGCGGCAGCCCGGCTCTCTAGCGAAGTTGGTTAAACCGGACTTTCGCGGCGGCCGGGTGACGAACTCCTTGTGGTCCGGGTTCACTCCCGGGGGTAGGCAGAAAAGCCACATTTCTCCCAGATTAACGGTACCTATAATGGAATCAATGCCGAAGGGTTGTGATATCCATAGTACCGAGCCAAAGGGTTTACAACTCATGGTTTCTGGATACGTTAAAAAAAAAAAAAAAAAGGAGCGGCAAGCAGAACATATAATCATACTGCTACTGGTGACCTGGGAGTTGGAACTTTTCTCTTGCTGCTAAAGGTGGGGAACTGAGCGTGCGTTTATGGGAGTGTCCCCTGTACTGCCATCTCAGTTTTTAAGCAAGTCATCTCAGCTAAACTAGGCAAAAGTTAGTTGCCTGTCATTTACAGTTAGTTTAGAACTAACCCCAGCATCTTGTGGCTGTTGGGGGTTTTCAAGGTAAATTTATGTTATGTAAATTTGTTATTGCTCACTAAACGGTCGGCTGCCGATACCACCATAGAATGCAACACAGGGCGGTCTGCTGCCAACTCGCCTGCAGTCTGGATGAAACCCTGCACCCCAGCATTACGAATCAAGCTAGCAAAGCGTAAGTCACAGAGCCGACCAGCTAGATAGTAGGGAGGAGGAAAAGACATCTTCCGGAAGCTAGGTGGCGTTGAAGTTATCTTAAGGAAACTGGACATGTTAACTGGTTGTTTGTCGGCGTCTGTGGCTTTGGTGCTGCGAACGCGCTTTGTAATGCCGGGGTGCTGAGTTCGATCCCAACTGCAGGCGTATGGCAACACAGCGTCTGGTGTTGATTTCGCAGTCATACCGAAAGCTGACCGTTCAGTAAGTAACGGCAAACTACTGAGCGTAAAACTTGCCTAGAAAAATCACAATAGGCAAACAATGCTGGGGCTAGTTCTTCGGCCTCATGTAAAGGAAACACAACTAACTTTTAAACAACTGGTTGTGTCTAAGATTCCCCGGACACTATTTAACGTAGCAATAAACAGAACATATTGACTTGCTGAGACGAGGAGGCACACCATTGCCCGCGGAAGTGTCGGCTATAGGATTTCCGTGCACTGGTAACAAATGTTTGGGACATCGTGCAAGATCTCCGTGGATGATTATCTGCTCCAGACAGCGGCACATTTCCATGATTTCATCACGTCTCAATGACGCAATCGCTGGATTCATTATTTCTCATTGGGCTCATTTGGTCTGGGAAGTTCCTTTCACACTGATATTGCTCCAGGGTGTAAAAAGATACCTTACAGTATCGCTTTCAATTTGGTCGTAATGTCCAAGGGGATGGTTGGTATGCAAAAGGGTTAGTAGTGGTAGTCGCTTGGAGACAATGGAACTGTTTTCGTTTAATAAGGGTTGTTTGGTGCGAGACAATAGCGCTGTCACATAGATGCACTAAGTACACAGGTGGATTTAGAGCTGTCACATAGATGTTCTAAGTACACAGGTGGATTTAGCGCTGTCACATAGATGCACCAAGTACACTGGTGGATTTAGCGCTGTCACATAGATGCACCAAGTACACTGGTGGACAATCTCTTTTTCTTCTTTTTCTTCACGTGTTAGTTTACGTGTAAACTCCAGTGAAACTTTCAGGTTGTTCGTCCACTTCTGGACTTAAGTCATCTTCAAGAACCCACATTTTGCGTGCTAATCCGTTTTACAAATCTAGCTCTCTTTGTGGGCTCCGGGGCCCCATTGTGGGGAAAACAAGAATAGACACACTGCCTTCCCACCAAGCATGTTGTAAGAGTCGACTAATTTGGAGTTTCCTTGAAGTCGGAGTGCATCTGCCTGAGAGGCAAGGAACCAGTATTCTGCATACAAAAAGTCAGATCTATAAAACGGATGTGTATGCAGAAATCAGGTTTTGAACAAGACTAAGGTCCAGAGGTGGATGAACAACCAGAACTTTCTGTCGGTTTACTGCTGGTGAACGCGAAGAAGAAGACTAATCTGGCCTTTTTATAAGGAGGGTGCTGATGTCTTGTCTCTCAGGCAGATACACTCCTGCTTCGAAGAAAACCCCACATTAGTAGACACTAGGAGGAGCAGTGGGTCTGTTCCCTCCCCACCCCCCTCCCAAGCGGGGTCCAGGAACCTACACGGGGAAACTGGATAATGAAATACTTACCTGTTTTTAATGTGGTTTGTTAGTACCCTAAAAGATCCCTTTGACCTCATTTTGCATCAGGTGTGTGATACTGAGATAGAAGAAATTATGGACCTGTTTACTTTCCTGGCCCATCTACACACTTTCTCATTCTGATCTGGGCCAGAGCGGTGTCACGTTGTACTGCTTTCTTCGAAAAGAGCATCTAGTGTGACCTAGGTTGAGGTTTTAAGGGTTGGGGGTTTTAGGTCAGGGCCAGTTCTACGTGTTCTGAGGTCGTTGAAAGCTGGTGTAGTATAGAACATCTGTGCTTATGTAATTGGAGGAAAGACAACGTAACACCCCTCCGACGCAGAAAAGTCTGAAAAAAGTATAAATTAAAGGTCAAGTAGTGTGTAGATAGGCCGGGAAACGTGAACAGGACCGAAATAATATTTGTGCCAGACAAACACACGTTTAGGGTGTGGATTATTGCACTATTACACATATAGCCTCTGTACGAGTGACGCTATTAACACAAAAGCCTATGTTTGACGGTAGACTAGTGTAATATCAAATAGAAACACAAAGAACCAGAGGCGCCATAAAGGACTAGGTTGTACCTAGCAGATAGACTTGTTTTCTCAAATATATAAACAGCGAGAGAACCATTAGGACCGTAGAAATATATATATAGGATGTGTACTGACACCTGATTTGTTTTATATATATATATATATATATATATATATATATATATATATATATATATATATATATATATATATATATATATATAAATAAATGTGTGTGTGTGTATATATATAATCAGTATGTAGAAGGTCCTTTGCAGAACGTCGCTCTCATCACGGTGTGCTTGAAAGGAACTCGGTCTCTCGCCAGCTCTTCTGCCTCATACACTTTCATACTCAAGGAGTCACTTAAATCCCGTGCCCATCTTCGTGTTGGTCGGCACCTGCCCCTCCCCCTCCTTCCTCGTGTCATGCCTTTTGCTATAGGTGTTTCTTCCGAGACAGGATGCTGTTTATTTGCCAGTCTTCCTTGATGTTCAGAACTTTCAAGATGTCAGTATTTTTTCATCTTCTATGTCCAAGATATTCTGAGAATCTTTCTATAGCATTTCAGCTCAATAGCCCCTATTTTCTGTCTTAAGGACTGGGATATAGCAGTCCACCACTTACAACCGTATGTTGCTACAGGGAAGATGCATGCTCTCAAAATTCTTATTTTGATCTCCTTGCTGGTGCTTAACCATAGAATTTAAAGACTGTTTAATCTTTGCATTGCTATGGCCATCCTCCTTTAAGTTTCTGTCAAACATTCTCCATTGCCATTTATTATAGAGACTAGATATTTAAAGTCTGGGGTGTGTGTGTGTGTGTGTGTGTGTGTGTGTGTGTGTGTGTGTGTTTGTGTTTGTGTTTGTATATATATATATATATATATATATATATATATATATATATATATATATATATATATATATATATATATATATATATATATATAAACAGACAATGCATTGATCGGCACTCATAAAAAGACGTAGACAGATAGAAGGACAGACTAGACAATAAAAAAATCAAAGGCATTTTTTGTGTGTGCCGGAAATCGAACCTGTCGCCTCCAAATGGCTAAGAACACGACCAAATAGGCACCCCTAACAAAAAGTGCATTCATTGGCCATGGCCAAACTTTAGTACTAAAGTTTGGCCGTGCATTGGCCATCATAGCATGTGTAAGTACAGTTAAAAAGTAACGGCTTATTGAGCGTAGAGGTCATATTAGGCATATAGGGCTAGACATATGTTATATAGCAAGTTGATACGTTTAAGTACCTGTTCGCCATATAACATCAACAGGAAGATGTATTTAAGAAGCAAATGTATCATATCTGAAGCAATAGCTTGTGAATGCAATCTTTCCTTTTCAAATTCTTGAAAGCTATAGAAGTCCTATCCTTATACATGGAAGTGAATCATGGACAGATGGTAAATTCGCGAAAACTGATTTTGAGCTGCGGAGATTTTATTTTATAGATAAACGACTAGAATACGCTTCACAGATACAAAGAGTTCTGAAGATGTCTTCAAAGAAACTTACTCACGAAAAGAACCGATTGCTCACATCAAAAAGGTACAATCTACATTCTTTGGTCTAGTGATGAGAAGGAGAAAACTATCATGAAAGTAGGAAAGCTGAAGGGAAAGAGAGGCAGAGGGAGACTTGGGAGAAGATGATGGACAGTTTGATATCATCTCATGAATCATCATCTATGTCAAAATTTGTTGAAAATACGGGAGACAGAAGATAGTGGAAAGCTCTGACTGTCACCTCCACACAATATGGACTTTAAGAAGAAACAGTCATTATGAAAGTTTTGCCCCCCCCCCCCCATCTCCCCCCTAATTACAAACACACGCACTCACACACACAAGAACAAAGGTGTGATCCAAGATAATCTCCCCAACCGAACTAGGTCGTGTTGCATTGGTACATATTTTTTACTTATCTGCTGTCCGAGGGATTATCCTTTCTGCTTGTCTTGCATTGACGTTTTTCTTCCGAGAAAGAGAATGCATGTGACATGGTTTGCAACACTCTCTAGTGGGAGGGTGGGTTAGACCCTGTTTGTAAATATTTGTGTAGTGTTAAAAACGCTGGCGTGCTTAAATATACAACACTCGATATGAACGCATTACCTCACTATCCCCTAGTTAATAGCGTGCGAAGGTCGGGTGACTGGAGGTCGACCAATCAGGACTGAGCTAGTGTGTAACATGGGGATATTATCATGGATCATACAGAAAAAAAAAACATTAATCCATACGTCCTTTTTAGGGTGAAATTTGTTTTTTTTTTAAGCCCCACCCTGGCTTTTGCCAGGGGCCGCAAAATAGGCAGGCCATAAATGTGGCAAATTGTCTGAACGCGGTTTCTGGGACCTCTTCACGGTGATCCTCATCCACACGGTGGCACTTTGTGTCATCGGGTGTTTATCGCTTGTGTCATGTCCTAGTGGGGTAGAAAGTCAGTCAGCCGTCAGTCAGAAAAAACATTTAGTCCTGGAGCCGACACAGGAAGGTGCAGATGTGAAGCCACGACACAATCGTCTACCTACTGCGCTGCCCGGCTGCCCATAACACGAAGCACAGAGGGAGAGACTCCAGTAAATGAGACCCTGAAAATACTGATGATATAGAGAGTAACTCACGACAGCCACCCCCCCCCCCCCCTTCCTCCCAACCCGCCCCTAACATTTCACAACCTGCCTAAAAAAGTGAAGCGGTAAGAACTATGTGGGTTCACGGGAACCTAGCACGTCGGGGCGCGAGTGGCTTCACACGGCAACCTTGTCAATTTGAGGCTACCCGTGGCCGCGCGGTCGGATGGACGCGGAGAGACGACCAGTGCATCAGATAAACTGCTCACCTAGGACCGCACGGTACGTCTGTGGTTTGGTTACACTTATTCATGTAAGGCTGTTTTTAAGGGACATAGTTGTTACAGGAAAACCACAGTTTGTGGTAGAAGTGTATAGTTTAACGAAGTTCTGATAGTTTGTGATAGTAAACAATACTTTACCCACCTTCAGGCTAATTTGGCATATAGAGCTAGACCTATATTTTATAGACCAATCAGCACTCTATAGGTTGTATGTTCATCATCACGCTGGCTATCTTTACTTCCCATGACTTTACCCTGGTACACATTTAAAGCTGGGTCGACTTGGCAGCCAATGTCAGTTTTGAAATCAAGTCAAGAACCGTCAAAACCGAACCCATAACACTCATGGGTTGCTATATCGACGACCGGGTCGCCCATTTGCTCGCTGGTAGACGACTTCGTCGCTGGTCAGGACAGTATTTGGGTCTCTTTCCTGTGATCACATTACCACTGCAGAAGTCGTTTTAAGGGCTCAAGGTGGCTGAGCCATTTTATATTGCTTACATAATCTAGTAACAATAATAATCCAAATCCCCTTTGGGAATACTGGTTGAATGTGACGATCCCCCCCCCACCCACCCCCCCCCCCCCCCCTTTCCAGGAAATCACCTACTTACCCATCCTGTGGTGCCTTGTGGTAACTGTGTGAAATATGATTTATAAGAAAGTGTCCGTTTGTGTGCTTTCTAAATGGGGATTCCCGGAGACTGTAGTTATCTCTGACCGTCGCTTGCATAGTCGGCCTCTTCTTCGCGTCCCGTCTGGTCTGTATGTACATCATGGCCTGTTGTGGTATACTCTCTGCTGACATCTGCGTTAAATGGCCAAACCATTTCAGGTTTCAGGTTAACCAAATGCGTTAAATCAAACTGTGTTAGATAATAGGACCCTCCGGGGACAGACATCTCAACAGAAAAATATAGCCGTGTTTATGAGTTATATTTGCCATTTTATTAGACCTAAATTAAACTGTTCTTTTCTTCATTTCTTCTTGCGAAAGAGCATTGTTTGAACTACAGAGTGTATTTCAATAACGTTTAAATGAATAAACAAGAAAGAGAAAAAAAAATATATTTCTAAACCGATCAGTCAAATAACCGAATGGCCAACCTACGAAACAAACAATCAGCCACAGTGCCAGCTAAACAGCTAACCAGCCATCTAACCAAAATATCCAACCAACCAGATCAACAGTAACTGTTTTATCCCCCCCCCCCCCCCCCCCCTCCCCGAACCTTCGTATCCTGACACGTACTAATCTCATTAATGCCCGTTATAGTTGTGTAAAGCTAGCAGGATTTCCGTGTATTTACTATATAGTCCCAGACCTGAATGGGCACGTCAGTAGCCACACTGTTCTCTATTGAACTATTTTTCTATAGAGGTCAGACTGTCTTCGCGCACACAGAAAAGCGACACGGTGGTAACATAGCAGAAAACTACGTACTGCACACGTAACTGACCCCTTTTCTACGCCTTCAAGAGTATTGGGCATACAGGAGTAGACTAATATTGATTTAAAAGACCAATCGACACTCAGTAGGTGATATAGTCAAGATTACGCTTGCCACCTTCACCTCCCAGGACTTCTGTCTTTTAGTGGGTCAACCTGGACATCAAGGTCATTTGTTTTAAACGCCTGTCTCGGTCAGGACCCCGAACCCACGACCAACGAATCAGAAGGCGAGCATCTAGCCGCTGTACCACGTCGGCTCCCCATGTGACATGAAGAGATGACGTGTTACTCATAAGAATGATCACCCGTCTAACTGTGGCAGCTCATCAAATTTCAATTCAGCAATTTAATTGAAAACGGCAATGATAGGTTTCCGGGGGTGGGTGTAACCTAAGCGTACTTACATAAATAATCAGAGGACTGACTCTTGGGGCGTAGAAATATTATGTATGTATAATTAACTGTCACATATCACTCCTGTCGCGTGCCTAATATAAGGATTTCTCCTTCAGAACCAACAGCACTCAGAGATAATTATGTTGAGTCGTTTGGCTCGTATTGGTCTAAGGGATTCCCCGTGGCCAATATACGATCAACTTATCTCTGGAGTAGGGCAACTCAAGTATTGGCACTACAAAATATATCAGTATATAAATACCATATTTCTAGGCACACTTGGCTGGACACCCCCACTACTTACTAAAGAAAGCCCCCAGGTTATGATAGTTCATTATCATAACCATGTTAACACATATGATGAAGATACATACATACACAACTGCTAAACACTTAAAAAGGTGAAATAGGAACACCTAAGTCAGCCATGAAAATGAATGCATGTAATCAATATAAAATAGATACATAAAAGTGAGACAATTGCCAGATCTCCTAGGCTAGATCTCAGGATATCCTGTCCAAATCACAAAGATACTACACAGACAGAAGGTCTTGGAGATGACATCTTGTCATCACTGGACAATCTAGGAGCTGTGAGGAATAAAGCATATAAGGCGTCAAACTGCACTTAGCCTCTTTCTGTCTATGATGCCTCCCTCAGCTCCTGATGATTCGACTGTCTTTGACTCTGGTAATTCTGCTCAACTGGATCAGGTAGTGAAAGAGTACTTCACCATAGAAGACACAGCAACTGTACCGGTATTTAGCAAGTCTCTATCACCAGTAAGGACACACAATGTCTTTGAGCCACACTAAGCTCTAGCACTGGTAGCTGTTTGAGGTACCATCTCCCACATGTTAGAGATGTCAGGAACCTTCACAGGTGTTAGCTGGTGGGTAACCGTTCGTTTCTGGTGGTTTGATGGTTGGTGGATGTTGGTTGGACTGTGAATCTTCTGCCAGCTCTTCAGAAAATATACATCCTGTCAAGAAAATAACTCAACATTAGTCATCACCAAGAGGGTAACATCTTGACAGGAAAGACAGAGCAAGCATCAGTCATCAACCCCCATCTGCTGACTCCTCCCTGCTCTCCTGTTTCATTCCTCAGATTGCCTCTCCAGACCAAAAAACATAAGTCTCCTATATTTATCTGTCTGTTTAGTGCAAGAGAAGGCAAGTCAGATATACAGTGGAGATAGATAAAGTGGTCTAACACATATATCACTCTCTCTCTCCCCCTCACTCTGCACACAGACACCAATATTTACTGTCAGTACCTGCATTCACTAGCTTTCCCAACCGCCCCAGCACTCATTGATCTGGGTCAAGCACACACATACTTTGATTAACAAAGCCCTGACCCAATTCTGTCCCCATTTCGTATGTACAGATTCTTTAGTTAGTTTGAAACGTACACAATTGTAAGGGTATTAAGTTTTATCAGTATGGGTGGTTTATTGAGGGCATAAGCTATTTAGTCTGTACAGTGGAAGATCTACGTTCGAATCCGCTTCTCTAGCGATCAAGAACGGTCGAACTAAGTGGGATCACACAGCCGATACTGATTTCTCTACAGCAGTGACTACTTTACAGACATCATTCTAGGTACTCGTAAACTATAATTAACTTACCCAAGCATATGTAAAAACTGAGACATTCCAGATTGCCTTGGAAAGTGAAATTTATACAGGCACAGATTAACACATCTGGACGCTTGAGAAGCTGGCAAGGAGAATAGCGTCACTTAGACACCTCAGGCGTTGGTACAAAAGAAGTCCCTTGTATACTGGGGCAAGGAGTAAATCGGTTTCCAAGAAACCTCAAATAACTCCCTTAATATATCTCCAGGAGATATACATTTAAAAGTGGAGTTTAGTTAAAGTAACCAGAAAAGGCAGACATAATAATGTTGTCCAATACAGGCCTATATATATAGATATAAGGGACTATATATTTCTGGGCGAGTCCAAGTTTGAATTTTGTGCAGATTACAGGTAAGACAGGTTATCAGCCTTACAGACCGATGCGTAATGGCTATCATTTCACGACATTAACAAATATGAACGGCACACATAGACAGAAGTAGAAAGATAGAAGGACACACTAGACAGCATAACAATCGAAAGCTAAAGTTACCATGCCGGAAAACAGACCTGTCATTTCCCAATGGCTAGCGCGCCTCGCTATGGAAACAAGTAAACTAAGAACAGGACCAACTAGGCACCCCTAAAAAAGGGTGTCTTTATTGGCCATGTCTGTCGTACAGCTTGAAATCCACAGCTATGGAATACGGACATAATTCATTTCAAGCCATTGAAACGACAGCATAGGTTAAATAAATGTATATTAACCCGAATAATACATTGCCTGTGTATTGTGTATATAATAATTCTTACACTGATAGCAAAGAAAATTGTTACTGCACATTTAATTGATGGTATTCTACTAGGTCGACCCAATTGACCAGACGGGTTGGAAAGCACATTGCTTCCAACGGGATTTCAGTTTATGATTACCTACCTCTAGTCCGTTATCTAACACCCCCCCCCCCCTCACCCAACCACACCTCTTTCCCGATACCCCTTCGTGGTGTTACCCCTTTGTGGTGTTACTCCTTCGTGGTCCTTCGTGGTGTTACCGCTTCGTGGTGTTACCCCTTCGTGGTGTTACTCCTTCGTGGTGTTACTCCTTCGTGGTGTTACCACTTCGTGGTGTTACCCCTTCGTGGTGTTACCCCTTCGTGGTGTTACCTCTTCGTGGTTTTACCCCTTCGTGGTTTTACCCCTTCGTGGTGTTACCCATAGGTCTGAACACCCTAAAATTATCTTTGCATATTTCGCGGCGCCCCTGTGAAGAGGTCTAGACTCCCCGGGGCGCCGTGGCGCACAGTTTGAGAATCACTGGTCTAGACGATTCGCAGCACAGTAATGATACCTGTGATGACTAACAGGTCCACAAATCTCCTTGTTGCCTCCGTTTGCTAGGCGTGTGCTTGCACTGTGATGAAACAAATTATCTTCCTATCTTCTTTCTACTTTATAGACGATTCACTTCAGGGTGATGACAACTGTGATACCTCATAATCAGAATATACTGCCCAGTCTGCATCTAAGCGTTGTGGGGAGAAACGATTTGCCGTCCAGCATGGGAGGGTAAGCACAGGTCAATGACATTTTGTATAGACGTAGAACAGCGGTTCTCAACTTTTGGGTCGCGACCCCCTTTTTAGTGTGTGGATCAAACGACCGTTTCATAGGGGTCGCCAAAAACCATCGCAAAACATATATTCATTGAAGTTATGATGTAGCAACGAAAACAGTTGTATAGTTGGTAGTCGCCACAACACGATGAACTGTATTAAAGGGTTGTGCATTATAAAGGTTGAGAGTCACTGGTGTAAAGTGTCTTTACTCTGTGCGTCTTTCTTATTCTTAACAGGCTACTCACAGTCCGCTAATGACAACTATCTTCTCCTTCTTCTTCGCGGTCACCAGCTGTAAACTCTGGCGGAAAGTTCTGGTTGTTTATCCACTGCTGGACTGCAGTCCTGTTCCAAAACCTGAGTGTTACGTGTGCATCCGTTTTACAGATCTGACTCATTTGTATGCAGACTGCTGGTTCCTTGCCTCTCAGTCAGATGCACTCCGACTTCGCAGGAAGCTCTCAATTAGTCGACTCTTACGACATGCTTTTGGGTAGGCAGTGGGTCTATTCTTGTTTTCTTTATAATAGGGCCCCGGAACCCACACGGGGAATGACAACTATAATAACTGTCTAATCTAAAACAGTCTCTGGTTGTGTTTAGTCAGACGCAGAACATAATACTGTCATGGAGGGGAAACTCTGACTGATTGATTGGAACCTTTCCATCGTTCCTGACAGTAGTGTTATATTGTGTTATTAGTAGACACAGAACTCTTATCCCATGGCGATGGCGAGTGCGACTATCAAGACCCACCCGCGTTTAGAAAAGAGGGAAACTCTACATCACATTATGAAGCTCATGACTAGTGATTGTGTCGACTTTCTGACTAAACCTCACACACCACTAGTGTGTTTGTGTGTCCCAAACAGCTGGACAACTAGTGATTGTGTCGACTTTCTGACTAAACCTCACACACCACTAGTGTGTTTGTGTGTCCCAAACAGCTGGACAACTAGTGATTGTGTCGACTTTCTGACTAAAACCTCACACACCACTAGTGTGTTTGTGTGTCCCAAACAGCTGGACAACTAGTGATTGTGTCGACTTTCTGACTAAACCTCACACACCACTAGTGTGTTTGTGTGTCCCAAACAGCTGGACAACTAGTGATTGTGTCGACTTTCTGACTAAACCTCACACACCACTAGTGTGTTTGTGTGTCCCAAACAGCTGGACAACTAGTGATTGTGTCGACTTTCTGACTAAACCTCACACACCACTAGTGTGTTTGTGTGTCCCAAACAGCTGGACAACTAGTGATTGTGTCGACTTTCTGACTAAACCTCACACACCACTAGTGTGTTTGTGTGTCCCAAACAGCTGGACAACTAGTGATTGTGTCGACTTTCTGACTAAACCTCACACACCACTAGTGTGTTTGTGTGTCCCAAACAGCTGGACAACTAGTGATTGTGTCGACTTTCTGACTAAACCTCACACACCACTAGTGTGTTTGTGTGTCCCAAACAGCTGGACAGCTAGTAATTGTGTCGACTTTCTGACTAAACCTCACACACCACTAGTGTGTTTGTGTGTCCCAAACAGCAAGACAACTTCACACAAACTATCACCAGTGTCATTGCCACCTCCACAATGAAGGTTGGCAACAGTACACCTAATGCTGCCTTTTGGAACATTACGCGATGAAGTTGCAGTCTCTTTCACGGCACGACTCTTGGTCTGCTATAAGAAAGCCGCTAGAACTGTAAAGACGAAATCATGGTACCATCGCAAGTGGAACTCTTCGCTTTCTGCTGAAGATGAGGAGGAGGCACGTTTAGTTTGTCCCAAGTGCTGTGATGCGGTTCTTGACTGCACTCATGTCACATTAATAAACCGTCCAGGCCGAAATCAGACCTTAGACTCGCGGATGATTAAGAATGTAACAAGGTGAGAGGATCGACTTCATTGCAGCGGGTTTTATTCCATTTGGCTCAGTCTCTCTCCGCAGAACGGTTGGCTACCTGCCAAGAGCGTCGCACATAGCACGACATCGGTAGCTCTGGCGACGATCCCTTGAAATTTCAGTAGAAATTGCGCTCGTTAACTAAACGAACCCACAAACTTTAGAGCGCGAGGCAAACGGCTTGACCACTTCACCACAAAGATCCCCTCGAGGATCATCAAATTGTTGACCTGTGTGTTATACTGCTCGACTGTAATAAACTCATCACACATGTTGTGTGGAGTTCTGTGTGTATTAAACCTCCTGATCACAACCTACACATCCCCAGTGTAGTTTCTGCGTCTTTCAGCGCTGTCAACAACAAACCCGCAGCAGACCAGACCTGACCCCGAGATTTCATCACAACGTTTGCACGCCTGTCATCAGAATTGTTGGCCGCCAGAATATAATCTATCCTGGTTATGCTGGGCCCAATATTTGACAGAGGGGATTTGTTTGTATAATGGGGGACACAAACAATATATTGCATACTTTTGGCTTGACATTTCTCGCTGCATCTCATCAGATTATACAGCAGAATTTAAAATATGCGATTCAATAGCCGAGTGTACAACATTCATTGTGTCGTTCGTGATTGTGGTTATTGTAAATCTGTCCAGGTCTGCTTCTCGTAGAGTGATATTGTTTTCAAACATAAAATGAAGTACAAACCTGGAATTCTCCTTATTCAGTCATTTTTTTCAGTATTGTGGCGTCGTTACTGAAATTCACTCAAGATGATAGTATCAAATATTACATTTCAATAAGATTAATATAAACTTTTGATCAGCATTCACATAATTTAAAACTAACATTACATGTATATATTTCTCTAATTACATCTAAAAACAGTTTGCGAAAATCGACACATTACTAGCACGACGTTTAAAACTTGATAGTTTTTGGACAAACAATTTTCACGGCTTGCACGTATGGTTGTGAACATTTCATATTACTGAGCGACGAGAGAAGAGAGCAGTATTGAAAACAATACCTAAGGGGATACTTTGCTATAGCCGTCGCCATCAACTGTTCCAGTGTCAAGGCGAAGGTAAGTGTTGTCGTTGTTTGGTATTTGTACACTTTGGTGTTGTCCTCATAGCCACCTGAACTCAGGGACGCTAACCCTATAGTCTGTTCCAGAAGTTGAGCCTAACTTTAAAAATCTGTAACTCATTAACCGCTCGGTGTTAGTTGTTGAAATTTGGTATGCAACCTGTTACTTGCCCTGACAGTCAGAAATTACTGTCAAAAGTGCAGGTTAAAATGCCCTATGTGGATGTGGAAGGCAACGGCAAACCATCGCATTATATTCCCGAAGTATCTCACGGAGAAACACAAAGTGAATACAAACACTGTTTTTTTTTTTTTTTTGTGGCCAGGTGACAACTGGAAAGATCAGTGGAAAGAGGAGAGGGTTAGAGGGAGACCAAGAAATGATGGGTTGAAGCCATGGTATAAAGAAATATCATCAAGAGAGCTGCTCCAGTCAACTAGGGATCGTGTTCTGTAGAGATACATTTGCGCCTAGGCCAACTGGCATGTCACGTGATGATGAAAATGATTATGATAAACCTGTTTAAATTATGTATTTGCAAGAATTTTTTTTAAGTAATGTTTAAAAACACGTGGTTATAAATTTGAAACAGACACCGATTCAAAGTAGTCAATCAGTGTGCTTACAGTTAATTGAGTGAGTGTTTAAATCAGATTGCACGCGTGTCACAGGCGTTTTGCTCTCATGTGGTAATCTCCAACGTTGACCTTCCATGAGTTGTGAGTTTTTCAGTGAATGCGGATTAGGCTATCGAAAAAATCAGCTCGCTTCGCTGAGCATGTTAACTACTTTCCACTCTTCACAGGTGTGTAAATTGCTGGATATTCTATTTGTTAGGGGCACACACAAACCAACGTACAGAAATTCACCGTTTTAAGAAAAAAGCAGCACCTGAGATTTGTAAATTATAAAATCACAAGAAAGGAAACCTGAGGCAAAAATTCTTGTCGATCCCTAAAGGAGTTTTGTAGTAAAGTGTCGATCCGTACCGGAGTTTTCGAGTAATTTGTTAAAGTGTCGATCCATACAAGAGCTATCAAGTAATTTGTTTAACTGTCGATCCATACAAGAGCTTTCAAGTAATTTGTTAAAGTGTCGATCCACACAGGAGCTTTCAAGTAATTTGTTTAAGTGTCGATCCATAAAGGAGCTTTCAAGTAATTTGTTTAAGTGTCGATCCATACAGGAGCTTTCAAGTAATTTGTTTAAGTGTCGATCCATACAGGAGCTTTCTAGTAATTTGTTTAAGTGTCGATCCATACAGGAGCTTTCAAGTAATTTCTTTAAGTGTCGATCCATACAGGAGCTTTCTAGTAATTTGTTTAAGTGTCGATCCATACAGGAGCTTTCAAGTAATTTCTTTAAGTGTCGATCCATACAGGAGCTTTCTAGTAATTTGTTTAAGTGTCGATCCATACAGGAGCTTTTACATTTGTTAAAGTGTAGATCAGTGCAGAAGCTTTCGAGTAATTTGTTAAAGTGTGAGGGCACAACTTGTAAAACAGACTGTAGCATTTGCTGGCTGTTTGCCTTTTTACTAGGCAAGTTTTTGTCTCCAGTAGTTTACCATTTCCGACTGACCAGTCGATTCTCGATCATTATCATCATCATTAATCAGAATGTCGATCTCTTTACGACACGCCTGAAAGTATCCCTTTCCCTAGCCAGCTCTCCGGCCCTATTGTAAAAAGTATTAAAAAACTATTTTATTTATAGAGAAACTGAAAAAAAAAGGGATTGGGGGAGGGGGGTGGGGGTGAGCTAATTACTACAAAACACATTAAGTCAAGTACAAATGTGCCCGTTTTCGCCCCCCCCCCCCCAGCCCGCACTTTTTGGGAAATATCTTACGCACCTCCGTAACGGTGAGCGCACCTTTCGGATTGAAGACCATTTTTTTAGGGTGTCAGTTTTGTTTTCTTTTCTTCTTTGTTTATGGCATTGTAGGAATCTGTCTAAAGGATTTCAGCTCAAAAACGCCTATTTTCTTCCTTAACGACTGTGAGATAGTCCCTCGCTTTGTCTGTGTCTGTCTGTCTGTCTGTCTGTCTGTCTGTCTGTCTGTCTGTCTGTCTGTCTGTCTGTCTGTCTGTCTGTCTGTCTGTCTGTCTGTCTGTCTGTCTGTCTGTCTGTCTGTCTGTCTATACATATCGTGTGTGTGTGTAAATATAATTAAGACCCTTTTCGCAGCATTGTTTTATTAGGCCCGTCTCGCTAGATACCGATTTGTATCAAAAGATTTGCACTGGATTGTTAACTCACCCCCATCCGTTTTTCGGTTCTGTACGCAGACATTGAGTCGCCGTAGGCCGAGAGGTAGGACGCTCGCCCGCGGGATCCAGAAGGTCGTTCCGCTCCCTTTTTATCAAAAAATGACCTTGGCTCCCAGGTCGACCCAGCCTTGTTAAGTGGGTACCGGGTGCAATCCCGGGAAGTAGGCGGCCGGCTTTCGATTGCATAGGCTGATACATCACCCATCTTGTGCCGTTGGTCTATAAAAAATATAGGTCTAGCCCTATATGCCCTATACGCCTAAAGGTGTGGAAAGGGTCCTTTACTTTTTTTTTTACCTTACGCCGGCATCTTTCGGTTTGTTTAGACGACACTGTTATACAGTGCCATAGGAGAACTAGCAGCGTCCGTGGCTTAGGCGTTGTGAGTCCGACTCCTAATTCCAACGTACCGCGATCGAAACCCACTGATGGCTGCGTGGATTTTTATCATGGTATGGGGCATCGCAGGTCGACCCAGCCTAAAATGGGTACCAGGATGGCTGTCCTGGGAAAGTAAAGACGGCCGGCGTAATGCTGACCACATTAGTGCCCATTGGCCCACTCAGTGCCGATTAGGGCCTGCTTAAATTTATTCGAGAAATAGCCAGGATATCTCAGCCATGGCGATGATAAGTGTGACTAGCAAGACCCGCTACCGCTCAGCCAAGGTTTCCACAAGTAGAGAGGTCCGGAATCTCAGGAGAGAGAGAGAGAGAGAGAGAGAGAGAGAGAGAGAGAGAGAGAGAGAGTCACATTGAAAATGTTGCTGTCATCTTCATGATAGGAATAATATCTCAATCAGAAACTCAGCTTCAAGGTCATTGATGATCTACAGCCTCAGCAACTGCTCAGCAGACAATACAATAGAAACTCCCTCTCAGACAGGATCAACAGTTCTTGATAACTAGCCGTGGTATTGTCAAAAAAACGTTACTAGCTTAGCCAGTGGGCATAGCATCTGTATGCAGAGATAACAATTTCTGGGCACAAAATAAAAATAAAAATGTGTATTGTTAACTAGCCGTGGCATTTTCAAAAAAGCATTACTAGCCTAGCCAGCGGGCTAGGGTTTGTAAATAAGAAACTGTATTGTCGTAATATGCCTGTAGTTGGCAATCGCTGGAGCAGAATCGGTATTAAAATAGCAATAAGGAAACGTATTGGGGAAACTAGGCAGTGATTACCTCCAGTGGCTATTGTGGACGTTGTGGTGGCTGTTATGCCTGTAGCATGCTTTCATTCCTAATGTGACGTCTTTGTGTTTTGTTAGAGGGCCTGGCATATGTCACTGGTTATTGTTTATTGTGGACATATTCTCTATTTGGCCGTCTCGTTATTAGTGTGTTTGGTCATCTATCTGTATGTGTGCTTGTACGGCTTTATGAGTGTGTCTCTATTAACTCAACAATCTTGGCTCTCTTTCCGTCTTCTGCTGCTATCTACTTTTGTGGAAGAAAGAGGCAATCTCCGAACTCGCTGCCATTCTTTCACCGCTATCCTTGTTTTCCATGCTAAGGTATACACGCTTATTAGTGCCAAGTCAGATGAGACAGGTGTGCTGATCTTCACAGACGGGTCCGTTATACGAGGACATAAGAGTGCATGGGCATTTACAGCTCCCTTATTAGGCAGAAGAGTTCAAGATGCCAGCGGTGCCTTCTCCCTGACTACCATCAGCATGACGATGGAGGTGATGGTGGTGACACAAGCTTTAATGTGGCTAGAATCACAGGACTATTCCCCGTGTGTGTGTGCTGAGTGATTCTTTGAGCATGATCCGGCGGGTTTAGGCAGCCTGGTTACGCAGACAGTGCTTTGAGTCATTGCAAAACTCTCCTGTGTGTGGAGTTACCTTAATATTCGTCCCAGGGTTTGCAGGCCTTGTTGGTAATGAAAGAGCTGAAAGACTGGCAGATGCTGCTTTAACTGAAGATGGCTGGCCCATGGATCACGCAGACATTGTAATTGCCCTTAGAGAGAGAGAGAGAGAGGACGCTCTGGGGATTTTGGAAGCAACGTGTCCACATGACTGCTAAGAATACGAGAATTGGGAGTAAAGCTTGGCCCAGCGTAGCATGAGAAGCACACTGGACACACACAAAGTCTTGTTAACCAACATAGGACTGTCACTATTAACTGCGCGACGCTGATGAATATGTTTAGAGGGGAATCTGAGCACCTGTGGGTGTGTCCGGAGTGCTGTGAAGATAATCTAACTCATAAATTTCCAACGCTTGCTCCATCTCTAGAGTCCACCATGGTGGCTGAAGGAATCTACTCCCTGTGGCCCCTGACCATGCTCTTCTCTAAAGGCGCCCAGTAAAAGCCCCTGTCTTGTCTTTTCTGATGGCTTTACTGGCCTTGCTTACCGTGTGTGTCTGTGTGCGCGCGCACACAAACTTATACATTGGTAGCCTATATAGAAAAGTGGATGTGAGCTAATTTCCGTATATATTTGTTCGTGTCTTACATATCTGTGTATACATGGGCCTGTGAGTAAAAGTGTGCAGATAGCTATGTTGATGTTTGTTTAATTGCATGTATATAGATTAGTTACTTGGATAGTTGTATGCACACATCTTTGAGTATGCGTATACTGAAAGTGTCAAGAATCGGACTTACTGTACTCGGGACAATTCCGTACCCGATTTATCATTTTCAGCAGCCAGAGAAGAGTTTCAGTTGTCACACAAGTTCCAGATGCTATCATATTCTGGTCAAACTACCCAGCTTTCCTTTCCCTGGTTTAAGAATACGGCATTCCACAGTCTGGTACCACTTACTGCATATATTTGAGAACAGTCTGTACCCACTCAAGATATAAACAGCGGAGAAGCAATAGTGAATGTCATCAAAATCATCATCAGTTTCCTCTTCTGTTGTTAAGCGGTGTGTGTGTGTGTGTGTGTGTGTGTGTGTGTGTGTGTATACGCGCGTGCTTGCTTGCGCGCGGGGGTATTTGCTTGAAGGGCAGCAGTAGTTATTGTGATTCCATGTCGATGTACAAGCTCTTTAATGTCATCAATCCATATTTTCCTAGGGCGACCTCTTGCTTTCACTTCAGAGCTTTTCATCTGTAGTGTCTGCATTAGTAGTTGTTCTGGCAGCATTCTTACTAGATCCCCAAATCATTTGGTTTTCTATTTTTCAATGAATTTGCAGCAGTGTTGTTCCTACAGTCTGTCTGACAATATCATTAGTTAAGCCAGGCATCACATTTCACAGGTGTTAATTTTACATAGTTTAGCATTTGATCACGTCCAAGCATTTCACTGGTAGCAGAGTGTTGGTCTAAAAATGCTGTTTATAGTTTGTTTCTTGGCGCTCATACTTATGTTTGGATGTGTTGATCTGTAGCGTCTGCATTAGTAGTTGTTCTGGCAGCATTCTTACTAGATCCCCAAATCATTTGGTTTTCTATTTTTCAATGAATTTGCAGCAGTGTTGTTCCTACAGTCTGTCTGACAATATCATTAGTTAAGCCAGGCATCACATTTCACAGGTGTTAATTTTACATAGTTTAGCATTTGATCATGTCCAAGTCTTTCACTGGTAGCAGAGTGTTGGTCTAAAAATGCTGTTTATAGTTAGTTTCTTGGCGCTCATTCTTATGTTTGGATGTGTTGATAACGGTGTCAGTTGGTATATAGGTGCACTAGCTCATTTGTATCTTGTTTCCATTTATTTCCCGATCTATTCTCTCAGCTTGTGAAAATATACTATCTTGATTTTTTAAATTCTCGTGCGTCCTTGAAACATACCATTCAACCCAATATGTAGCGGTCTGGGAATTCTACTGACCTTTAGTTTAAGTACTATTTATTTTCATGTAATATATTATCTGCATGTTGAACTTAGCCAGTTTAAATGTTCTTGCAGTTAGTGAATTTCATAATCTTCTAGAATTCTCACTGATCACTAATGGGGGCTAATATACTGCAAAGAGACAATGGCAGGTAAATGTTGAAGTAAGAATATCCCTGTGTTGGTCCGGGGCCCTATTATAGAAAAAACAAGAATAGACCCACTGCCTAACCCAAGGCACGTGGTGAGAGTCGACTAATTAGGAGCTTCCTTCGAAGTTGAAGTGCATCTGCCGGAGAGGCAAGGAACCAGTAGTCTGCATACAAATGAGTCAGATCTGTCAAATGGATGCATACTCAACACTGAGGTTCTGAAACCGGACTGCAGTTCAGAAGTGGCCAAACAACAAGATTTTTCCATCGGAGTTTACAGCCCGTGAACGCAAAGAAGAAGAAGAATAAAGAATTGACATCAGTCGCGACAGTCCCATACGCGCTCCGTCCCCATCTTCACAAAAGAATTCTATTCCGATGGTACCAGTAACTTTGTCTGTACTGAAGTAGAAGGTAGTCTAGCTGTGCGGCTTTTTTGTTCAATAAACCTATCCCTTCACCACATATGGAGCAGTGGTGTGCCGAGCCAAAGACTCATGTTTGGTTAAAACAAGTCGGCCAGGACGATTAGGTTTGCATTAATGTTGGCCGACCGCGATAAGTGGAATAGCGTATTGTGTGGAGAAATGAGTTGTGACAACGTGTGTAGATAACGGTCTGCACGAGATCATCCCATGTGAGGGCTTTAAGCAATGTCTATGTTAATTTATTGCAGGCAATTTTGGGGACAGCTTCTTCCCCCTTCCCTCCCCCGACACACACAGACAAACGCCCCCCACCCCCTGCGCGCACACACACGCGCGCACGCGCACCCTCACACACATACACTCACTCACTCACCCACACACACCCACATTCACTCACACACACAAACACACACACAGAACTGAAGTTATGTTGTTTATTTCTGGCTTTGCGTGTTGTCACAGATAATCATTGAGTCTCATAGTCTCCCCTCACATGGGATCTCATGTAGACCATTATCTACACACGTTGTCTCAGTGCTCATACATCCCCTACGTCCTTCTTAGGATGTTATTTTTTGTTATTTGAAGCCCCACTCTGGCTTTTGCCAGGGGCCGCAATATAGGCAGGCCATCAATATGGCCAATTGTCTGAACGCCGTTTCTGGGACCTCTCCACGGCGATCCTCATCCGCATGGTGGCACTTAGTGTCATCGGGTGTTTATCGCTTGTGTGATGTCCTGGTGGGGTAGAAAGTCAGTCAGTCACTTTGTCTCAGCTTATTTCTCCACGCAATACGGTATTCGACTTATCGCGGTTTTGAACAATTTTTAACTCCAAATTTCGTCCGGGCAGTGTGTTAGGCTACTCTTTTCAATTTCCAACTGAAAAGGGATTTTTTACGTGTGCAACAGTGCACACGGGCGTCCGATCTCACTACCCAGAGACCAGGGATAATTACTATAAGTTTAAGTCCACGCGAAAAAAAATGCTAGCTCTTACCGGGGATTGAACCCGGAACCTCTAACACTCGTGTCACCGTGCCTCGAGACCACGCAGCTTCCTGAAACAATCATTGATTGTCGGCACCTAATGATTAAATATGCAACCGCTTATATATTTCTCTTAGATTATGAGATTTCGAAATACAAGCTTGTTCTTTAACTCGTCCTTCCGTTGTTTCAACACGGGAATGGTTACGGGAAAGGCGGTGATAGTGGAGGAGAGGGGGGTTTGATGCGACAAATTGTTCATTAATACACCGATTTTGCACCGATCTTATCTTTATCTTTTGCACACCAATTGTGCGTTCCTTTTCACACCGATTGTTTTCCATTCGCATGCTAATTGCCTGCTCCCTGCCCTTATTATCATAAATCAGCGGTTGTCAACCTGCGGCTCGCGACCTTTTTTGTGTGGGTCGAACGACCCTTAACTGGGGTCGCCTGGACAATCGGAATACAGATATTAATTGAAGTTATGAATATAATTGTTTGGGGGTCGCCACAACACGAGAAAACTATTAAAGGGTCGCGGCATTCGGGAGTTTGAGAGCTACTGTCATAGATCCTTCCGGGCCCGATGGATGAGTTGAATTGTTTTAACAACCAACATCTTAGCGCTTGTGAAATTTTAATAAAACGCGCTGTCCCCATCTTCAGCGTCCAGTAAAGTCTTCCAGCTCCGATGATACCAATAGCAGTCTGATTATAAGTCGTCTTGTCTTTGCTCTTAGTGTGAAGTGTCGGTCAGATCTCCCGGTCACTCCCCGCTGCATCGTTCTTTCCAGACCATGATAATATAAGTATACCTCCGCGCTATTCACGCCCTCCCAAAGAGCCTTGTCAACATATAGCTTTGCATGCATAAATTTACCACTAAGTGGCGCAAAGCCAGCAAGTCTGTACCCCTTTTCGTTTCCCAACACACCTGCACTCCTGGAGAAAATATTCAAATGATGCTAAGTACCATGGACTTATGAAGCGATGTGCGCCACTCTGCATGAAATATACCTGCCCCCCACCTTTCTCAGTTTGCTTTCCAAGCCAGTTACAGTTACAACAAGTGTATGCAGCTCATTCTTAAGCCAGCTAAAGGCTGCAGTGACTGCCTCTACCTCCAGTCCCAAACCAGATGTGGTATCACAGGCCAGGTGGCGTTGCTCTAAGGGTCATCCATCAGCTTTTGCTATAAATCCCCATCTACGTCTTCTGTCTCTCAACACAGAGCCATCCTAACGATACACCACCTGGGTGAGAATGTTCATGAATCAGTTTTAGTATTTCTGATTCTCCTGCAGGCCTGGCGGATGACAGAAAGAGTGGTCGTCATCACTTGTGATGGATGCAGAAAACAGCAAGCGGTGCTTTATTTGTATCCCTAATCCTAGATGACGTCACGAGACAGTCCAACATTTTAGGAGGTGGTAAGACTGGGTTTCCCGGCTGTCTGATGTTTTTAACGATCCAAAAACATATAGAACTGGCCCTAACTACAACCCACATAAGTCCCACGACTGCATGCAGCCTATCTACCACCCCCTGAAATATTAGACTGTCCGATGACCTCTGGATTTCCTCTGTTTGGGGTAGGATATTAATAAGCACCCCACAAGCTTGTTTCTCTGTCAGAGGGGATTATGTTTTTCACTGTGTGTGCTGCTTTTGTGTTCCATTGTGCAAAGATCGTGTGTGTCTCCCGGGGCGCACGTCCTGTACATTCCCACTGCGCACTGATTGTATTCCATTTGTTAGCTAATTGTATATTTCTCCATCTGTAATGAATGTGTGCCCTGTTTGCCTTCCTATCACGACAATGCCAGTGAGTTAATCGAATTGTATTTTAGTGAATGTCAAATTGCACAGAATTATCTCTAGTGCTTTGCTGATATAATAAGTAACAGTCACGTCTCTAGAATGCGCAACAGTATTTGTTTTTTTTTTTTTCAGTCACGACATCTCTCAGATGCGCTAATTATACATCTCTGAAACCTTTCAGGCGCCTTGCAGAACTATTTGGTTCCACGATACCTTTGTGTTACTCTGTAGAGCCCCATGTTTTATTTAACCCCTGGGGTGGCTAGCGTGCTTTTGGAGCTGCGAGACACTTAGTGAAATTAATCAATTAGGTACCGTCTCTGTTATGAATTAGTTATTTAAAACACACAACTAACAGATATGTCACAGACAAAATGTACACATGTGCAGGAGGACGTTAGGAGCCTCTCTTGGCAGTGGTGAAATGTCGCAAGCTAGCTTAGTTCGGTCACGTGGTAAGACATGATTCTATTGCAAAGACTGTACTTCGAGGAACATTAGAGAAAAGGGGGGGGGTGGAAAAAAGGGGGGGGGGGGGGGGGTGGAAAAAGGGGGGGGGGGGTGCAGTCGAAAAAGAGAAGGACTAAGAAGAACCTGCAAAAACAACATCAAGAAATGAACAGGACTAAGTTATCATACACTTATTTATCAAGCGGAAATCAGAGAAAGATGGCGGGTTTTATGTGCAAGTGCTTCCATCAATACACCTCTAAGTCCCTAACGGGTCAAGTGAAAGTTATATGTACCGTCCTTGCAGTGAAGTTTGGCTGCCATGAATCTCCAGCACACATGATCTCTCGTCCTGGGTCTACGTACACTCACTAAATGTTGAACGTTGAATTCTCAATTAAGAATCGACATCATAGCTCTCGGGTTACTCCCATAAGCGCTCCGTCCCCATCTTCAGCATTAAACGAAGAGTTCCAATTCCGACTGTACCAGTAACTGTCTAATTTTATATCCGTCTGGCCTTTCCCTTGAAAATTGAGCATTAGCCAGACCCCCCCCCCCCCCTCCTCCTCCCCGATAACTCCTCGCAGCGCTATTCTCCTCAGACCGTAATGATACACTCACTGAAACTGCTCCTGGTTTGTCACTTGGTGTTATTCTGGCACTTGTATATCTGTCTTCTTCAGTATCGCGTGCCTCTAACTTTTTGTCCATCCAGTAGGGTTTATGGAACAGTGTTATGTCAGATCCATGGCTACAGCACTAGCCATGCGGCCCTAAATCTTTAGGCTCAAAGACATCCATCCTGCCTACACCGCAAAAGAAGAGGCAAATTTTGTTGTTGTTGCACTTACGGTAATTTAATAGGACTATTGCATGTTGAATGTTGAATTAGGAATTAAAAACACAGAACTCGGAATACTACCAGAGGCGCTGCGTCCCCATCTTTACCAACAGGCACAGAGTTCCGATTCGCTGGTACCAGTAACAGTCTGACTGTACATCCGTCTGGCCTTTGTGTTGAACTTCGGCCACATCCCCTGGTAACTCCCCGCAGCGCCTTTCTCATCAGACCGTAATGATCTTGTTGTGTCTACGCACTGTTGGCTCGTTTGCCAAAGGGTTCTGACAACATCTAGCTTGTCATACATCTATTCACAGCCTAGTGGTGCAGAACTGGCCTGTCTGTCTTTCTGCTCGTTTTATTACTCCATGTTAACTGGTATGTTTTGGTCAGTTGTTTATAGGTTGATCTAGCTAGAGTCGCTACAGTAGATACATCGGGTTTAAGTTTATATACCATTTGAATACTCCAATTTTTCACTTAGTGCTTATCTGTGTAGATGTCGCAAGTACGTTTTACCAGTTTTGTAGGCCGTTCAGCTAAATTCACAAAAGAGAACAACGATACAGGCAAATCTGCGGTAACTGCAGCTTTCATCTGCACACACACACACACACACACACACACACACACACACACACACACGTGCACGCGTGCACGCACATATATCGTAATTGTAATTAACTCGGAAAGCATGACGAGGAAGGTGAGTATAGTCCTACACCACACATGCTTTGCTTCAGAGGTCAATGGTGATGACCATTGTCTGGATCTTTTCTCTGGGTATACAAGTGTACTGGGAAATGAACAGGCAGACAGACTGGCTAGTTCTGCACAACTTGGTGAAATATTGATGCCTGGTAAGGCAGACGTGGTCAAGGCCTGATAGGAGCACGTGTACAATTGGGAACAGCAAATTGATCACGACAGTCAGGTGAGGGTAATGCAGCGATGAGTCACGAAAGGCAAAACGGACGTATGATCGTAATACTACTGGCACCATTGTTCTTGGGACTCTGCACTGCTGTTGAAAAGGGGAGGTGGGGAGGGGTGGGTCGCTTATGGGAATGCCATGAGTGCTGTGATGTCGGTTTTTCAATTAACTTTTCTCGTCTGGGTTCCGTGGCCCTATTTTAGGGAAAACAAGTATAGATTTTGCGTTGTGTGCGCAAAAAGCATGTCGTAATAGTCGTCTTGTCATAAGAGTTGACTAACTGGGAGCTTTCTTCGAAGCTGGAGTACATCTGCCTGAGAGGTAAGTAACACACAGTCTGCATAAAAATGTGTCAGACCTGTGAAACGAATGTGCACACAACAGGAGTAGAGTCTAAGTAGACAACCAGAACTTTTCGCCGGAGTTCACAGCTGGTGATCGCGAAGAAAAAGAGGAAGAATCAACTCAACTCAGGTAAATCCTAATTCCCGTAGAGATGCTATGAATTTGATATATTTTTATGCAGACAACTGGTTGGTTTTGACTCTAACAAATGCAGTTCAACCTTGAAGCAAATAAAACTTGTGTACAACATGCTTTTCAGGAGAACACTGTTTCTGTTTCTCGTAATCCACCATACAGCTACAAGGAAACCAAAACAGCGCTAAAGCAGTCTTTCAAGCGGGAGTGGCGAAGGCAGAATGGAGATTACAGACAAGAGAGTGACAGCATAAACAAACTCAACAGGAAAGAACACACATCAATTTTTAGACTTCGGACTGGACACTGTGGTCTTCGAGCACACCTGTACAGGATAGGCATAAAAGAATCTGCTGCCTGTGACTGTAGAGCAGAACGACAGACCCCTGGGCACATACTACAGTACTGCCCTTACCTCTCCTAGCAAAGACTGTGGATCTGGCCCAAGGGAGCCACATTGAAAGAGAAGCTATGGGGGACCGGTGGCGACTTTAAACGCACAATCCTATTTGTGACCCAGACGGGACTTAATGTCTAGCATGACTGATGTCGAACGCAGTAGAAGAAGAAACAATGTTTCTCCTAAAAATGCGACCCTTCAACCACCTATTGATTGGTCATTAGAATAGGGATTCATCAACACTGTGTGCCCAATGGGGCAGCGGCATGAGATGGTTCATGCGCTTCCTGTCTCTCTTCCTAGTCTTAGTCTTAGTCAAGGTTTTTAACATATGTGCAGTCGGATTTCCCCGATACTTGCTCCTTTCCTGTGCCAGGGAAAACCATAGCATATTTCCCTCACCGCCCTGTTTGAACAACTGGTGAACAAAACATTAGTCCCGGAACAATAAAAAAAACATGAGCACGCAGAAAATACCTGTAGCAGTTGCTGGAGGCGCCAAAGCCAACAGTTACCACCAGAAATACAGTATGTTGTTGATGGAAGTAGTCGGACACGATAAGCTGGCCATACACACGTAGAGTTATTGCATAAGCTATTTTGCCAGCCGGCACGTAAACTGGCTACCGGCCATATTGAATATCACGATTAAGCCGCTGTGCCAATTTCCCGCCAGCGGAGCATAGAATCTCAACCAGCTCACGCCACGTCGTCCTATCATATCTCCTTTACTGAAACTTTTAATTCGATGGTAGAAGTACTTAGTGTTGAAGAAATTTTCGCTGCTACTTAGCATTGATGAAAACATTTGTTCTGTGCACTTCAACACGGTGGAGCTGTATTTAGAATATATATATATATGTGTGTGTGTGTATGTGTGTGTGTGTTTGTGTGTGTGTATATATATAAAAGCAAAATGGAGAACCTTTTCTCAGGTCATTCAGCTGTCTGTCTGTCTATCTGTCTGTCGGTTCGACCAACCTTTCCATCGTCCCTCCCCTTGTCTCTGTCTGATTCGATCCGTCTGTCTTTTTGTCTGTCTATTGGGGTAAGGGGGGCGGAGGCGCTATAGAATTCCACAAGTTTATTGCAGGTAGTCTGTAAACGAAAGCGATGCTGAAGTTCATTTGAGAGAAGAAGGGCGTACAGTAAATGACTGTCTAGGGGCGTCAAACATCTTAAATAAGCCCCCTGACGATAATAGTTTATCATCCAGTTTTCTTATTTTGAGTGGAGAATTTACAAGTCTGCTTCAAATAAAAGCCTGTTCTGTTTCTCTGGATGGAACCAAATTAACACCAGTCCCTGAATCCATTACGTCGATTTAGAGTAAACAACAGCTTGGCACAATGTAAACAACAACACAACAACAATAATACAGACCCAACTGAGCAGCCAAAACTTTTGCCCACGGGCCGAGTGAGTGTTGTCCAATTCGGAAACATTTTCACTGGAGAGGCTGTTTATGGTGATTAGCTGGAGGAAGGATGATTGTTGAATGAGAAGAAAAAAAAAACCTGACATATCCTAACGGAGGAGCTGACAGATTCGCTTTGTGTGCCTAGTGTCTACAGTTTTTGTTGTGGCAAAAATGTACAGCCACATTGGCAGTTACATCGATCCGAGCAATCAGGCAGGATACATTGAAAGAATGTCGTCAAGCGCCTATGTACTTTGGTGATCTTCATTGAGGTTCGCACTCAAATAACAAAGAGAAAGGTCTTGTTCATCGTTATCCTGAGGTTCACGTTTAAGTAATACAGAGACGGTCTTGTTCATCGTTACACTGAGGTTCACGTTTAAGTAATACAGAGACGGTCTTGTTCATCGTTACACTGAGGTTCACGTTTAAGTAATACAGAGACGGTCTTGTTCATCGTTACATCGAGGTTCGCGTTTAAGTAATACAGAGACGGTCTTGTTCATCGTTACACCGAGGTTCGCGTTTAAGTAATACAGAGACGGTCTTGTTCATCATTACACCGAGGTTCGCGTTCAAGTAATACAGAGACGGTCTTGTTTATTATTACACCAAGGTTCGCGTTTAAGTAATACAGAGACGGTCTTGTTTATTATTACACCAAGGTTCGCGTTTAAGTAATACAGAGACGGTCTTGTTCATCATTACACCGAGGTTCGCGTTCAAGTAATACAGAAACGCTCTTGTTCATCATTACACTGAGGTTCGCGTTCAAGTAATACAGAGACGGTCTTGTTCATCATTACACCGAGGTTCGCGTTCAAGTAATACAGAGACGGTCTTGTTCATCATTACACCGAGGTTCGCGTTCAAGTAATACAGAAACGCTCTTGTTCATCATTACACCGAGGTTCGCGTTCAAGTAATACAGAGACGGTCTTGTTCATCATTACACCGAGGTTCGCGTTCAAGTAATACAGAAACGCTCTTGTTCATCATTACACCGAGGTTCGCTTTTAAGTAATACAGAGACGGTCTTGTTCATCATTACACTGAGGTTCTCGTTCAAGTAATACAGAAACGGTCTTGTTTATTTTTACACAAAGGTTCGCGTTTAAGTAATAAAGAGACGGTCTTGTTCATCATTACACCGAGGTTCGCGTTCAAGTAATACAGACACGGTCTTGTTCATTATTACACCCAGGTTCGCATTCAAGTAATACTTCTAACGCTTTTGTTCATTATTACACCGAAGTTCACGTTCAAATAACACAGAAACGCTATTGTTCATTGTTACGCTGAGGTTCACGTTTAAGTAATACAAACACGGTCTTGTTGATAATCATTACCATCATTGTCTTACTCCTCATTATTATTACCCTACTTCTCCTCATTATTATTACTCTACTCCTCCTCATTATTAAATTCATCATCCTCACCGGCAGCCATTATCTGCTCCTCCTAATCACTACATCATCTTCTTCCCTTATCATCATCGTAATCGTCCTAGCTTTCTCCTCCTCCTCCTCAGCATCTTGTTCTGCTCCTCTATCTCCTAATCATCATCATCATTATCATCATTATCATCATCATCATCATCATCATCATCATCATCCCTTTTAACCAAAGCCTCTCTTACCCATCATCATCATCAACCCCACCACCACCATTATAATCATCATCGGCTCCTAATGCTAGTCATCATCGTCCAAATCACCATCAACATGCATGCCACCAAGTACAGGAGATCACCCCCCCCCCCCCACCCTTTCCCCAGCTTCACCGGATCAAAAAAGTCCCAGATAAGCGGCTGGCCGACCAATTGAGACGCTGGGTTCACAACTGAAACTCTCCAGTTGGAATTCTTGGTAAAGGAATGGGCATTTATATCTGTCCCATTTTGCCAAGTAGGCTACTTTAGACCGATTTACTGTCATTGCGTCCACTCTGGCTCTGGTTGCGTCATCTAGTCTATCTACTCTAACCTCATTATCTACATCATCATCATCTTCATTATCATCATGTGCCCTGCCAACTGGCGTAGGCGCTCATGCGTCTCCACAGACCACGATCCCGGGTTGACTAGAACAGCTCTCTTGATGTTATCCCTCCATGCCATCGTTTTAGCCCATCCAGCATCATCTCTCTTGGTCTGCCTCTACCCCCTTTTCCAGTGATCTTTTTAGTTGTCACGATGTTCTCCAATACCTCTCGTCTCTAGACTATTCTGGCCTGCATGTTGTTGGTTTCTCGCGTACACGTGCTAATTGATAACGCCTCACCGTTGGTATCCTAAACAATGATCTCAGTAATTCATATTGCCATCTTTCTCCCAACTTCGCTATGTGTCATTTATCTGTCTGTCATATTACTGCTACTGAGAGTCGCTAAGTTCCTTTAAACTGGTGTTTTCTTTGTGTCGACACCTCTGCCACACTTTTTTGTGTGTGTCAGTATCATGTCAATACACAGAGAGATGACCCTGCTACAGTGCAACTGAATGTCATCTATTCTGGAAACATTTACATCCCATCTGACTCCTTGTAGCCTGTGGAATTCATTTTCAACAGATTCCTCCCATTTATGGTTTCCAGACACCGTGTCTTCGTTTATTAGCCTTTCCTGACCCCTTTGTCTTGTTATATGTTACACAGCTGCCAGATTTTGGTTTGTTGAGATGTCTGCAGACCTGCTGTTGATATTGGATGTTAGTTAGTTAGTTAGTTAGTTGGGTTATCCTCATTGCACTCCGGACATGTCCATAGGTGCTCAGATCCTCCCCTCAGTATGAACCCTAACGTCCGATGGCTAATAGTACCAGTTCTATGTTGATTAACAAGTCTTCTGGCGTGTCTGGTGTGCGTCTCGTTTTTTGCTATGCCGATCTTAATTCCCAAGTCTGCCATTCTGGCGAGTGATGTGGATTCACTGCCACCAAAGTCCTCTATCCTTCCCATTTCTTTGAGGGCATTGCTAATATCAGCATGATCCATAGGCTGACCGTCGGTAGTGATAGCGGATCCAGCCAACCTGTCAGCTCTTTCATTTCCATCGACGCCTGCGTGTCCCGGAACAAAAATAAAGGTGACTCCACGCACAGTGGACTTCTGTAATGATTCAAGCCATTGTCTTCGCACTGAACCTGCCTGAACCCTCCGGATCATACTCATTGAATCACTGAGTATACATACACGGGTGTATTTTTGTGTTTCAAGCCAGGCAAACGCTTGCGTCACTGCCATCACCTCCATCGTCATGCTGCTGGTTGTCATGGAGAAGGCGCCGTTGGCTTCTTTGACTGTTCTGCCCGCTGAGCGTGCTGTAAATGCCCATGCGCTTCTTCTCTGGCGTATAACGGATCCGGCTGTATAGATTATTGCATCTGCTTCGTCTGAATTTTCACCGATGAGAGCGTTGACCTCTGCATTAACAGCAACAGAATTCTCTTCTCTACATCGCCTGTTGAGTGTGACAATACAGGAAAATGTACAAATAAACGCCTGAGGCACAGGTATCCATTCTGCACCAGGTATGATGTCGGTTAGGCTACATATTTGCCTAATAACATCTTCTGCCCGACCTAGCCACGATTTCCCCCTCTTCAGTCTGTCGCCCTTTTCACTAAAAAGCGCTTGATGCAGTGGGTGTTTCTTATCAGCACATATTTTGAGATATGCCCGAGCCCTCCACATCCTGATCCTTTGGTTCATTGTTGGAAAGTCAAGTAGATACCTCATTGCTCCACAGGATGTGTCTCTTGTACATCCCAAAATAATGCGCATGGCTTCATTTTGCACCTTTTCGAGTCGTTCAATCTGGGTAGCACTGACAGTGAGGATGGCCAGAGCGTATTCAATGGGGGAAAGGACCAGACCGTAGAATAGAAGTATTAGTAGTCTTTGCTCAATATTGGAAGCAGCCATAATCCTCATTGCAGATAGACCTTTGCGTGCTTTTGTTATCACATGGTCAGCGTGTTCCCTGAATGACAAGCTGCGATCGAACCTCACCCCGAGAAACGTCATAACGTTGGTTCTGATCAATACATTATCACGCATTTTCACTTCTGGTAAGTCCGACTTGACAATGTGATTGTTCAAAGAGAACCATGACACTGATGCCTTCGAAGGATTGACATAGGCATTGGAACCATCACACCAGGCGGCAATTCGATCGAGTTCTTTGTGCATAATGCTGGCGATCTCCTGTCTATCACGCCCTCGTCGATAAATCAAAATGTCATCAGCAAATGACAAAGTCCTTCCCTTTCCATTCAACTGCTGCTCAGTGATCATCACCGTATAAACGTTGAATAAGACTGGTGATAGCGGTGATCCCTGTGGCAAGCCTGGACATATCATTTGCGGTATTGGATGTATTCGGCTCTTTCCGAGTGAACTTTGTTTTTGAGACGTTTTTTTTAAAAAAAAAACATTTTGTTAGATACTGAAGCGTTAAGTTGAGTTGAGTCTAGAATTGACATCACAGCACTCGAGGCATTCCCATGCATGCTCCGTCCTCATCTTCAGCAGCCAGCGCAGAGTTCCAATCCTGATGGTACCGGTCAACATCTGGTTAAAAGTCTGTCTTGCCTTTCCTCTGAGTGTAGTCTGGTAGTCTGGTAGTCTTAGTTTCAGCTTCATAGCAAACGGGTCGCCCCATCTTTGCTCCGCTCCTGTGCCAGCGAAAAACACTCAGAATGTCCGTTCCCTTGTGGAAAGATTGACAGACTGCTGTCTCAGCATATCTAGCATACACTCGCATTAAAGCATATGGTAGCCATCCGAAGTGCTAACACAAACAGTCCAACATTAGAAATGCAGTTCATCATTGATGATAGCAGAACCTATCGTCAACAGATCAGCAGTTGTCTGCGTGATCAATTTTAATACGGGTCCCGCCAGCATTGAACGACAGGCATCGCGCCATTTTCTGAATCCACAATTCACACCACCACGTTGGTCACAGTCGAAAAAAAAAAACATTCCAAATGCAATCCGCAGCTCACAGGGTCACGCCATGCATTCAACTCAGAAGCTGGGCGACGAAACTATATCCAGTCTACAAATGGAGCAAAAATGCATCGGCCACTGTCCGGCAGAAGCAAAAAAATTGCCTCTGTTCCGAACGGCGCCGCTGTCTAGTGTCTATTTTAACCGGAAGTCGCTGAGTGTAGTGAGCCGGCCAGACCCTCGGGTTACACCCTGGTGCCTCATTCTCTCCAGGCCATAATAATCTTCTTTCTCTACTGATTCCTTTGCTTGTTCCTAATGGGCCTTGACCACATCTGCCTTGTCATGTGTCAAGTCACCACCCAGTGGTGCGGATACTGAAGCGTAGTGGCCCTGTAGGTTTGCGTTTCCAGATAGTTGCCTAGGTTTAATCCACCAGCAGAAACTTGTTTTTTTACAGAAAGAGTTTTAACTGTTGTTGGTTGTTGTAGTAGTTGTTGTTGGTGTTGTTGTTGTTGTTGTTCTTCTGCTGCTGCTGTTGCTCTTTTTCTTCTTTTTCTTCATCATCTTCATCATCTTCTTCTTCTTCTTTCTTCTTCTTCTTCTTCTTCTTCTTCTTCTTCTTCTTCTTCTTCTTCTTCTTCTTCTTCTTCTTCTTCTTCTTCTTCTTCTTCTTCTTCTTCTTCTTCTTCTTCTTCTTCTTCTTCTTCTTCGTCTTCTTCTTTGTCTTCTTCTTCTTCTTCTTCTTCTTCTTCTTCTTCTTCTTCTTCTTCTTCTTCTTCTTCTTGATTTCTATTTCTGCTCCTCCTTCAGTTAATTATATAGCTGCAGACTCCATCCACCCAGAAACAACAACAGTATTAGCTGCATCAACAATCTCAAGACGCCAAGATAGGTCTGATTCTGTTCAGGAAGTTCATCTAACTAGTTGCTTGCTGCAAACATATTTGTCTAATGATTTACTTGTATACCCATGGTATACATTAGTCGGCTATCCTCCGAATACCGGCCACAAATTATGGAGGCCAAAAAGTAAAAAAAAAAGCACACCCTTAAAGGGCCTCAATCACATGTAAATTGCGGACTTCATTCCAGCGAATATACCGCAGCAAATGTAGGATACATTTCCGACGATGATGTCGCGAAACGCAACAAACTGCAAAGTTAAACTCGCCGCCAAAAAGGGCTAAACTAGATGGCTGGGACTCACGAGCAGCAGCTACCGCATCGTGCAGCTTCCTCTTTTTTATTTCCTCGTGAGACCCAGCCTTCTAGTTTAGCCCTTCTCCGCGCCGCTACGCGCGGGGGATACTCTCAGCGGTGAAAACAGCGTTACCAATCCAGCACTAGCCGCGCCTTGTTTAGATCATATTTAGCCGAGTTTCAATGGCGCCACAGCCACAAAGAGCTGATCGTCGGGCACTGTTTGCAACTTATGTGCCACAATTTCCATATATAAAAGCCTCAATTATCGGTAAACAGTCGATTTTGTCCATTTCCTTTTTTTTTCGTTCCCAGTTATTTTCGAGTTCAAGTTTGTGTCTGTTTACAACATATGATTTAGTGAGGCCCTGTCAGGATGTGTGTTTTTTTTAGGGGGGAGGGAGAGGGGGGTCGCCATAATATGTGGCCATTTTTCGGAGGATAGCCCATTAGTCTTTACAATGTTGTGGTCCGTTGATCCCCCGATTTTTTGAATGCAGATCGTTGGTTCTTCGCCCTCAGACAGGTGCACTTTGACTTGCAATAAAACAGCCCCGATTAGCCGGCTTTTGTATCATGCCTGCTAGGGACACTTTATTTCTCAAAATTTCCCCCTTCCCATCCTCCCCCTTCCGGAACCTACACGCTTACTAGAGAGGATTCTTGAGCTTGTGAAAGGAGGAGAAGGAGTTGTCACACTAACAGATATTTCAATTTCAGACGTTTGCTGCGGGAGATAAAGCATCTTTGTGTGTGTCTGGTATGCTTTGATGTCGATTCTTAAATCATTAATCAGTTACGTGTTGTTATAAATTGCAATATGTGGAAAAGCTGTATCGCCCACAACAGTTAGAAAACCAGATTGTGAAGACATTTTTTTCCCCGCAATCACATGATGATATGAACCTGCTTTGATGAGTGAGGATCAGGATAATTTTTCGCATAGGCAGATTAGTCTTTGTAGATATTGCAATGAAGGACACGTGGATGAAAGTCTTTCCGTTTCGTCTTTAATCATTGTTCTGTAGAGATGCGCTCAGTTTGGAATCTGCTTCATAATCTTTCGGGATACTGCACCGTGGGCGGTGTCTGGGAAATTACACTTTGTTAAAAAAAAAGTATCTTTTCTTGTTATTCTTCTTGTTTTTCTTCTTCTTGCTCTCTTCCTCACCTCCTCGTCCTCCTCCTCCACCTTCTCCTCCACCTTCTCCTCCACCTTCTCCTCCACCTACTTATTTTTATTTTTCTTCTTTTTCCTCTTCTTCTCCCCCTCCTCCATTATCCTCCTCCTCCTTACCCCTCCTTCTGCCTTTCTTCATCCTGCCTTCTCCTTCGTTTTATTAAGCTTTATCCTTTTCTTTTTTTGTTGATAGACAAAACAAAGCCTTGTGACTGTTCTATCCCGCCAACCATGCCCTGTCCTCCCTTGCGTATCTACTTGTCACGCCACTCACTTATATCTGCCTTTTTGTATATTGTCAAACCTCCACAACCTTTTGTCCGTTCACTGGGTATGTACTCCGTTTGTAAGTGTTCGTCAATTTAATCGCTTTTGTTTTCATTACCACCCTTTCTGCACCCCCCCCCCCCTTTTCTTTTTTTTCGCCATTTGAACGCTTTTTTATATCTGTATGTGTGCCCTTTGCGGTATAGATAGGGTGGTGATTTGTGAAGCCCAGAGTTCAGTGCCCCGGCTAGTACAGTCACCACAGATGTATATTTGCCACTAGCAAATACAACCTTTCCTAGGATTGGAACATGGGTCTTCAACTTGATTGCTTGGTATTCCAGCCGTTCGGCCTGCCGATCCTCTCATGTATAACCACAAGAATGACATATACTGGAACCTCAACGTATAGACCTCAGCCAGTGATTCTATAATAATATATTTAACAAATGATAGGTTTACAACCTATTACAAAGGCCCCTGTTTGCCGCTGACTCATAACTTTCCATGTTACTTTTCCGAGACAGTAATGTTTGCTGACCCATTGTCTGGTCTGTAATCGGGCACACAGTACCTTTAACCTCTCATTATGTTTGGTTGTGGTGAGGGGGTCACTTATTTTCCCAGCGGTTATTTCATCAGTGATCCAGTGTGGTTACAGAGGAGATGTGCTTCGTAGTGTCTTGGGGATTATTACATGGTGGGGTTTTAGTCTCTTCCACGATGCCGCTCTCGTATCACTGGGAGCCTGCAACTTGTTGCGGAAATCGGTCCTGCTCCTCTGAGGATCGGGGAGTATGTTCCCTGTCAACTAGTCTGGGTTCAGTCACTGATCTACTTCTTCGTCTGTTGTCCTAGTGCTTAGTCTGGGTTCAGTCTCTGATCTAATTCTTCGTCTGTTGTCCTATTGCCTAGTCTGGGTTCAGTCACTGATCTACTTCTTCGTCTGTTGTCCTACTGCTTAGTCTGGGTTCAGTCACTGATCTACTTCTTCGTCTGTTGTCCTACTGCTTAGTCTGGGTTAAGTCACTGATCTACTTCTTCGTCTGTTGTCTTACTGCTTAGTCTGGGTTCAGTCACTGATCTAATTCTTCGTCTGTTGTCCTACTGCTTAGTCTGGGTTCAGTCACTGATCTACTTCTTCGTCTGTTTTCCTACTGCTTAGTCTGGGTTCAGTCACTAATCTACTTCTTCGTCTGTTGTCCTACTGCTTAGTCTGGGTTCAGTCACTGATCTACTTCTTCGTCTGTTGTCCCATTGCTTAGTCTGGGTTCAGTCATTGATCTACATCTTCCTGTGTTGTCCTACTGCTTAGTCTGGGCTCAGTCACTGATCTACTTCTTCGTCTGTTGTCCTATTGCTTAGTCTGGGTTCAGTCACTGATCTACTTCTTCGTCTGTTGTCCTATTGCTTAGTTTGGGTTCAGTCACTGATCTACTTCTTCGTCTGTTGTCCTATTGCTTAGTCTGGGTTCAGTCACTGATCTACTTCTTCGTCTGTTGTCCTACTGCTTAGTCTGGGTTCAGTCACTGATCTACTTCTTCGTCTGTTGTCCCATTGCTTAGTCTGGGTTCAGTCATTGATCTACATCTTCCTGTGTTGTCCTACTGCTTAGTCTGGGCTCAGTCACTGATCCTCTTCTTCGTCTGTTGTCCTATTGCTTAGTCTGGGTTCAGTCACTGATCTACTTCTTCGTCTGTTGTCCCATTGCTTAGTCTGGGTTCAGTCATTGATCTACATCTTCCTGTGTTGTCCTACTGCTTAGTCTGGGCTCAGTCACTGATCTACTTCTTCGTCTGTTGTCCTACTGCTTAGTCTGGGTTCAGTCACTGATCTACTTCTTCGTCTGTTGTCCCATTGCTTAGTCTAGGTTCAGTCATTGATCTACATCTTCCTGTGTTGTCCTACTGCTTAGTCTGGGCTCAGTCACTGATCCTCTTCTTCGTCTGTTGTCCTATTGCTTAGTCTGGGTTCAATTACTGATCTACTTCTTCGTCTGTTGTCCTATTGCTTAGTTTGGGTTCAGTCACTGATCTACTTCTTCGTCTGTTGTCCTACTGCTTAGTCTGGGTTCAGTCACTGATCTACTTCTTCGTCTGTTGTCCTACTGCTTAGTCTGGGCTCAGTCACTGATCTACTTCTTCATGTGTTGTCCTATTGCTTAGTCTGGGTTCAGTCACTGATCTACTTCTTCTTCTGTTGTCCTCCTGCTTAGTCTGGGTTCAGTCACTGATCTACTTCTTCGTCTGTTGTCCTATTGCTTGTGCCGTAAAGCGGTGCAGATAGGATTTAGACGCATTTTCCTGTCAGTTGCTGGTGGCCCGGTTTGCGTTAATATCATATTGATTTGTTGCGGTTTTTTTTAACTCTCTCCAACCATGTCTGTCTTGGTGGGCCTCTTGTATTTTAGCCTGCTGTTCTTTCTCATGTAGTACGCTGTAGCTGCTGGCTGAATTGGTTTCATTCTCACTAGATGGCCAATGAGTCTGTTCAACAGATATCAAATTGAGGATAGTGATGGCAATGCAGAGATTAAACAGCCTTAAAATTATGGACAGGAAATGAAACAACAATTTAGAGAGCATGAATCTTTTCAGTAGCAGCATAAGGATTTGAGTAGTTGACTTTCTTAAGGAAGAACATAGGAGCTTTTTAGCCGAAATGCTTTAGAACATTTTTCAGAATATCGTGAACAAAAAAGAAACGAAATACTGATGTCCTAGAATATCTGAAAATCTAGGAAGGTTAGTTAGTAAACAGTGTGCCTAAAAAAATTCGTTATCTCTTTAGCTTTAGTGCCTTGTACACCTACCTACTCAAGGTGTCATTTATATCCTGTGCCCGTCTTCGTCCTGTTCGGTCCATGCCCTTCTTTCTTGGCATCATGCATTCTATTTGTTTTGTTTTTCTCCATTTCACTGCGCCGCTGGAAAAACAAATGCATCCATACTTCAAGAACTGAATATTGAAGAAGGTTAGCAATTAAAGATTAAACACAGAAAATTAAAATATTTTGGTCACTTGAAACGTCAGAAGGTTTAAAGCGAACATTAGTCGAGGGGTATATGCCTGGGAAGAGAGGAAGAGTAAGGCTAAAGATAAGATGGGTGCAGGATGTAGCAGATGATCTCTAGGTGGGTGTATCGGACGCGGGACATCTTGCTTGTGATCGAGAAGTTTTCTGGAAGGTTGTTATTGAAACAAGGTTCGCAAAGGACATGCTACTGACTGACTGACTGACTGACTGACTGACTGACTGACTGACTGACTGACTGACTGACTGACTGACTGACTGACTGACTGACTGACTGACTGACCTGCTTTATGATGAACGAGACTTACATCTCTGTGGACCAATCTTCAGTCTTCAGATGAAAAATATTTGCAACATTTTTAAAGGAAGTATTCATATGTGTATGTTTATCCCGGCTAGTTAGCTTAGTTGGCTAAACTTGACTTCGCGACGACCGGGTGACGTCCGGTCCGGGTTCACGCCTGGGGGTAGGCAGAAAAACCATATTTTTTCCTGATTTACGGTATTTATCGTGGAATCAGGGCCGAAGGGTTGCCATATCTATAGTACCGAGCCGAAGGGTTAACAACTCATGGATTCTGGATATTTGAAAAAAAAAAACATGTCTTTCTTCCAGAACATATGTACGCCGCACTGATATAGATGTTTGTTTGTCCCTGCTTTCACAGCTAGTTCTCATGACGTATGATTGGTTTCATATCTACAGTCTATACTGTATCGCGTCTTTAGTCTTGTCTTTTCTCAGCCTTTCAGTCATTTTTGAATAATTTAACATGAACCCTTACATCTATGTCCCACCATTTCAGGACGCCACACGTCACCATGTCTGTCTTCTCTCCATCTATTTATCTACCCTTCGGCCTAAGCCTTTCCCCCGTTCCAACTTGCTATTATCATGATTACTTCACTCTGACAGTGCCACCAAAGAATTATAGTGTAAAGGGTTATAGTTATAGTGCATTTCAAACACATGCCGTCACACTTCAACAAATATCTTGAAAATCCTGTATAGATTAACACGAATGTTGCCAGATGACCTTAGACTTCTTATAACTATGTAAGTTGCGCAGGTTCTGCTGTTTTCTTAGAGCGGCGAATTTCTTGGATCCTTATTTCACTAATATTGTGTGTACCCTTTCAAAATAAAATTTGACGCACTCGTGGTCATTGTTTCAAAATCAGTTCCCATGTGCAGCGATGCGTTAGAAATATTTTGATAGCTTGTGCGGCACGCAATAAAGAAGATGTGTTCGTCTATTAACTGGCAGGAAGCAACTGCTGTAGATGACCACTCGAGAGTGAAATGCCCATGAAATGCCTGCAATGTAATGTTTTGAAACGCTCCCCTTACTCAAGTTACTGAAAGCATGCTGATTGTTTGCTTTGAATCCTATCTGTGTTTTTTTTTTCTTCAAAAAACGCACATACAAGGTCCGACAATTAAGTAATGAGAGTGATTACATAACAATTAAAACAATCAACAGTTGAAGATATAAGCTGTATTTCATTCAAAGTAAGCCTTGTATGCATTGATACGGCAAGTGGCACGATCCAACAAACACTGGAACGACCTCTGTAGTTCTTCTTTTGTTTTGACCCTTTGGATGTCATCAAAATCATTAAAGAAGCGTCCTTTTAATCGTAACTTTAATTTTGGCAATAGAATACACCGAGACAAATCTGGGGAAAAGGGTGGAAGGCTGAGAACACACAACTTTTTTTAGGCCTCACATTCTTGTTTGGATGATGTCTCTTCGGTGCTCAACCCGCTGATGTTTTTTGGTCAGACAACGAATGTGGTACAAACCGGCAAGCATAGGTTTTCTTGCCAAAATCTTGCACTAGAATGTTATGAATGGTCTCTTACCACCAGATTCATCTGCCATCATCCTCACAGTAAAACAATGATCTTGTATCCGTTCTTTGACTTTAGCAATGAGTTCATCATTGTGACAATACGCTCGGTGACTTCAGAAGGTCTTTCCTTAACCTACTTTTATTCCTTTGTGTTTCGAAGTATACAGGAAAATAGGGATTTGGATACATCCTTAATCTTAGTAAGACGACCACATCACACCTTTAATTCTCCTGGACCGTTGGTCATATCAAACACTACAACTTTTTCCCAGATGTTAAGTGTTAAGGTACAGAGATAAGACTGACCAAGCAGACTTACTGACTGGAGATTTGCACACCATTTGTTGGTGTCAGATAGTTATTTCCCCTGCCAGACCTTCAGGAACAGATAACAAGGGCTAATTGCCATTATCTCCCCCTGAGGTTACCTAAACTGGAGTGCCGGTCCGACGGTCACTATTGACATAGTGAGCGGAAAGTGTTGGCAGAAGAATTGACAAAGTCGGATTTTATTGTGATGACAGGTGAAGTAGACTGGAGGTGTGACTAGGCCTATTAGCTGGGACCAGCTTAATTGAACCTGTAGAATGTGAGCGTGGGAATTCAAACAATTGTTGTACAGTCACCGACTGACAGTGAATATACACCCACAGGGAGGAGCTGTGATATCCCTGAATGAGAATGATTTTAGGCGTAATGTAGGAGGAGCTTGATAAAAGTTATAAAGGGGTGAACTATAGGTCTGGTAAATGAGATCCTGTCGAGCACATGCCATCTGTTGGGCTTAACCTAAGCTTGAGACAGAACTTTTGGCATTGTGGTTTCATTTTTCCAGGTAAGATCGAAATTAGGTTCAAATCTATATTTTATGATAGAGATCTAACTGTCTTTTTACTCAAGTGTGTGTCTTCATCACTTTGTAGTACTCCTAGGCGGACATTTCTTCATTCTCGTAGGGCACTGACACATTGCTTTATTTCCTATTTCATAGTGTCATGAAGGTTTTTCGTGCACATGTGTTTCAATGTTGTGAAACTTAAATGTTGTTGTTGCCATTGAAATTTAATGAACTATCATGTTTTTGAAATCACAAGCGTGAAGATAACTTTGGCAATCTTTTCACGTGTGGTTAATGTGAATCTGTATTACATACAGCTAACACACTGAAATGTGTTTAACTCTCGGAAGGCTAATGCGGAGATTGATCCCGGAGAGTAAATCCACGAGATTTGTTATTTGATTCGCCCCCAGAACTATTGTTAGCATTCTGGGCGCGTCGATTGTTCCAAGCATAGATTCCAGAACTGGTTCTGTCTGACTGATTGTCATTTTGAGTCTGTACGAGAGATGGCACCTGACGTAGAAGACTTGACTATCATTACAAAACGTGTAGAGGAAGGCAGAAGATGTAACAGTTGGAATGTGAGACATAAGCCCTTCCAAATTGGACAGGAGTGACTGTGAGCATGAGGGAGAGATGAAATGTTTTATTTAAATAAACATGCTTGATGTTAGTATAATATACATGCTTAGTGTACATCTAGAGCAGATACTACAAATATGCGCTTGTTTCTTCATTATCCAGTTCCCACATTGGGCAGGGACTAGTAGGCATCCATTATTTGCCGACCGTCGAGTGTAACGACCTGCAGAAAGCAGTGAGGACGACAAACTGGAAAAGATAGACAGGGTCTCAAGCCGAGAACTGTCCAAAGGTTGTTACTTTCCAATACCTTTATGAAATTATCATTCACATAACCTAAACTCTACTAGCCTAAACAAGTTCATTTTAATTTCGATTTATTAAATAAATCTTTTTGATGCTGTTACACAGAGTTAAGTAAATTGTGTACTTAGGTTCAAGTGTCTTTGTGCATATTAGTTTACTTCAGCTAACAAATATTTAAATCACTTGATGGGGGCTTTTAAGCAATGCCAGGAGAGGAGACCAGTCGCAGGGGTTAACTGAGCACCTGGATTATATCACAGTGGGTGTATCCAGATATCTATCTATCCCTTCTCCTACTCCTGTGGAAAAAAAGCACAGCAACTTTCATTTCATGGAACGAGCCACTCGCTGTTTTCTTGGCTATCCAGGACTGTCTAGGATCAACATAGCTTAGATAATAGTCCAGTTTCTCACGTGGGTGGGCATTGTTAAGGATCAAACCCACACCCTCACTATTTCAGTGTATTTACCCACGTGGGCGCGCGACAATCATTATGAACAGAAATTTGGCGTCCAGGTCTAGTTGCATTAGTAATAATTTCCACACCACTTTTGAATCCCGACTACCACCTGAAAATGTGTGCCCGAGATAAACAATTATCCTCATAAATTTTTTGCATCAATTTGACTGTTTCAGTGGCGCTTTTTCATGAGTTTAAAAAGAATTTAATGATATCTTTTTGCTCTGTTCTGATTACGTAACAATGCACTTCTGACTATGTCAACGAAATGACGGTTTGTTTGTTTTCTGCTTATCGAGCAGCGATGAAAAGTTGCCAGATCGTAGACGAATGTTGCCTCTTTAAATTCCATGCTTTGCTTCTTAAACGGCTTTTTTGTCTTGGCCATAATAAAATCAGTCTCATTACTAAATTGTCGGACCTTGTAAGGCAAAATTAAAACGAAATGTTCGTGTAATGACATTAGTACTTACAGGTAGCATGCCAAAGTTCAACAGCTTAACCGAACTATGAATGAGTTACATATTTTTTAAAGTTCGGCAGGCCGTCTGGAGCGCACTTTGGTTCAAATGTTAATGTGTTTTGTTCATCATCGTCGTTCTGCTTAAAAAGGACTAATGGTCGGAACGTCCCTTGTTTATTGTCACTCATTCAGGAGAAAAAGAAGATTCTTTAATAGCTGATATATTTTTTTGTCCCCTTCTTTTTGTTGGATCAACAAATTTGGAATCTTTTTTCTGAAATGGGTAATCGGTTCTCTTCGTACTTTCTTTCTCGAAAGAATTTTTTTTCTTTTAGATATTTAGATATTTTTTTTGCAGATTAATTGCATTTTTCGAGTTTCTGGCTTTACCTTGAACTGTTTGCCTGTTTTTCCAGACGTACATCCGTTTAATGAAAACTGATCAGTAATAAATCTCTCAAAAGCCGAGCCATCTGACGAGTTGAGAAATGGACTGTTTTTGTGAGAGCAGACTCTGGAGAAATACGCCTGAAAGTTTGACAGATTTATTCCTGGAGTCGGTAATTGTTCTGCACAATTTACAACGCTGGAGGGAAATGAAGCACTGACCACTACTGATATTATCTGGGAGTGGTGTAACTGACGTACTTGCGTCCAAAAACACATTGTATTCAGAAAGTGACGACTGCGTTAAGACGAGCTTGACAGTAGAATCTTTACTGATTGAATTTGTGAGCTGTTATCAGTATAAGTGTGGCAAACTGCTGTACGTAACATTGTCGTGTAAAACCATAAACAACCAGCAAATGTTGGGGTTTGTTTGACTAGGTCCTGGGATACATATGCAACTAATTTTACTTTATTATCATACGCTGTACAGTGTGTCATTGCTGAGGTTCCTGAAAGTGATATCTGTTCAGATGGATTGGGCCGGAGGGAAGAGATTGGAGATGGAAATTAGACACACTTTTGACAACAGAGGAGAAAATTACAGCCACAGTAGAAAAGTATAGCTACTCGGACCACTCAGACAAATTCTCCGTAATGACACCACCTCTATCTGCTGCGTCTTTCAATTTGTTTATAGCGTTGTGTTGTCTTGTGTGTTGGTCTATATTTTTTCTTCTAGTCTCTTGTCTTTTTCTTGTGTGTGTCTGTTTTTTTTTTTTTTTGGTTGCATTTTGTGTGTACGTTTCGGTATGGTTATTCAGTTAGTTTTCTGCTCTCTCTCCCTGTCTCTCATTCTCTCTCTCTTTCTCTCACTCACCCTGTCTCCCTCTTTTCTCATTCTCTTTTACTCTCTCCCTCTCTCTCTCTTTCACTCTCTCTCACTCTCTCATCCGCTATCTCTCTCACTCTCTCAGTCACTCTCTCTCACTCTCTCTCTCTCTCATTCTCTCTCACTCTCACCTTCTTTCTCGCATTCTCTCTCTCTTTCTAATTCTCGCTCTCACTCGCTCTCTCATTCTCTCTCTCACTCTGTAACATCTTTTTTCTCAATTTTCCTCTCATATGTAATATGTCCCTCGCCTTTTGTATGATCGTTTCACTGCCAGTGTGTCTGGTTGCATATATGAAGCTTTGTAAACTAACAGTTAGTGTTTTTTTTTATATATATATATATATATATATATAATTCAGATAAGCAGAGTCCTTGAGGGATTTTGTATTGAAAGAAACCTGACAATTGAGGCTTTTATCATACCACCTTTATTTCCAAGGTTACTGGATGTTATTATGACGACGATTAAACATCCTCATGTGATATTTCCCACATGGTTTGGTCCATTAACTGACCAGATTACTCACCGTTACTGGTCAGTAAATCGATATGCATTTTCGTCTTTTGACGGGTACCATGTTTGGGAATTCAATTTGCCTGTTTAAACACACTTTGCTCTCCGTTGTTCTAAGTCTTGGGACTTAAAGGTCTGGTTTTGTGCTAACAGTCCAGACTGACAGCCTCAATCCATTTTGTTTTGCAGAGTTTTTTTTTTATGGACAATGGCTGTCTGGGTCGGGTGGGTGGTTGGAGTTAACGTTGTAACTGTTCTCATTGAACTATTTACTAGAACAACTGAAACATACAAATTAAAGTTGCAGCTAGGATAGAAAACATTTCAGCTGGGATAGAACAGTCATAACTAACAGCCTTGTATAGAACAGTTTGAAGTAATAACTAGAATCGAACAATTTGGAGTTAGTAGCTAGC
>CAJHNH020008257.1:10000-40000 GCA_905116865.2 Candidula unifasciata | reverse complement strand
GTATTTATTCTCAGTCCCACCATTTCTGCTCTGCTGTGTAGTCTGTTACTTCTCTTGTATATGTTCATGTTTATGTGATAGGAGTGCTATATCATCTGCAAAATCAAGGTCCTCAAGCATGGTGAATGGAGTCCATCGTATGCCTCTTAATATCCTGTCTACTGTGTTCTCTAGTATCCAATCAATCACAAGGTTGAAGAGGAGACATGACATGACATATCCCTGTCTTACACCTACCTGTCTTTACTGGGAAAGATGTATTGTAATTTTTTATACCGCAGGAAAAGTCTTTATAGAAGAGAGCAATTATGTTGACTATCTTTTCTGGAATTCCATAATGTAAAATTTTCCACAGACCGTCTCTATGGACGCTGCCAAAAGATTTCCCAAAGTCTACAAAATTGATATATATACTTCTCTGCCATTCATTGCATTGTTCTAAAATGTTACGTAGGGTGAAGATGTGCTCAGTTGTTCCTCTGTCCTTTCTGAATCCTGCTTGTTCCACTCGTAGGCATTTATCTACTCCTTTTTCAAGCCTCATTATGATGATTTTACAAAATATTTTGATGATACTGAGAGTAGAGTAATTCCACTCCAATTATTGCAGTCTGTTAAATCTTTTTTTTTTTTGGGGGGGGGGGGGGGGGGGGTGGAGAGAGAGATTTGGACTATTGTTCCTTCAGTCCAGTCATCAGGCAACACTTCATTTTCCCAAATATCCTTGAACAATGGTTCTAGAATGTTCGCAGTTATGTCTGGATCTACTTTGAGCAGTTCTGCTGGCAGTTCGTTTTTGCCTGGTGCTTTGTTGTTCTTTAAAGTGTGGATAGCTTTAAGGATTTCTTGTTTGCTTGGTGGTTTAGTACTAATGACAAGGTCCTGAGAGGCTGGTTGAATATCTGGGGTATGTTCAGGATCAGGTCTGTTCAAGAGGTTAGAGAAGTGTTTAGTCCACTGCATGTTTTGAAGGTTTTCTGTGTTAAGCAGTTTGCCTTGGTTATCTCTATTGGGTATGCTCTGGTAATTGTTTCTGCTCCCGCACATTTGTTGGGTAATTTTGTGTAGGGTTTGTAGATCATGTGCTTTAGCAGCACTTTCTGCTGTTTCTGCTAGATTTTCCATAAATCTTCTCTTGTCAGTTCTGGCACTTTTCTTTATTTACCATTTTATTTAGTTCTCTATATTCTAACATCAATTTGTCTTTCTGACGTTCTGATTTAGTGTAGTTAATGAGGTTCTTTATTCTTTTTCGCTTGGCAATATACTCCATGATTTGACTGCTTATCCATTCTTTGTGGTGTTGTTTCCTGGTTCCTAATATGTTGTTGCTGGTTGTTTTGTATGTTTCTTTGATCTGGTTCCATCTGTCTTGAATGCTGATTGCAGTTTGACTGTCTGGGTCACCTGATACATTTATAACGTTCGATTGTTATTGTTGTCTGGTTTGTTCTTTTGTTTCTATTTCTTTCTTTCTTCAAAGTCTGTGAGTTCCAAAAGTGTATTAAAATTTGTTTATCTTGGTAGTTTTGTAATTTGAGTTTACTTTAACTATAACTGCCTAGGTAATTTCGTTCTTTATGCATTCCTCCTTGGTCGATTCAGATGGGAAAAGGGTTGTGGGGTGGGGGGGGAAGGGGGTGGGGCAAAAGGGGGGGGCGGGTGGGGGGATAGAAAGCTTATCATAGACATATACCTTAGGCGTTGACACAAAAACAACATTAACCGGGGGAGGGGATGGCCTCTCAGTCACCTGTTATATTTTGAAAGTGCCTGTGCTGCCAACTTGCGGCGCTCCTTCTGTGTACCTCATATAACACTGATTGGCACTGATAACTGGAGCGTTCAAGATTTGCTAGAAATCCAGATTTTATGCTATTTTACGGGTATCAGCCTACTATTCCACTCGTAGGTAGACTTGTGTGTTCACTAGCGCGCTACAAGGAGTCAGAAAACAATCTTCTTGAGGCCGTGTGGCGTTGGTTGTCAGCTCGTTCCACAACCCTTTGTCTAGTGTACTTGTAGTCAACTCTGCCACAGATAATAACCCATGCTATGACGTCGGACTGTCTTTTTTCTCTCGGTCTCCCTCTGCCTCTCTTCCCCTCCAACTTTTTTACCGTCACGATGTCCTCTAGTTTTCTCCTTCTCATCACATAAGCAAAGAAAGTAGATTGTCTCTCTCTCTCTCTCTGATGTGAGCGATCAGTTCTCCTACTTACTCAGTTTCTTTCAAGACAACCTCGTTACTTTTTTTTTAAATTTGTCCAGAGTATTCTCATCATTTAACTCGTATACCAAAAAATGTTTCACTGTCTAACAACTGTCCATGATTCACTTCCGTGAATCAAGATAGGATTTATATAGCTTTTATGAATGATCTTTCTGGTCACAGTTGACAAAGAACGATTGCCTGAAATACTGTTAAACAATAATAACAGTTTTAATTTCAGATAATGTGACAGACTCGGCAATAAAGCTATCACGGCTTGTCGATAGACTAGCCGAGGACTTTTCAGCTAAGTGTACTCAGGGGATGACCGTGTGGAGAATGGCGATGGTAAGATGGACGCGCTCCAGTGTAGAGGGACTAATAATATCATTGTCATTGATCGACGGGCCACTTGTTAAGCCTCTGCGGACCAGAATGGGTGCGCGGGTGCCAGCCGAGTAGCTCTGGACTGGGGGATCGCTCTTGACGCCTTGGCCACCCTTAGTATAAATTGGTAGGTAGGTGCTCTGCTAGGGGGGGGGGGGGGGGGGGGCGGGGGGGGGGAGGTCGTCGCGTTCAACCAGCATCCAAAAAGCGGGAGCTTTAGGTTATAATTGTGACTAGGTTATGTGCACCATATAAAATGGTTTAGCATTGCAAACCACCAGGACTTATGCAGTGTGGATGCGATCAGAGAAGACAAACCACCAGGACTTATGCAGTGTGGATGCGATCAGAGAAGACAAACCACCAGGACTTATGCAGTGTGGATGCGATCAGAGAAGACAAACCACCAGGACTTATGCAGTGTGGATGCGATCAGAGAAGACAAACCACCAGGACTTATGCAGTGTGGATGCGATCAGAGAAGACAAACCACCAGGACTTATGCAGTGTGGATGTGATCAGAGAAGACAAACCACCAGGACCTATGCAGTGTTGATGCGATCAGAGAAGACAAACCACCCGGACTTATGCAGTGTGGATGCGATCAGAGAAGACAAACCACCAGGACTTATGCAGTGTGGATGCGATCAGAGAAGACAAACCACCAGCACATATGCAGTGTGGATGCGATCAGAGAAGACAAACCACCAGCACTTATGCAGTGTTGATGCGATCAGAGAAGACAAACCACCAGCACTTATGCAGTGTTGATGCGATCAGAGAAGACAAACCACCAGGATTTATGCAGTGTTGATGCGATCAGAGAAGACAAACCACCAGGACTTATGCAGTGTTGATGCGATCAGAGAAGACAAACCACCAGGATTTATACAGTGTTGATACGATCAGAAAAGACAAACCACCAGGACTTATACAGTGTGGATGCGATCAGAGAAGACAAACCACCAGGACTTTTGCAGTGTTGATGCGATCAGAGAAGACAGACCACCAGGACTTATGCAGTGTTGATGCGATCAGAGAAGACAAACCACTAGGACTTATGCAGTGTTGGTGCGATTAGAGAAGACAAACCACCAGGACTTATGCAGTGTGGATGCGATCAGAGAAGACAAACCACTAGGACTTATGCAGTGTTGATGCGATCAGAGAAGACAAACCACCAGGATTTATGCAGTGTTGATGCGATCAGAGAAGACAAACCACCAGGACTTATGCAGTGTTGATGCGATCAGAGAAGACAAACCACCAGGATTTATACAGTGTTGATACGATCAGAAAAGACAAACCACCAGGACTTATACAGTGTGGATGCGATCAGAGAAGACAAACCACCAGGACTTTTGCAGTGTTGATGCGATCAGAGAAGACAAACCACCAGCACTTATGCAGTGTTGGTGCGATTAGAGAAGACAAACCACCAGCACTTATGCAGTGTTCAGATGATCAGAGAAGACAAACCACCAGGACTTATGCAGTGTTGATGCGATCAGAGAAGACAAACCACCAGGACTTATGCAGTGTTGATGCGATCAGAGAAGACAGACCACCAGGATTTATGCAGTGTTGATGCGATTAGAGAAGACAAACCACCAGGATTTATGCAGTCTTGATGCGATCAGAGAAGACAAACCACCAGGACTTATGCAGTGTTGATGCGATCAGAGAAGACAAACCACCAGGATTTATGCAGTGTTGATGCGATCAGAGAAGACAAACCACCAGGACTTTTGCAGTGTTGATGCGATCAGAGAAGACAAACCACCAGGATTTATGCAGTGTTGATGCGATCAGAGAAGACAAACCACCAGGACTTTTGCAGTGTTGATGCGATTAGAGAAGACAAACCACCAGGACTTATGCAGTGTTGATGCGATCAGAGAAGACAAACCACCAGGACTTATGCAGTGTGGAGATGATCAGAGAAGACAAACCACCAGGACTTATGCAGTGTTGATGCGATCAGAGAAGACAAACCACCAGGACTTATGCAGTGTTGATGCGATCAGAGAAGACAAACCACCAGGATTTATGCAGTGTTGATGCGATCAGAGAAGACAAACCACCAGGATTTATGCAGTGTTGATGCGATCAGAGAAGACAAACCACCAGGACTTTTGCAGTGTTAATGCGATCAGAGAAGACAAACCACAAGGACTTTTGCAGTGTTGATGCGATCAGAGAAGACAAACCACCAGGACCTATGCAGTGTTGATGCGATCAGAGAAGACAAACCAAATGCTAAAGTCGGGAGATGTGAACCAACGTCATTTCACACGGTTATAAACGATAAGTGCTCTGCCACCAGTACGGACAGCTGATAAGAAACTGTCCGCCTGTGTCGCCGTCCGCACTCAACTCCGTAGCTACAGCGACGTTCCTCCATTTACCCCAGACTGTTAACTCTAGTACCCATTACCTAGAGGCTGGGTAAACCCCAGTAAACCGTGAGGTTTCGAACACCGGCCATGGGCTGAAGCGAGTCGCAGCTGGATTTGAAAGCTAGGCTTCTATCGACTGCGCTAACACGGCCCCCAGACTTAAATCCTGTCCCGACCGGCGACGAAGTCGTTACCGGTCAATCATTGGACCACCCGGTCGCCGACGTGAAGTAAATAAATTGTATTTGAATATGTTCCTCCTATATAACTCGTAATCCACGTCGTCTCCATGTGCGACGCATTTTTCGTTATTTTGAAGGACTATCCTGGCTTTTGCCGGGGTCCGCAATATAGCCTGATGTCTGAACGCGATTTATGAGGACCTCTCCAGGGGGATCATCCTCTGCATGGTGGCACTTTGTGTCACCAGATGTTTATCGCTCTGTGTGATGTCCTGGTGGGATAAAATTCACTTACTTACTTTAATATTCATTTCGTGCACTTGTCTGCACCCTGTTTGTACCCAACTGAAACACTTGGGCATTTGCAGCGTAATGTTTGCTCCCTTAAGTGCGCTGTCCTTCCCACAGTGAAGAAAAGTCAAAAGCGTTAATTAACGGTCCTAAATGTGACAAAACAGATTGCCATGGCTAACGTCACCTGATCCTGGAAGCATGGGCACTGGAGACTGGGAGCTTATGTGTCTTGACACACACACACACACACACACACACACACACACACACACACACACACACACACACGTGCGCGCACGGCAAACTGCTTCTTGTAACATGGCTATAGAAACGTTTGTTAAAGGTATTATGGATACAGAGCAGAGAATGCGTTTCACATTATTTCAGCACCTGACCTTTCAGTGGTTGATTAATGACTATGACCGCTTACTGTCTCAAAGAGTCAGATGGATAAACTAGAGGGCGTACAGAAAGCAGCTATGCGGGTCATTTTGGGTTGTACCAGAGACACCCCCAGTGGTGAGATGTCGGTTCTTTACTCAACTCACATCTGTTAAAAGTATTTGTGTTTACTTTTCATATTGTTTCAAGCGTTTTATTTTACTCATTTTATTTACATATAATAACATTACTCCATTTGAGACTCCATCACCACCACCCGACCCTTTGTGTGTGTGAGTGAGTGAGAAAGAGAGAGAGAGAGAGAGAGAGAGAGAGAGAGAGAGAGAGAGAGAGAGAGAGAGAGAGAGAGAGAGAGAGAGAGTGAGAGGAAAAAGTTGTACGGCCGGAATAAAGTTGGATGTTTGTTTTTGTTTCGGCGGCCCTACACAGAAGGGGACACTAACACACGTTTATTTTGAATGTTTATAAACCTTCTACTTGGCCCGGCTCTCTAGCGTAGTTGGCTAAACGCGGTGAGCGGGTGACGAACTCCTTGTGGTCCGGGTTTCACTCCCGGGGGTAGGCAGAAAAGCCACATTTTCTCCCAGATTCATGGTATTTACAATGGAATCAAGGCCGAAAGGTTGCTATATCCATAATACGGATCCTAAGGGTTAAAAACTCATGGCTTCTGGATACTAAAACAAACAAACAAACCTTCTACTTGATGTACGGTTATAGATCATCATCATCATCATCATCACGTTGCAGATCTCTTAGAGAACGGCGCTGTTCTCATAGTACATCGAAAAGTTCCACGTCAAATTATCGGCCTCGTGAACATTTGTGCTTCTGTATAAATGTGATAACCTTTCTTCCCCACCACTGCACTGTTTACCACAAACCATTGCGACGTTTAATATGAGTGTTTCAGTTACTAGAAACCACACGGCTCATGATCTATTTCTCTCCACAGTCGTAGCGGATTCCCTTCCCTACATCACGACTCTTTTCCCCACATCACGACTCCCTTCCCTACATCACGACTCCCTCTCTACATCACGTTTTCTTCCCTACAACACGACTCCATCCCCTACACGATTCCCTTTCTGCATCATGACTCCCTTCCTTACATAAAGACGCCCTTCCCTACATCACGGATTCCTTCCCTACACCACGATTCCCTTCCAACATCACGATTCCCTTCCCATACATTACGATTCCCTTCTCATAAATTACGATTCCCTTCCCTACATCACGATTGCCTTCTATATATCACGATTCCCTTTCCTACATCACGATGCCCTTGCATACATCACGATTCCCTTGCATACATCACGATTCCCTTCCCTACATCACGATTGCCTTCTATATATCACGATTCCCTTTCCTACATCACGATTCCCTTGCATACATCACGACGTCCTTCCCTACATTTCGACGCGCTTTCCTACACCACGATTCACTTCCCTACATCATGATTCCCTTCCCAACATCACGATTCCCTTCCCTACACCCCGATTACCTTTCCCACATCACGATTCCCTTCCCACCATCATTACGATTCCCTTTTTTACATCACGATTCCTTTCCCTACATCACGTTTCCCTTCCCTGCATCACAATTCCCTTCCCTGCATCACAATTCCCTTCCCTGCATCACAATTCCCTTCTCTGCATCACGATTCCCTTCCCCACATCACGATTCCCTTCTCTACATCACAGTTCCCTTCCCTACATCACGATTCCCTTTTCTACATCACGATTCCTTTTTCTACATCACGATTCCCTTTTTTATATCACGATTCCCTTCTCTACATCACGATTCCATTCCACACATCACGATTCCATTCCACACATCACGATTCCATTCCACACATCACGATTCCATTCCACACATCACGATTCCATTCCCGCCATCACGAGTCTATTCTTTACATGACGATTCCATTTTTTAAATGACGATTCCCTTCTCTACATCACGATTCCCTTCTCTGCATCACTATTTTATTCCATATATATCGATTGCTTTCCGTACATCACGATTCCCTTCTCTACATCCCGATTCCATTTTTTTACATCACGATTCTATTTTTTTTACATTACGATTCGCTTTTCTACATCACGATTCCCTCCTTTACATCCCGATTCCCTTTTTTTTTTACTTCACGATTCCATTTTTTTACATTACGATTCCCTTCTCTACATCACGATTCCCTTCTCTACATCACGATTCCCTTCTCTACATCACGACTCCCTTCTCTACATTACGATTCACTTCTCTACATTACGATTCCCTTCTCTACATTACGATTCCCTTCTCTACATCACGATACCCTTCTCTACATCACGATTCCCTTCTCTACATCACGATTCCCTTCTCTACATCACGATTCCCTTCTCTACATCACGATTCCCTTCTCTACATCACGATTCCCTTCTCTACATCACGATTTTATTCCATATATATCGATTGCTTTCCGTACATCACGATTCCCTTCTCTACATCCCGATTCCCCTTTTTTACATCACGATTCCATTTTTTTTGACATTACGATTCGCTTCTCTACATCACGATTCCCTTCTCTACATCACGATTCCCTTCTCTACATCACGATTCTCTTCCATATATATCGATTGCTTTCCGTACATCACGATTCCCTTCTCTGCATCCCGATTCCCTTTTTTTACATTACGATTCGCTTCTCTACATCACGCTTCCCTATCCTAAATCAGATTCCCTTCCCTGCATCACAATTCCCTTCTCTACATCACAATTCCCTTCTCTACATCACGATTCCCTTCTCTACATCACGATTGCTTTCTCTGTCACAGTTTCCTTTGCTACAGCAACGTTATACTGCCATCAGACAGGGCACCACAGAGAGCAACGTTGTACTGCCATCAGACAGGGCACCACAGAGAGCAACGTTATACAGTTACAACGGTAACAGATTTAGAGTTTGACCTTCCTGAATATGTTCTGTATAAATATCGGAGACACTGAAAAGTATTTTTTACGAATCGAACTAAGTGGCCCGTTCCAGGGATCTCTTCCTACCCTGACGTCGCGAGGAGTAGAGAGAAGAGGAAGAAAAAAAGTCCTGTTATATTGTGCATTGAGAATGCACGTGACACAAGCCATGGTAATGGCCAGTAAGGCCAGAGATGAAGCACTTCTATATTAATGGAATAACCTTTCTCTCCAACTACTGCACTGTTTTCCCACAAACCATTACTACGTTTACTGGAAACGACACGGTTCATGATCTATTTCTCTCCACATCCGTAACGAGCACCCTTCCCTGCATCACGACTCCCTTCTCTACATCGCGATTCCATTCCCTGCGTCATGACTCCCTTCCCTACATCACGACTGTCTTCTCTGCATCACGATTCCTTCTCTACAACACGACTCCCTTCCCTGTTTCACGATTCCCTTCCTTCGCTGCGTCACAGTTTCCTTCCCTACATAACGACTCCCTCCCCAACATCACGATTTCCTTTCATACATCACGATTCCCTTCCCCGCACCACGATTCTCTTGCCTACATCATGATTCCCATCCCTGCATCACGACTATCTTCCTTGCATCATGATTACCTTCCTTATACCCTTCCCTGTACCCTATGTCATGATTGGCCCTGTGTAGCCAGTGTCTTATTATGGATAAGCTGAAATAGTGAATGTCAGTAATGAGAACAAACAAAGAGTATTGCACGGTCGTGTGCCTGGCATTTCGCGGTATCTCATCACATACATTATTTACAGTGTTGCTCTTCGTTGGTGTATTTAAGTCTTTGCAGCCGATAGTGTTATACTGGCATCAGACGGGGCACCACAGAGAGCAGTGTTATACTGGCATCACACGGGGCACCACAGAGAGCAGTGTTATACTGGCATCACACGTGGCACCACAGAGAGCAGTGTTATACTGGCATCACACGGGGCACCACAGAGAGCAGTATTAAACTGGCATCACACGGGGCACCACAGAGAGCAGTTTTATACTGGCATTACACGGGGCACCATAGAGAGCAATGTTATACTGGCATCACACGGGGCACCACAGAGAGCAGTTTTATACTGGCATCGCACCACAGAGAGCAGTTTTATACTGGCATCACACGGGGCACCACAGAGAGCAGTATTAAACTGGCATCACACGGGGCACCACAGAGAGCAGTTTTATACTGGCATCACACAGCACACGGCAGAGAGCAACGTTATACAGTTGAACCTCGCTTAACGAGCATAATTCGTTCCAGAATCATACTCGTTAAGCGAAACACTCGTTATGCGAAACAATTTCTCTCAAATAAATAATGTAAAATACAATAATGCGTTCCATGTCGAAAAAATACGAAATGTTCTGTATAACGTTTCCACAAAGAAAATTATAAACTTATTGTTAAGGAGAGTAAATCAACTTCATCTTTTCTTCAAACGCGGAAAGAACCCACCTGGAATGCGAATACGATTTGCAAAAAATAATAATTTGGATAAATAGCTAATTTATTTTTTTAACTAGAAAGATGTCCAGAGACATTTGTTTTTGCCAACGCTTCAACATTTTGGCGAAAATGCGACACAGCATTATCTAAAACTAAATCTGCATAGCCACTTCCTTATAAGGGTGATGCTTCTCAGTGTAAGATGCAACAGTTTCCAATGCTTTCAGCATTTCTTTAATTCGCCAGAAGATTGTTGCTTTTCTGTTACCTCCTCCTCTGACAAACTTTCCTCCAAAACTTCTTGCTGTGAAACACAATGCAATTCCAAAAGCTCTTCGGTGGTCAGCTCTTTGCTGTGCTCTTCCACAAGCTCTTCGATATCACTGTTTTCCACCGACAATGCCTTGATAGTGGTCATAGACACAATCTCGTTGACTACAGGTTCCCCAAGTACTGTCTCGAACCCCTAAAAGTCACAAATCGACAACGCTCTCCAGCCAAAGCTTCTTCCAAGCAGAAGTCAGGGTTCTCTTGGTAACCCCTTCCCCCGCCTTGTCGATCATCTTCAGGCAGGCAACGACGTGGAAGTGATTTTTCCAAAACTCTTTGAGATTGAGGTTGGTCCCTTTAGTCACCTGAAAACAATGTTGGAAGAATGCTTTAGTGTAGAGCATCTTAAAGGGGCAGAAACTGGATCTTAATAAACATCAGGGAGGTCATCTTGTAAGCCTTGCGGATTCATGTACATGTATCTCAATATAGCACAAGTGTGAGAAAATGTATGAACACAAGCGACACTAGGATGCTACTAGAACGAGTGCTAAACACAGACTGATGTAACATGCGCACAATCCGGGACTTCCCCTCTCCTCGCCACTCGTTATGCGAAACGTCGCTCGTTAAGCAAGTCCTTCTTTTACACTTTGTTTTGCTCTTTATGCGAATTACTCGTTTTGAGAAGTGCTCGTTAAACGAGGTTCTACTGTACTGACATCAGACACGGTACCACAGAGAGCAGCGTTATACATATACAACGGTAACAGATTCAGAGGTCGACCACGCAAACTATGGACTGTATATATCAGAGACACTGAAGAGTATTTTATACGAATGGAACAGAAGGGCCTGTTCGATAGATCTTTTCCTTTCTTGACGTTGCGATGCATTCCAGGAGTAGAGAGAAGAGGAAGAAGAAGAAGTTCTGTATTGTGCTATGAGAATTCATGGGACTCAGTCTATGGCGATGACCAGTTAAGGCTAGCGCCGTCTAGAGGTTCCTTGTTGACACGCCTTGAGGTGTTTTGAGCAGGTATGACTAGACCTATATTATATAGAAGAGTCGACAGTTGGTAGGTGATGTTGTCAGCATCACGCCGGCCGCTTTTACTTTCAGGTCTATACGTCTGACCGACGTAAGGTTGGGTCGACCTAGGACCCAAGATCATTGTGGGAAGGGAAACAAAAATTCCAGGTCTGTTAGGAACCCACGACCTTCCGATCCGCAGGCGAGCGTCTAGCCGATGCACCTCCTCCACTCACCCCCTGGCACAAAGCGTGGGCAGAACTGTAGAACCTATTTCTTGGACATGAAGATCCCTCTCCGGGGTCGCCTTGTTTAATTTACAATAATGTATTACTTTACAAATTGTACAAATCACATGATCTATTTACACGGTAGACCTCACCACGGAAGTTTAAACTAGCTGTCAGGGGCCTGGAACCTGGTAGGAGGGGGTCGGGGGGGGGGGGGTGACTCAGACACAGTAAACACCCACACGTACTCCGGGTCCCTCCATCAGAAAATGTACAAGGGGCTAAGTGGCACCTAAACCAAGTGTAGATGTTTTCAGTTTTGAGTATTTGTTTATCCATTTCATATTTCTTTTCAGATGCATTATTCTGTTTATTTACAGTTCATTTCATTACTGTCTGTCTGTCTGCCTGTCTGCCTGCCTCTCTGTCTGTCTATCTCTCTGTCTCAACATCAAGCTAATACTCTACACACACACACAACAAAAGTCTGTAAAATCTTATCGCATGCAATCAAAAGACCCGGATCTGGATACAGTTTGTAGCAAACCAATATCAGCACGTAACTCTCTGATGTATCGCTGAGATCAGATTACCCACACTGCCAGAATTCAATACCCATGCACATTTGAAATCAAGTAATCACATCTGAGCGCTGTCGAGGTTCTAGACCCCGAGTGGGTGGTTGTTTGTTCCTTATTGATGACGTGCTGTAATATTTATAAGCTCCCAGGTCCTGTGTCTTACTTGTGACAGACGGAATAGGTGTCGGCCATCTGTTTTCTGTATTGTTTCTGTCTGGGCAAAGTGTAGAGCGAACTGCCCTCGTCTTACAGCAGAGTGGTTTTATTTGGTGTTATTTAGTGGAGAGGGACGGAGGTAGCTGGGTTATCAGAGGGTTGTTATTTTTGTTCCTACTGGGACGTTATTTGTGCTATTATTTGTATTTGATGTGTGTTGTTAAAGAGGAGTTTGACGTCATGTCATGGAAGATCATCAGTGTCAGAAGTGGTTGAAAGTGCACGAGACAGAAGTTTGTGGATAAGCATGACTATTAATGCCACACAGCATGGGCCAGAGGAAGAAGAAGAAGAAGAAAATGAAGAAAAAGATGAGAAAGAAGAAGAATAGCGTTTTTAATTCTGTGGCAACTGCCCTGCACAGGCTGCCCTTTATCCGCAGGATCAATCCCTTCCTGCCTACACAGCTCTAACAATGGTAAAACAGACAGTAGTGACATTTTTATTAGTTGGGGGAGGGGGGGGGGGGAGGGGGGGGGGGGTTGTTTCGTTAAAAAAGGACAATTTTTCACTCCTGAAGGCGGGAGCTCAAATAGATCTGGGTTTCTAGGACCTCTCCACTGGTGATCCTCATCCGCATGGTGGCACTTTGTGACACCGGGTGTTTATCGCTTGTGTGATGTCCTGGTGGGTTACAACTACCTACCTACCTACCTACCTACCTACCTACCTACCTACCTACCTACCTACCCACCTACCTACCCAACTACCTACCCACCTTTACACCTACCTACCCACATATCCACCTACCTACCCACCTACCTATCTACTTATCCACCTACCTGCCTACCCACCTATCCACCTACCCACCTACCTACCTACCTACCTACCCACCTACCTACCCACCTACCTACCCACCTACCTGCCTACCTACCCACCTGCCTACCTACAAAGTATAGGTCTATAAGTCTATGTCCAATACGCATGAACAAGCACGGAAGTCCTTTCCCCCTGGATGTTGTAAGTATCTGAATGGCTTTGGCGGATTTATGTAAACAAAAACTAATTTATAGCATGCACGCTACGTTTTAGACATTGGAATCGCGGATGTAACCAGGCATACCTCCCAAGAGGCGACAACACTACTTCTAGGGAGCCATAAACATTCTGAAACAGGAGTAGATAAACTACCTCCCCTGTTCGTGACAGGAGTCGATATGTCGACGTGTTTGATGTGGGCTGCATGCGAATCAGGATGCTAAGACTCCCTTGTGAAGAGATTGACTCATACATTTTTCAGTGCAAGCAGGTCGTCCATCTCGAACTTGAAGGTTATTGGTGTTCACAGTAGAAGTGTGCAAATACGGTCAGAATGTTGAGTGTTGAATCGACATCATAGCACTTTGGTCAACACCCCCCCCCCCCACCCCCCACCCCCAAGCGCTTCGTCCCTATCTTCAGCAGCAAGCGAAGAGTTCCAACTCCGGTGGTACCAGTGACTGTCTGTACATCCGTCTCCCCTTTCCCTTGAGTACTGTGCATCGACCAGATCTTCTGTTAACTCCCGGGCCATTCTCCTCATACCGTAGTGATCTATTTGTGCCCCTGAACTGTTCACGTACTTCAAATGGGCCTTTACAACATCTAGTTTGTTATATATCAGTTTACTGCCAAGTGGTGCAGAACCGACCAGTCTATCTGTCTGCTCGTTTCCCCACACCCACATACCCAGGAGAAAAAAATCCAAAAGAAGCTGACTACCCGGGACCTACGAAGCAATGCTTGTCACTCTGCACGGAGCATACCTGTCACTGAATATCTCAACATACTCTGTGAGTTAGTTACAATAATGACATGTGTCTACAGCTGATTCTCAAGCCAGCGGAAGGCAGCAGTGACTGCCTCCACCTTCATTCTTAAACTAGACGTTGTGATGTCATATACCACACCAAGCTGCAATAAGCAACGTCCATTAGCCTTTGCTTTCACCCCCATGCACTTCGCCTGCCTCCTTGAATAATACAGTCATAGGTCCAGCAAGGACGTTGCGGCTAGACAGTCTTCGTTAGCATCAAACACAAATACGCTCAAATATAAAGAGTTTTGGGAAAGAAACGACATCACAACATTCCCATAAGCGCTCCGTCACCATCTTCGGCTGCAAGCATGGAGTTCTCATTCTGATGGTACCTGTAACATTGTGTTTGTACTCGTATATCCCTATCGCTTTTCTATTAAGTTATGAGAGTAGGCTGGAACTAAAACCTCTAGAGACCAATCTTAAAAAGACTACTCAGCTTACTAACACTATCTGTTTGTGCCTGTTACACTCGTTTGTCTACCATTACGTTTACACAGTTTGTTTTAAATATTTTTGTATTCATGATTGTGCTGATGAAGGCTCCATAGCCGGCGGAACGTTCACGTTTTTGTTCGTTTTTGTTATATTTTAAAGCTTGCTGATACACTTTTCGTTGTGTTGTATATCTATTCCTGGTAATTAGCTTTGGAAACGCGGTTCCTGGAGACGTCTTAGTCTGAAGGCACAAAACTCACAGTGTGCCCCGAGCTCAGTAGGTCACCTGGTGGGATGTGCCACAGTAACAGTAGGACAACAGCAGTCTGCCAAGCTGGGTCTCACAGAACATGTTCTTTGACAGCATTTTGCGGCCTTTGGTTGCCGAAATCCATTCTTACATAAAGTGCACCAGTCACCTCACGCCGTAATCTCTTGGGTGTCTTTACAAGGGAGCTTAAATGAAAACCTTTAAAGCATGACATAAATTACAACAACCTTGTCATTATCGTGTAACCTCTCAGTATTGCTGTTAAGGATGTCAGGAGTTTCAAGCACGTCAAGTCACGGGGCAAAGAGAACGGCGATGTCATAATGACAGTTCTAACATGGTCGCCCCGTTTAAATGTCTTAAGAAGGAGCTGGTTACTCAAAAAGCATCTTCGGTAAGACTTTTTTCCAGATCGACCCTGGGTTTCTCAGCAAAAGAGGACGAAAATGGCTGTTTACCACTCTACCTATGTGCTAGTCCTGACCCACGGTTAGGAATCATGGGCAATCACAACAGCTAATGCCTTGGAAATGAGATGCATGAGAAAGTCGTCCAGATGACCAGAAGAGAAAAAGTTCGCAGTCAGACAGTACGTCAGGATCTTGAAACACAGGCCTAACAAACTCGAGAGATTAAGTCACACTTTTGTCGGTTTGGACATGTATGCACCATGGTAAGCCAAGAACCAGGGAACCAGACCTCCAGGGCGACCCAGGAATCGCTGAAAAGACAACATCCGACAGTCCCTGACTGACAGAGGACTGGAATGGAACAAAGCCAGAAAGAAAACTGTTGATAGAGAAGTCTGACGATCTCTCTGGCAAACCTCAACACCCCAAGGTAGAAGAGGATCGACTAAATAACTAAATTTGTGCTCTAATATCAGATTAATACTGTTGTATGGAACTGAAACATGAGGAATAGCTAAATCATGTACCAGTAATCTCCAAACATTCATTAACTGTTTTCTGTGCAGAATACAGAGTATCATATGCTATACAAATAATAATAATAATAATAATAAAAATAATAATAATATTAATAATAATAATAATGTATATTATTTAAAATGTTAATTTTCCATGGTCGTTACTTATAGATTTGGAAACTACTGAACTAATTGCTTGCAAATTTTCACACAACGTAGAGCGTGATTGTATGTATGAGTGTTGCACAAATCACGAACGACGTAGCTCCAGCTATGATCAAATCATTATATTTTTTCGTTGCCGACCCGGATTTATTTTTGTTGATTGGTCACCTTTGAATGTGTGTGTAACACTGAACTTCGCATTATATTATAATTTCATTTCTACCAGATTCCCCAGTCTTTGGTAGCGTAGTAGTAAGTATGCCACCTAGCACGCAGGTGACCGGTGTTCTGTTTTCTGCTGGGTGATCTATTTTTTCTTTTTTGCCCTCAATAGGGCGGCTACCACGTTGTGGTTAACAGCTAGGCTGCGATATCTGCGCCTTTTCCGCTCGCTTTTGCGGTTTACAGCTAGCCTGCGATAGCGGTGGCGAGATGCTCACTGATCATGTCCCAGGTAATCTTTCTTTTCGTTCGCCCCTTGTGTTGTGGTTTAATGCTAGGCTGCGATATTTAAACCAAAATCTGGAGTCTTCAGTAGTTTTTTAATGCTAGGCTGCTATATTTAAACCAAAATCTGGAGTCTTTAGTAGTATAGTGGAGAAAACACATCAACAGGACAACAACCAAAGCCAGAAGGAGGGTAGCCATTCTGAGAAAACTAAGTGGAACCACATGGGGTGTTAGCGGGAAAATACTTAGGAAAGTTTACCAACAAAGTGTTCGACCACATCTTGAATACGGATCAACAGCATGGAGTTCGGCATCAAAAACCACATTGCAAGAATTATACAAAGTGCAAAATCAAGCACTCAGAGTTACCACAGGCAGTATGAAATCAACACCTATAGCTGTGATGGAGAAAATGGGGATGACCCAAGCACTGAGTGAACGCAGAGACACCAAGATGCTTTTACAAGCAGAAAAGGTTCTTAGTATGCCCAGTCACCCTATGAATGAAAGATTCCAAAATTTAGCTTTGGGACGACTAAAGAGAAGTAGTTTTATCCACCAGGCCAAACGGCTCGGCAGACAAACCACTGATTTGCCTGCAACTGATAGATCCTTAAATGCTGTCCCAGAACGGACCCCCTGGAGAGAGAAGTATAAGTTTCCAATACACATCAAGACTGAAGTGAAAGGGGTATTTGACAAGGAAGAACAAAACAGTGTGCAGCGCAAAACAGCCACCCTCAGTCTACTTGATGATGAATACCCACATAATCTTTGGGTCCGTGTTTACACAGATGGGTCAGCAAAAAGCGCAGTCAGAAACGGAGGTGCAGCAGTGTACATTGAATATCCTAATAATACCAGGGATACAGCCAAAATACCAACAGGAAAGCACTGTCACAACTATGATGCAGAAGTTCAAGCCATCAAGATAGCGGCAGAGAAACTACTAAATACAGGGTATTTTTTACAACCAGTAGTATTCCTGACAGATACAAAAGCGGTACTTCGGTCACTCCAGTCTGGAAAATTACCAAGCATACGGACACTATTATCCGAACCAGGCAACCTTTGTAATTTAGTAATGCAGTGGATACCTTCTCACTGTGGAGTTTCCGGAAGAGCTGATAAACTAGCTAAGGAAGGTGCAACTGAAGAACAACCTGACATACCAGTCTCTAATCAACAGAAGAAGAGAATAATCAAATCAATCAGAATGCCACCGAAACTGGCAAAAGACGATTACCATATTATGGACAGACCAGAGCAAGTCATTATCCTTCGCCTTACAACAATGCACAGTCGACTTCGCTGCTACATGTACAACACATTTAAGATTGGACAATCAGCCATGTGTATTTGTGAACTGGCACCTGAAACAACAGATCACATCCTTCAAGACTGTCCCAGATTCAACGCTCTCAGGCAAAACCTTTGGCCAAAAGAGACACTTGTGGAAGTCAAACTTTACCGGGCGCTTAGTGAATTACAAAAGACAGTGTAATTCATACAAGAGACATCATTGCAGATATAGATAATTTATTTCATGCGAACGAAAGAAGAAGAAGAAGAAGTAGTATAGTTCTAAGCTTTCCGCCCTTCACGCGGGTGACCGGTGTTTGATTCCCGCCGGGTGCTAATTTTTCTTTTGCCCTTAAAAAGGCGATTGGCACGTTGTGTTGTGGTTTACAGCTAGGCTGCGATATCTGCGCATTTAGCTCCACACAAACGATTTCAGCACAGTCCTATTTTGCTTCACTAGATCAAAAACTATTGGTTTATGAAAGAAACTTTGCTAAGACAGCTTAAAGTCCATTTTAGTTTGGGTGGACATGGATGCCAAGATCAATTAAAAATCGTTCCATGCCAAGAGATGACGGGTGTTGTTTTTTATTTCTGCTGTTTGTGAGTGTAGTGTACTGTTTTAACTCACGGAATATTACGGTGGGTTCGATCACTGATAAGGTGATAGAGTTTTTTTTTTTTTTTTTTTAGTGTCGGGGACACAATTGAACTAAACAGTCCGTGGCGACAGCACTAGCCATGCGGCGCTATTTCCTCTGGCTTCACCGACCTACAAAGACAGTAGTGACAGTTTTATTATTTGTCATTGTGAAGGTGGTTGTGGTAGTGGTAACGGTAGTACTAGTACTCAACGGGAGATGTGGTAGCAGTTACACTGGCCACATCTACTTCTCAGTACAGATTAATGCTACCAATTTTAGTCTGGGTGCACACGGATGCCAAGCTCAATTTAATTACTATATTTCGTCAGGTGATGACTTCGTCAGGTGATGACTTCGTCAGGTGATGACTTTCCAATCCTTTGGATAGGAAGATATGGTTGGGGGGCGCGGGGGGGGGGGGGGGCAAAGAGTTTGTTGACAGACACTGTTAACTGAGAGAGCTTTAATCATTATTTTAAAGTTCTCATTTCTTAACTATTTTCATTTCAATGATTTCGTCAGGTGATGATTTTCCAATCCTTCGGAGAAGGAGGAGGTTGATTACAGATACTGTTAGCTGAGAGAGCTTACCACATTATTTTAAAGTTCTTATTTCTTATGTACTTATATTTTAATACTGCTTCCTCGGCTATTCTCATTTATTTTGGTGCGAATTTGTTGGAACAGTAATCAGCTTTACGTTCAGCTGTTTAAACACAAAAGATGCTTTAGCTTGCGATGAACAAACAATCTTTTTTTTTTTTTGTCGCTCTAACAAGGCACTTTAATCGACCACTAATATAAACACACTCTTATACAAGGTCCGACAAGTAAGTAATGAGACTGATTTTGTTATGGCCAAGACAAAAGTGCCATATATAAAGCAAAGCATTGAATCTAAAGAGACAACATTCATATTTGATCTGGCAACTCTTCATCACCGCTCGATAAGCAGACAACCAACACGCCGCCATTTTGTTGACCTAGTCAATGGTGCATTGTTACGTAATCGGCACGGAGCAAAAAGCTAACATTAAATTCTTTTTAAAACCCAGAAAAAGTGCCATTGAAACAGTTCAATTGATTCTACAAGTTTATGGGGATAATTGTTTATCTCATGCACAATATTCCAGGTGGTATTCACGATTCAACAGTGGTGAAGAAATGATTACTAATGAAAAAAAAACTGTTTGGCACCCCAACTGTCGCATCATGTTAGCTTATACGTCAAAAACACTTTTTTATGCCTTGATGGCAACGGGCATTTAGTGCTAGACCCATCTGTTTTATAAACTGTTCGCCACTTAATGTGTGAAGCAATCGGTACCACGCTGGCCGCCATTACTTCCTATGAAGTAAATTTGGGAGTTAATTCAATAATTGGAGAGGTTAGGTGTAAATATCTGCAACACTGCAGTTGTAAATCATCAATTAACCCCGCTGTTTGTGTTTAATCATAAAACTAACGCTAATTGTCAGTAATTTGTAAACTGACAGTGTAATTGTAGATCTTAAAGTAACACAATTATTGTCTTCATATAGTAACAGTAACTTGTTAATCATAAAATAATACAATAACTATAAGCCTATACAAGTAACACAAGCAGGATCTAGACCAGTTACCGCCAATTGATTGGCCGCTAAAAATGGCAGGCTAATCACGTAACAGGTTGAGATATGTAGCATTTCCTCTTCTACAATGGCTCTCTGCTTCATTACACACCCCAAGGAGGAGAATCAAACAGGTACCAATCTCAGAAACCCCGCTGAACCCCCAGAAACAGTAATATTATGGCACCGGACGGTTAATTAACCTGCAATCCGGTCTGGACAATACCTCATCAAGCGGGCTATATGATTTATGCAAAGCGAGTATTTCGTCGAGGGCGTCAATTTTGCTTTGGTTTATTTGCTGTCAGGAAGGCCCAGAAAAACAAACAATTCCCCCCCCCACCCCATTTTTTTGTGTGGTTTGGGGGGGGGGGGGTGTGAAAAAATGTTGAAGAACATTGATCTAGACCACATGATGGGACATGATTCATCAACCCAATATTTCCCTTAAATGACACTGAAAAGTGCAACCGTGCCTGGCGTTCAGGAAACAACAAGTAATTCCGCATCATAGTTACTGGATCTGCAAGGCTGGCGGAGCGTTGTCAAGGGACGGTTCTGTGATCGAATGGAATTGCTGACCAGAAAGGAACTTAAGAAATCAACCTGCACGCTAGATAGTTTATGGCGTGACGCAACAATGGGCAACGTTAAGTCCAAACATCCTGTTGCTGTTGTGTTTGTTTTGCATGGTCAATAGTTTACCTGTTATTGGATTATCAACCGGACTTCTCTGGTCGCGTGGCTGTCACAGTTTCTTGTTAAGTAGGTGGGCTGTGAAATCTGGTGCGTGTCACATGTTTACACGTGAGCGCGCGCGTGTTTCAGCTCCATGCCCTAGTTGTGTTGGGTACTGCACTGAAACATCAACAGTTGCGGAATTCTTGAAGCTAGCTGGCATTATTTGCAGTGGTATATATTAGCCAACACGTAGAGTCGCAGTTATACGCTCGCCTGCGTATCTGAGGGTCAGGTGTTCAGATCCGGAGCCGGGTGTTTTTTCTTTTTTCTTTTTAAACTGACCTCGGCTTTCACGTCGACCCAGCTTTTAATAGGTACCAGCTCAAGTCTTCGGAAGTACAGGCGACCGGTTTGCTGTTCACCGCTTCACCAACCGACCGCCCATTGGTGTGTACAATACAGCAATAGCAGTGAAAGGCACCGTACGCCTGAAGGCGATGGAAAGAGTTACTAAGTAAAAAGGTAAATTGTACCCCACGGGACATCACACAGAGCGATAAACACCCGGGGACAAAAAGAACTACCGACTTCTTAGCAAGCATGCCGTACAAAACGACTAAATAGAGGTGTTGCATTCGAAGTATAAGTAGGGATGTTTCCTGTGAGGCGAGGAGCAGACAGTCTGCATACAATTAAGCCAGATCTGTAAAACGCGTGTACACGCAAAACTCACGTTCTAAAACAGAACCACAGTCCAGAAGTGGACAAACAGCCAGACAAAAATAATGTCAAATGGAATAAAACATGCTGTCTGTGTCAAATACACGACCACCTGACGCCAGGTAAGCGTATTACTCACTGTGCCACTACGGCTTATATTTCAGCATGATTATTTAGGAAGGAACCACTAGTGCCATGTTGCTGGAAAAACACGACAAGTTTGTTAATTTACAGTTGCAGGATTCAAGTCAATTAAATGTCCGGTTTTGCACAAAGACAAACTCTTAATATCTTTCAATGAACATGCCATTCACCGTTTAGAAAAAAAAAAAAAAAAAACCGGCTGTTAGCAATAATCAATATACAAGCCAATTAGACCACTCTAAGAAAACAATACCTGTCAGCGTGACTCAGTTTGACATGGTATTACATTTACATTTTTCAGTGTTAAATATTCATCAGTAAAAAGGCACTCTGAGAAATCTTCATACTGTAATATTTCTTTAATAATACTATTGTGTGATGTAATTTCTCTAACGTGTCATCTTTAGTTCTGCTTATTTCTTCTTCTTCTCCCTTGTGTGTGTGTTCAGTTTCGTATGGTCAGGTCACACTGTCAGGTGGGTTGTCTCTGTGAATTCATTTATCTGTTTCAAGTACTGTAAAGTTCCCCACAGCTAGCTCTGCACACTTTGTTCTTGCGACTGAATGAACTCAGGTGATTGTGGTCCCATCTGACATGCACACTGAGGGGACTGTATAGTCTGTTTTTTTTTTTTTTTAAATAGTAGTTGACCCATACTACTTCTAAAGAGCAGAAGATCGTAACAACAAAAATAAAATGTATTAGGACAGCTGCTGATGTGACAAGAAGAGATCAAATCAAGAATGAAGAAATTAGAAGAAGACTATGACTGAAGCTAGACATTCTGTTCATTAAGGAACAACAAATGAAATAGTTTTCTATCTGACGAGAATGCCTTGGTACCAACGGCCACACTGAAGAAATATAAGGAACAGAAAGCAAAGGGAAAACCACGCAAGAAATGGAGCGACACCATCAGCAGCAACCTAACAGAAATAAACACCAACTTCTACAAGGCTTTGGAAAATGCGCACAAACGATCCTTACATCTCCCGCCAACACGTCAATGAGGTAAATGATGAAAGAGAAGAAAAAAAAAAAGCAGCAGCAGTAATTGAGCCTGCAGTATCCTGTTCTGAAAAAGAAAAATTGTTGTATATTGTTTCTGTTTTTTTTTTCCCCTTCTGAGTCTGTTGATAGACTCTTGAGGATATCGACTGGTTAGTTAATAAAAGTTGTGTATTGTTGATATTTTGATCACTTAAAACGTCACGACACTTTAGAGAGAAAGGTGTAGAATGTAACAGATGATTTCCAGATGGGTGTATCAGACGCGGAACATCTTGCTGTTGATCGAGAAGTTTTCTGACGTCAGTACACTAGAGGCATCCCTAAACGTTCTCAGTCTTCTGATGGAGCGTCCATCACCAGGTACCTCTACTGACTGTTCTTATGAGTAGTTGGCTAATGTCTCCTTTGTGTCTGTACACGTGTGCGTGCATTCGTGCGCGCGCGCGTGTGTGAGTAAACAAATAGACATGTATTGATTGGCATTCATAGAAACAGGAATAAGGATAGACAACACTCTAGACAATCTAAAAGTCGTAAACTGTGGTTACCATTCCGGAAATGAAACCAGTCACCTTCAAATAGTGACAGCGCCTTGCTACTGGCACAAGTGTACTTAGACGCATGACCAACTAGATTTAGGAGATGGAGAACTGACATTTGTTACAGGTTAGCATCTTGTGTGTATGCGAAACAAGATGGAAAGGAATTTTTAGAATCAAGTAAATGACCGTCTTCCAAGCCTTCGGTCATATTAGGAAAATAGGGCTACATCTGTATTTTATAGACCATTTAGCACTTGATGAGTGATTTTGTCAATATTACACAGTCGCCTTTACTTCCAAGGACTTTACCTGGTACCCATTTAAGGCTGGGTCGACCTTGTAGCTGTCATTTAAAAAAAAAAAAAAAACGTCCGGCTCGGTCAGGACCTGAGCCCACCACCCCGATCCGCATTCGATGGCCTAGCCGCTACAACACGGCTGTTCCCAAAATAATAACAGACATTGGTGAATATGAGGTGGATTTTAAAGGAACGGCAAGATTATACAAAGGTCATATTCACATTTACCGGTATATCTTCACACTGGTTGCCATATCATTCGTGCTTGCCCCGACTGGCCTACGTCGGTGGGGTGTCATGTTTATTGGTTTCTTCGAAAGGACTGTCTCGTAGGACCTAGGCAGAGGCTCTGGGTAGCGGGGTTCGGGCTAGGGCCAGTTTTTACATGTTCTGGGGTCGTTAAAAGCTGTGTTGTCTTGCGGGAAATAACACGCGACCTCGGCGCTGATGTAATTGGAGACAGGACAACGTGACACCCCTCTGACGTAGACTAGTCGGGGCATGCATGAATTAAAGGTCAACCAGTGTGCGGAGGGGCCAGGAAACGTGAATAGGACAATTACAAAGGACATGATGACTTGACTCCAGTGTGGGTGGAATAAATAGAGAAGCCCGTGATCCGAATGTGTTGGCAAGAAATAGAAACAGCAGTCTCGATCTTCACCTTTGTCGGCTTTCATTAGTGTCAATCAATGTTCATTCATTAATAATTCTATTACAACTGTGATGCCTTCGAGCGCAAAGCACCGAATTCGTTTAATTTTTGTATCTATTAGACAAATGTTAGTAGTTGGTAATTTTTGATTACTTTCATTCTATCCATTGCTTTTTGTTACAGATTCTCTCCACTCTTGTATCTGAACATGCAGTTTTAATGATAAATTAAGTGAGCATTCGCATTCTTGTTTTGTTCTTACATTTTTTGGGATCTTGCCACATTGTGTGTCTAGTTTTCACCCATTATGTTTCTCAATATTTCTCTCAGTATTTGCATGAAGTCGAGGCGAAACTTGTGTGTGGAGGATGTTTTCAAACACATCATATTTAATTTACACTTAGTGAAGAAACCCTTAGAAACAAAACATAAAACAGTGAAGAACTGGAGTGTACAACACTGAGGATGCCGCGATGTTCAACTATCTCTAGTGTTTACAGATGTTTAGACATTCATTCATTCATTCAGTAGCATGTCCCTCGCGGAACCTCGCTGCCATAACAACCCTCCGGAAAACCTTCCTATCCTGAGCAAGATGTCCTGCGTCTGATACACCCATCTGGAGATCATCTGCCACACAAAACACCCATCTTCTCCTTGGCCTTCCTCTTCCTCTCTTCCCAGGCATATACCCCTCCATTATTGTTCTCTCTAGACTTCCATGACGTTTCAAGTGACCAAAATATTTCAATTTTCTTTGTTTTATTGTCTTTACTAGCCAACCCTCTTCAATATTCAGCTCTTGAAGTATGGATGCATTTGTTCTTTTCTTTACCCAAGATATTCTTAGAACCTGTCTGTAACATTTATATTCAAATGCATTTATGCGCGTTTAGACATTACGCCGAGAAAATGAAATTAAAGAGTCAGGACAAAAAAAAAAGTGCAGCGAACAAAATATAAATTGCACAAACTAAAGTAAAGTAGTGAACAGAAAATAAAGCAGAAAAAAAAAATGGTCACAAAACAGGCTGAATTTCACACAACAAAATCAGTTCACAAACAAAACGAAGTACACGAAACAGAACAAAGTGTACAAAACAGAACGAAGTGCTCCAAACAGAACGAAGTGTTCAAAACATAACGAAGTGTTCAAAACATAACGAAGTGCACTAAGCAGAAACGGTTAGTTTTATACAATAGTTTCACCAGAGAAAGTAGGTCACGTTCCATTGATAACTTTGTTAGACTAGTCTTTTGCTCGACGTTACGGGTGTGCAGTTTTCTTGTTTGCTTTCTGGGATGTCTTGCATTTACGTTTTTATTCCGAGAAAGAGGATGCATGTGACATAGGTTTCATTACTCTCTAAAAGGGGTTTTGTGTTAGACCCAGTTTGTCGATGTTTATGGAGTGTTAAAAGCGCTAGCAGGGTGAAATATACAATACGCGATATCAACGGCATTGCGGAACACTTCCGTGACTTTGTGCCAAGGTCACTCGGCTCAAGGCCGACCAATCAGAAGTGAGCTAGTGTGTGTATGGTCGGTCCGTGGGGAGACCAACGCTACTCTTACCCCAGAACCAAGTGCGAAAACAGAACCAAGTGCACAGAACAGAACCAAGTGCACAAAACAGAACGAGGGTAACACAATGAAATGTAAGATTTTACAATGTCACTGAATACAAAATAACAGAGTGCACCCCAGCTCGGCTGCCGATCACTAAATTACTGTAACGTCCAACGACAAGAAGCAGATATCCACACAAGAAGAAAACGAAAAAAAAAAAAAAAAAAAGAAGAAGGTGAAGAAGAAGTAGAAGAAGAAGAAGAAAAAAGAAGAAGAAGTAGAAGTAGAAGAAGAAGAAGAAGAAGAAGAAGAAGAAAAAGAAGAAGAAGAAGAAGAAGAAGAAGAAGAAGAAGAAGAAGAAGAAGAAGAAGAAGAAGAAGAAGAAGAAGAAGAAGAAGAAGAACAAGAAGAAGAAGAAGAAGAAGAAGAAGAAAAAGGAGCAGGAAACATGAAATGGAAAAAAACAAATAAAGACAGAAGAAGGAGAATAATGTAACCAATTTCTGTGATAGAAAGAATCACCAAAAGTATATTATTTTTTTTCATGTGACCATCAACGCACGGTGAGCTGCTTGTTCAACGAAGTGTTAACACAGCTGTATTCCCTAGTTCCTCGCGAGAACAGGGGAAATTGATCAGACTCAGGATGTGTCTTCTTCTTTGCGTTCACCAGCTGTAACGTGCGGCGGAAAGTTCTGGTTGTTTATATACTTTTGGACTGAAGTCCTGTTCCAGAACCTGAGTGTTGCGTGTGCATCCGTGTTGAAGATCTGACTCATATGTATGCAGACTGCTGGTTCCTTTCCTCTCAGGCAGATGCACTCCGACTTCGAAAGAAGCTCCCAATTAGTCGACTTTTACGACATGCTTTTGGATAGGCAGTCGGGCTTCTCTTGTTGTCCCTATATTAGGGCCCGAAACTCACACGGGGAGATATTCCCTGCCTCAATGAGACACGTGCCATAGTTGGCATCGTTAAGAACGACGCCATAAATCCACATTTCATTCTCCAATTCCGGCGCCCAAATGTGCCCTGCCGTTTCTTTTTTCCAACCATAACGGCCATTTGTTGCTGTTTTCTGCTAGCACTTTGGCAGTTATCCGGTCGTTGTCTTTGACTGGTAAGAATGGGTTGATTACCCAAAACACGTTTTATGCATTTAAACCCGCTTTCGTCTTCACACATTTCTGTTAATTGTTCTGAAAGTTAAACTTCGAATTCCTTTTTTGTGCGCTTTATATATAGCTGGATCGCTCTTAGGACCTAATAGTATTATGCATCCAGCGCTGGGGAACCTTGAGGTCACCGAGATAACATGAGAAGTTATTGTACATTAGCTGTCAGAGGGCAGGAGTAAGTAACAACACGGTACTAGTGGTTAAAAAAAGTATTTTCTTCTTCTACTTCTTCTTCTTCCTCCTCCTCCTCTTCTTCTTGTTCTTCTTGTTCTTCTTTTTCTTCTTCTTCTTTTTCTTCTTCTTCTTCTTCTTCTTATTTTTCTTCTTTTTCTTCTTCTTCTTCTTTCTTCTTCTTTTTTTCTCCTCCTCCTCCTTTCTTTATGTGTGTATGTGTGTGTGTGTGAGTGAGTGAGAGAGGGGTGGCTGGTCGCAAGTAGATGAAAGTTTGAGGTAAAAGTGAGGCATACACTACAGAGCTCAGTAGAATGAAAGGGCAGAAGAGGTAGACCAGGAAAGCACTGGACAGAGAACTTGACTGACTTGACAGGCCTTAGGCGTGCAACCATGGAGTCCGTCGCCTGACCGTCAGAGACAGCTAATCTTCTTCTTTTTTCTTCTTCTGCCTTTCTATCCCCCAATGGAGCATAGGCCCTCAACCAACTCACGCCAAGTCGTTCTATCCTTCGCCATTACATGGAGCTCTCCCCATGTCCTCCCAATCTTTCTAACCTCATTCTCCAGCTCTCTTCTCCATGTGTTTTTTTTGCCTTCCTTTATTCCTATGCCCCTGTGGGTTCCAATGCAAAGACATTCTAGTTATGCTGTTCTCCTGTTTTCTCAGTGTGTGCCCTATCCAACGCCAGCGTCTTTTCCTCACCTCCTGATCCACTGGAGCCTGTTTAGTTCTCTCCCAAAGTTCTACATTAGTTATTTTATCATACCATTTTATTCCCTCTATTCTGCGCAGGCACCAGTTAATGAATGTCTGCAATTTATTAGTAATTGCCTTGGTTGTTCTCCATGTTTCCGCCCCATACAATAGTACTGATTTGACATTAGAATTAAAAGTTTTTAGTTTAGTATTTCTTTTAATTTCTTTTGACCTCCAATAATTCCCTAGTGCTATGAAAGCCCCTCTTGCCTTTTGTATTCTTATTTTAATATCTCTATCAGTTCCTCCATCTTTATCTACATTACTGCCTAAATAGGTGTACGACTCCACGTCTTGGAGTGGGGTGCCATTAAGAGAAACCACATTACTATTTGCCTGATTTATTCTCATTATCTTTGTCTTTCCTTTATGGATATTCAGACCAAGCTGCTGTGATCTCGCATTAAGTATATTTAATTTATCTTGCATCTGATTCCGTGAATGGGACAGAAGAGCAATATCATCAGTGAAGTCCAGATCATCAAGCTGTTTTGTAGGGGTCCACTGAATTCCATTCTTGGTGTTAGCAGTTACTGTTTTCATAGTTCAGTCTATAGCCAGTAAAAACAAGAGAGGCGACAAAAGACATCCCTGTCGCACACCTGTTTTTATTTCAAATGCATCTGTTAGCTTTCCCTCAGCTAATCAGTCAGCAGCAACTGGTGGCACAACGACACGCAGTTATATGTAACGGCACAGTGATAAGGATGTTTATGATGATTCTATATCTGACGTCTCAAACCCATACAATCATTTATTCGCTTTTGGAGTGGCCGAGGGGGGAAAGGGGGGGGGGGGGGGGGGTTGTTATTAGGCAAATTTACTGCTCATAGAAAGGTCAACTCGTTTTTATTTGTACTGGGCAGTTTTCGTTCCATCCATCCATGAATACATCCAACCTTTCATCTATCTATCCATTCATGTGTGAAAACAGAAAGTAAAAATTCAACCGCGTTCAGCCTTCTATAATCAGTATAGGGTATAATTGTGGCCTGGTTTCTTTGTGCCAGGTATGTCAAGTAATAAATAGTAATTGCACTAGAACGAGTGGCATGGACCGCTACTCTGGTACCTGGTGGAAATGGTTGAGAACGAGTAGAGAGAAAGAGAGAGAGAGAGAGAGAGAGAGAGAGAGAGAGAGAGGGGCAGAAAGAGGGATAGGGGTGGGGAGAGGGACGGTACGAATTGATGCAGAGGCCGACCTCCACTAAGATGGATTTAGGACATTGAAGCGTTGGCTGTGAAAGCACACAGGGCTAGGGGGAAAAAAAGAGACATTCAAAGCTTGCCATGAAGAGGGTAACGTTCTGAAAAAGAGGTGCCGATTGATTGAGATTGTCGTTGCTTATTGAGCAGTCGACTCGTCTGTGGTTTTACTAGGCAATTTTACGATCAGTAGTTTATCGTTGCTCATTGAACAGTCGACTCGTGTGTGCTGTCACTAAGCAGAGTTACCATCAATAAATTGGTCGAGACTCGTTACCATTAACGACATCAAAACACAGCAGTCTGCTGTCAAATCCTCAGCAGATAAGATCTAACCGGGTACTTCGGAATTGACACAGATAAGCTAATAATAATATATTTTTTAATTTTAAAAATCTGTCCCTTTGAATTAGATGAGATTAAAATGCACTTCCATGTCGCTGTCAAAGAATTGCCACAACAAAAACTGACATCCGCAATGGGCGAACCCAGATTTTTGTCTCAATAAGCAAACTAGATCATTTAATTAGAAAATCTACGAAGATCTGTCTATATATTTTTAATTAATTTATAACTTTATCCATTATCTACAAAAATGAACCACTGGGACACAGAATGCTAGGAAAAGAAAAAGAAGAAGAAGAAGAAGAAGAAGAAGAAGAAGAAGAAGAAGAAGAAGAAGAAGAAGAAGAAGAAGAAGAAGAAGAAGAAGAAGAAGAAGAAGAAGAAGAAGAAGAAGTGGTGAAGAAGGAAAAGAAGAAGAAAAGAAAAAAGAAAAAAAAAAAGAAGAAAAGAAGAAAAGAAAAAGAAGAAAAAT
>CAJHNH020008257.1:0-7500 GCA_905116865.2 Candidula unifasciata | reverse complement strand
TTCGACTTGCTAATAAGTAATTGTTGCAACCTGATTAAAAGTCTGCCTATGTTTCCCCCTCAGTGTTGAATATCTGTCAGAAGCTGTGCTCACTTCCTTTTGAATTAGTTTTTTTAGTGTATGGATTCTCACTGGATAGGACACACATTAAGACCCGCACCCCCACTCCCCAAAAATAATAATATAATTATAATGTTTTTGCACAGGAACTCGTAGAGGCATAGAAGAGTTTAGGACCAGGTAGGTTAAGTAGGTGGCAGAAAGGGGGGAGGGTATGGGGGCGGGAGAGAGAGGGAGAGGGAGAGAGAGAAAGAAATAGAGAGAGAGAGAGAGAGAGAGAGAGAGAGAGAGAGAGAGAGAGAGAGAGAGAGAGAGAGAGAGAGAGAACAACACTCGTGGAAACAGTAGGACGTTGCGACGGAAGTCTTTATCAACGCGCACCACAACAGTACGACAAAGAAACGGGGGAGGGGGGAGGAGTCGAAAAAAAAAGAGGAGAAGGACTCTCACAGAAACAATCGGATTTTTCGACCAGTCTTTAGCAAGCCGCACCACCAAAGAAGACAATCCTACACACTAGCTCTTCCACACAGGCGAATCACTGGAATAACTGTAAGGAAATAAGAAGTATATGCATAGATAGAAAGAAATGTTGTGAAGTGAATCAAAAGAAATTAGGAATCAGTTAATGAATGTTGTTGAGCTGTCGAATAGCTATAGTCAATCAACCTTTGATAATGTATGTTTTGCTGTTGTTTCTGCTCAGGCTCAATGGAGACTTTTTGAAGTGCCCAAACTGAAAGTGAGAGAGCACACAACAGATCCTCTGAGCATCTCAGACATCTAGAGGCTGTGAGGACGGTGCAAGTTTGTTGGTGGAGAGCAGCCACTTTCACAGCAGCTTGAGCAAGGTAAGAAGGGCAGAGGGGAGTTGGGTATTCTTCATTACCTGTGTCTATCCTAAATGACAGTCATCATTGTTCGGCCATGTTATGAGTAGGGGCGAAAATTAAGACAAGGAAGACAACGAGAGAAGATGCTTGACAGTCTTGTGGCATGGCATGGAGGTGTGTCAGCACACGAACTGATACATGCTGCAGGAGATCGCAGATTGTGGCGAGGCATAATCGCCCATGCCAGTCGGCAAGGCACGTGATGATGATGATCCTGAATGAATAACCGAATGAACACCCTGTACTGGAGACCATGGGGGGGGGGGGGGAGGCACAGTAGCATAGAGGTTAGACTACTGCCTGCTGGCCCGAAGTTCTTGAGTTTTAATCCGCATTTTGTGAAAAAATGGTTTCCAAACTGTCATGTTCTAGCAGGTCTGAAATAATACCAGGTTCTCTCCTAGGAAGAAAGGTCGGAGGACGGGATGTGGAAGACGTTACCCGCCGAGTGATCTAAAACATATGTGTTTAGTATATGTCTGGTACGCCCCCGGAGTTTGGAAAAAAAAGACCTTTACTGTCTTTTGGCTTAGCCGCTGCGAAAGCGCTTCAAAAAGTAATGGCAAACTACTGAACGTAAAATTTGTCTAGAAAATCCACAATAACCCCCCAAAAATACTGTAGTTGGTTATGCAACGTTCTGAAAAGGATACACAACTAACTTGCAAGAGACTTTGTGTGTGTGTGCGTGTGTGTGTGTTGTGTGTGTGTGTGTGTGTGTGTGTGTGTGTGTGTGTATGGAAGAGGGAGACACACGGCTCCCTTAGAAAGCAATAAGTAACAGACGAGTAATATAGTTTGTATACGAATCCTATGTGTTGGGCTGAAAAGCGTGGATATCGCCGCTTAGCTTAATCACCACATAACCTGCCAACTACGTTTTTGAGGACGAATGAAGAAGAAGAAGAAGAAGAAGAAGAAGAAAGAAAAGAAGAAGAAAAGAAGAAAAAGAAGAAGAAGAAGGAAGAAGAAGAAGAAGCAGCAGCATCCACTCTAGTCACTCACGCCTTGTGTTATCACAGAATATTCTCTGCCTACCCAAGTATCTTTTGTGTATGTACTTTATGTAAAGCTTTGCAATCCTTCTTCCTAGTTTATCATCCGTTTTGTTAACCGGCATAAATGAACTCAATAGAGGAGAATCAATTCGTTCAGTTTTATCGAACTTCACGTCAAAAATTATTTCCCTGTGCCTTTTTTTTCCTCGGTATTATTCTATATATTCCTCTCCTTGTGAGCAGCGCATTCAATGATAAAAGCAATATTAATGAACAAACAGTTCTCCAGGCGCCTTCTCTGTCTGTGACTCCAAAGCACAGTTGTAAAAATTGTAAAGCCATAATGCCCGACTGTGTGACCTGCGCTTGTGATAAAACTGTTTTGTCTGTTGGGTTGAGGGGAGGAGATTAGACAGTGTGGAGAGCCCGATATGATTTGTTTTTCCTTGTGTGGACTTCACACTTCAAAAGGTATTGGTGAGTTGTGCTGTGGTTTATAGTTAGGCTGCGATATCTGCGCATTTCAGTCTCACACCTGATTTAGAAGACATTTCATTTTTTCACCCCACGCCCCTGCGATATGTTTGTTACTGGGAGATGGTCCAGTATTTTCGTTCCTCTCCAAACAGCGAAAAGTTTGAACAAGAACGGGAACAGGAAGAAGAAGGGAGGAGGAAGGGATGAAGGGGTGAAGAAGAAGAAAAAGACAAAAAAAAATCGGTTCTCTTCAGTTATAGTTTTTTGATCCAGCGTACAATGCCAACATTAAAACATTCATTGCAAAATTAACGAGAAATACCGAAACATCGGGCGTTGTATCCCACAATTGGTTCTGTCGGGTAAGGGTAAAAAAAGTCGTAGTTTCAAAATTGTGCACGAAAGTACAAACTTGGACAGCCCTTGTTGCAACATCTAGTCCTAGTTCTTTTAAAAAAAAAAAAAAAAGCTCGACCACTTTCAGACTGCTGCTAGCTAGCCGAGGCTGCTTACAGTCTCCGCCTATATTTGTGGTCTGGGTTATTTGCCTCACTTTCGTGACTAAATTCTAGTATTGCGTTGCAACATCTGCCGGATGTCACTGTGAAGAAGCTTTTTTCACACCAGTAGACATTCTTAAACACCAGTCGGATTCGATGATTGATGTGGTCGAGATCTCGCTGGCCGCCTTTACTTCCAAGGACTTTACTTAGTAACCACTAAAGGCTGGATCAGTCTGGCAGCAAACGTCATTTTTTGAAAAACAAAGTCAGGCTGCGTCAGGACCCGAACGCACGGCCTTCAGATCCACAGGTGGTTAAATGTAGCTGTGCCAATATGTTTATGTGTGACAAGTGGCATCTGACTCGTATGTATGAATATAATACACAACATAGACAGTGTAATTGTACCGACCTGTGTGTGCGTAACAGACATGGACACAGCTGTGTACCGGTGACGTCTGTCTGTCTGTCTGTCTGTGTGTCTGTGTGTCTGTGTGTCTGTGTGTCTGTCTGTCTGTCTGTCTGTCTGTCTGTCTGTCTGTCTGTCTGTCTGTCTGTCTGTCTGTCTGTCTGTCCGCCCGTCCGTCCGTCCGTCTCTCTTTCTATGTGTGTGTGTGTATGTGTGCAACTGTGTGTGAAGTATGTGTGTATGTATGCAGATGTGTGTATATGTATGTGTGTGGGTGTGAATGCATGTGTGTGTAAAAGTGTGAATGGGCGTGTCCATGTGAGTGTGTGTGTGTGTGTATGTGTGTATGCGTGCGAGTGTGCATGCATTTTACCAGGGATGTTTTTGTGTGTTTTTTTTTTGGGGGGGGGGGGGGGAATTCACGAAATCATATTATTACATGAACATAACATAACTTTATGGATAAAATACAATTGCTATTTAAAAGATGGGTGTTTAGAAAGGCCGACTGTAAGACGGGTATACGTGTTCAATTTGTCACCCATTGAAAAAAAAGTTCGTTCGTTCCTTCGTTGCCCTCCTCCTCCAGCGGCTGTAAACCCCAGGGGGAAAGTTCCGGTTGTTTGTCCACTTCTGCACTTGAGTCTTGTCCCATAACTTGAGCTTTGCGTGCACATCCTTTTTACAAATACTGTTTATTCCTGTGCTGACTGTTGATTCCTCGCTTTTCAGGCAGACGCCTTCCGTCTTTGAAGGAAACATCCTAATTAGTCGACTTTTACGGCTTGTTTGTTAGAGGGTGCGGCGTCCGTGGCTAAGGCGTTGCGAGTCCGACTCGTAAGCCAGCATACCGCGATCGAAACCCACTGCAGGCTGCGTGGATTTTTATCGTGGTATGGGACGTCGCAGGTCGACCCAGCCTAAAATGGGTACCAGGATGGGCTGTCCTGGGAAAGTAAAAGACAGCCGGCGTAATGCTGACCACATTGCCCACAGAGTGCTGATGGTCTGTAAAAATATGGGATGCTCTGCTCATATGCCCGATGCGCCGAAAGGCGTGAAAAGGGAACTTTTTACTTTACTTTACTTGTTAAAGGGTGTAGTGGAAGTATTTTTGTGTTTGCATTTTTGTTTTCGTGTTGTTCCCACAATGGTCCCCGGAGTTCGCACCGGGAATGACCACTTTTAAGCGTTTAATGGCAACCATTTGGCGTGCGGGAGTCGCCGTGGCCGAGCGGCTAGACGCTCGTCGCGGATCAGACGGTCGTGGGTTCGCTCCCTAGCGGAGCCGGACTTTTTTCAAAAATGACCTTGGCTCCCAGGTCGACCCAGCCTCGAGTGGGTACCGGGTGCAGTCCCGGGAAAGTAAAGGCGGCCGGCGTGGTGCTGACCACATCCCCCATCTTGTGCCGATTGGTCTATAAAAATATAGGTCTAGCCCTATATGCCCTATACGCCTAAAGGCGTGGAAATGGGTCCTTTACTTTACTTGCTTTTTACTTTATTTGGCGTGCATCGATTTCGACACTCGACATTTGATAACAATCTAACGTTTCCTATACCCAACCGTCGTCGCCAAAGCCACCAGCTTAATGGACAATTTCGTGTGAGCAGAAACCCACCAGACTCCAATCACGGAAAGAAAGTTACGGGTAAGTGAGAATTGCTGCTCATTCTTCCCAGTATTCCGTGTGCTAGTCTAGTTTTTCAGCCTGTGGGACGCAAGTTAGTTTCAGTAGAGGTAAAGGGACCGTCAAACAATTTTAACATTGAGCGCATTTGTACATTTATTTTTAATATTCTGTTATAATTTTAATTGTTAATAACATTTAGATTTTCACTATGTTTTCTTCTTCTTTTGTTCACTTGAAATAGATTATTTATATCTGCAAAGTTGTCTCTAGTATGAACTTCACTGTCTGTTGTAATTCACTCAGCGAGCGGTAAAGTTTGACTTGCCCTGGTGTTTCTCTTGGCCAAAAGTTTTACCTTGATATGTTATATTTAGGACGGTCTTGGGGGACGGGATCTGTTGCCAATCTATACATATATAAAAATAAATGATTGTGTGTTTGTTATATTACCTATAGCCTGGGAAACTACCAAACCGATTCAGCTGAAAGAGAGAGAGAGAGAGAGAGAGAGAGAGAGAGAGAGAGAGAGAGAGAGAGAGAGTGAGAGAGTGTGTGTATGTGAGTGCTGAGTGAGGTGTGTGTGAGTGAGTGAGTGAGTGAGTGAGTGAGTGAGTGAGTGAGTGAGTGAGTGAGTGAGTGAGTGAGTGAGTGAGTGAGTGAGTGAGTGAGTGAGTGAGTGAGTGAGTGAGTGAGTGAGTGAGTGAGTGAGTGAGTGAGTGAGTGAGTGAGTGAGTGAGAGAGTGAGTGAGTGAGTTGCAAGAGGCTAGGGCTCAAAGACAACTTATCACAAACTTGAGACAGTTAACAAACTATGGTCATGTTATAATGGGACGGAAACTGAAACATGTTGGATCCACTAGAAAAGTGGTAGAGGGGGGGGGGGGTGGATCCACTAGAACAGTGGTAGAGGGGGTGGGGGGTGGGGGGGTGGATCCACAGAGGAAGACAACGCCAGAAATTCTGGACAAACTTTCATCATCACAAAAAGGGATGTCAGCACACTAACTGGTACATGCGGTAGAAGCTCGCATTGTGTAGAAAACCACGATCGCTCACGCCAATCGGCAAGACACTTGATAACAATGATGCTTCTGCGGATGTTGATAAGAGTAAAGTAAAGAACCCGTGTCGACGTCTTTGGGCGTATTGGGCATATACAGATGAACCTATATTTGATAGACCACTCCTCCCTGGGTGGGCCATGTGATCAACATCACGCCAGCCGCCGTTACCTCCCAGGACTTTACCTCCTACCCACTCAAAGCTGGGTCGACCTGAGAGCCAAGATCATTTTCAAGAAAGAATTCGGTTCCGCCAGGATCCGAACCCACCATCTTCTGATCCGCAGGCGAGCGTCTAGCTCTCAAACCACAGCGGCTCTCGATGATTAGGTTAGTTGCGTATCCTTTACAGGCCGTTGCAGAACCAATCCTAGCAGCCCCTGGTGGTTGTTTGGTTTCTCTAGGCAAATTTACGTCAAGTAGTTTGCCATTGCTAATGGACGGTCGGCTCCCTGATACCACTGTCGAAACCACCGCAAGGCGCATGGCCCGCAGCTGGGATCGAACCCGGCACCCCGGCATTACGAAGCGTTTGCACCGACTTAGCCACAGAGCTAATCAGTGATTATGATATATTAAGTCAGCCTTGCCATGATTGCAGATTATATCGTGACTTGAAGGAAAAAAAAAACTGTGGCACTGACACACAGATAAAGTGATAAGTTTTTATTTACGGCAATCCCCTTTGCTGACGTTGAGCGCCAGAAAGAGAAGGCAAAGCCAGGAGGCTGTTTAATCTTTATTTTTTACCCAGTAGCGATCTGTTTAAAGTACACGAATGTTTGTTCATCTTATCTGACTAAAAGTGCGCCAGAAATATCTTTTTACTGTGTTGTTGTTGCTGGGGGTGGAAAAGGAGGGGGTTTGGTTTTTGGGGGGTTGGGTGGGGGGGTGGGGGTGGGGTGGGGGGGGGGGGGTGGGGGGAGGTGTTATTGTCATCTTGGCCGTTATTGCTAATTTTGTTAACAGAGTAAGCATCATCATTTTTATTGTTCCAAATATTATTGTCAATCACTTTGTTAACATTATCCGCATTGTCATTATTATTATCGTTAACACTGTCAGGATTGTCTTTATCATCATTGTCAACACTATCTGCATTGAACTTATTATCATAGTTAATGTTATCATCATTGTCATTATCGCTATCGTTAACATTTTCATCGTTGTCATTTATATTATCGTTAACCGTAATTGTCATTAACGTTATCGTTAACACTGTCATTGTTGTCGTTATCATAATTGTTAACACTGGCATCAACGCTGTTAACATTATCGTTAGTACTGTCATCATTTTTGTAAACATTATCGTTAACATTGTCATCATTGTCATTAGCCTCATCGCTAACACTACATCTTTGTCATTATCATCATTGCCACACCATAATGACCGTCGTCATTGCTAACACCATCATAACTTGTCATTGCTAACACCATCACAACTCGTCATCGTTAACACCACCAT
>CAJHNH020008246.1:376588-378757 GCA_905116865.2 Candidula unifasciata | reverse complement strand
CTTGTTCGTCCATTTCTGGAATTTAGTCTTGCTCCATAACCTGAGCTTTACGTACACATCAGTTTTACAGATCTGGCATATTTGTGTGCACCATGTTTATTCCTCGATTCTCGGGCTGCTGCACATCCCAAATTAGTCGACGCTTACGACATACTTGCTAGGGGGCAGAGAGGCTATTCTTTTTAACCACATAATGGGTTTCCGGAACCCACCCAAACTACTTAATGTGCATATCCGTATATAATTTAGAATTTGCTCCGTGCTGATATGATTCCTGATTTGGTCCCTTGTGGGCACTCCAGCAGCCCTTCTCAGGCATGTTATGTTCTTTATTGTCTACCTTATTGTACTTCCCTAACTGGTTTGCTGAAAGCATTAACCCAGACCATTGAACAATTCCAGGTATGGGTTGAAGATTGACGTGTGGTCCGCTGGTGTCATTGCATACATCCTGTTGTGTGGGTTTCCGCCGTTTGCAAGGTACCTTAAATGTCTGTAACTGGATGACGATGGTGGTGGTGATTGTCATGATGATGATGATGATGATGATAATAATGATGATGATGATGGTGATGATATTAATCATGACAGAAGTAATGATAGCGTTGTATGTCATAGTGAAAATGGTAATGGTGGTGCAGATGTTTATGATAATGTTGGGGATGTCATACTTTGATGGATGATGATGATATGATGATGATGATACTGACAAGGATGATGGTGTTGATTATGACGATGCAGACGATAATGATTGCGGTGAAGGTAGAGATATTCATCAAAAAAATGCTGTTATGGGTAATGGTGGGTTTCTTCGTAGTCACAGGAGTTTTTTTTTTTTCGTAGTCACAGAACTTTATCTACAGATGTATCTCAAATGTGTTGTATAACAACTTCTTCAGTTCATTGTGAGTGCCCCGTGAGAGTTTCAGCTCAGTGCTCTCTAGACGTGTCAGACAACTATATCCTTGTAAACTGGGCATCCCAGTAAGAAGTATCAGGGTTGTGAATTCTTGTTTTTAGTAAGTAAAGGTAAAGGACCCTTTTCCGCGTCTGTGTGATTCTTTTTATCAGCATAAAGACATTTGTGTATGTGAGTCTAACATGTGTCTGTGTGGGCGAGTCTAGAATGTGACTATGGTTAACTCCAAAAGCACACTGACACTTGTCTGTGTGGGCGAGTCTAGAATGTGACTATGGTTAACTCCAAAAGCACACTGACACTTGTCTGTGTGGGCGAGTCTAGAATGTGTCCAAGGTTAACCATAAAAGCACACTGACATTTGTCTGTGTGGGCGAGTCTAGCATGTGTCAAGTGTTTTTTTCAATTCTAACAGCACAGGGGCATTTGCCAGTAAGAGTAACATGTGTCTGTGGTTAATACCAAAAGCACACTGACATTTGTCTGTGTGGGCGTGTCTAGCATGTGTCGGGGTTTTAAATTATAACAGCACAGGGACATTTGTCTGTATGAGAGAATATAGCATGTGTCAGGGTTTTTAATTCTGACAGCACAGAGACATTTGCCTGTAAGAGTAACATGTGTCTCTGGTTAATCCCAAAAGCACACTGATGTTTGTCGTCTATAGCTTAGAGTACCGACTGGTCTAAACAAAAATGAGTTTATGGCAGCGAGTGGAGCCAAGATAGACCCGCCGAGCAATTTTTACTGACCCTGGAGGCTGATGTAAAATGACTATATAATCAAGTCTCCCCTCACCCTTCCCTGCTCCCACACTTTCCCTCAGTAGTATGATTTCTGCAAATAACTAGCTTTGACAGGCGCATTAAGGAATATATAAAAGTGTTTTATTGGGTGTGTGTTTGACCAGGGGCATAGCGAGGGATTGTAATCTTAGATTCCCCCCCCCCCCCCCCCAAATAACGTAATACGAGAAAATATTAAAATATTTATAATGGATTTTATATATGGCCTACAACCAGGCTGACAGTTCTATATTTGTCCTGTATACACACACAAAAGGCGGCACATCTCTGGTCTGGCGTCATAAGCTCAACGAGCTACTGGTATTTAAGTATCTTTTAGTGTCTTACTTAATTATTGCATGACCCTGTGTGTGTTAGAAAAGACTAAGCGGCTTTTATTACGACATTACTTTTATCTTACTGATTTTCTTCCCTCCGATCTTCTTGATCCGGGCGTCAGTCCCA